>JAVIAB010000156.1:29514786-30114786 GCA_032433765.1 Megaustenia siamemsis
ACACATCTAAAAAATATATAAGCGCACACGTATGTACATACAGCCCCCCCCCACACACACACACACATCTAAAAAATATATAAGCGCACACGTATGTACATACAGCCCCCCCCCCACACACACACATCAAAAAATATATAAGCGCACACGTATGTACATACAGCCCCCCCCCACACACACACACATCTAAAAATATATAAGCGCACACACGTATGTACATACAGCCCCCCCCCCACACACACATCTAAAAATATATAAGCGCACACGTATGTACATACAGCCCCCCCCCCACACACACACATCTAAAAATATATAAGCGCACACGTATTACATACAGCCCCCCCCCCACACATCTAAAAATATATAAGCGCACACGTATGTACATACAGGCCCCCCCCACACACACATCTAAAAATATATAAGCGCACACGTATGTACATACAGCCCCCCCCACCACACACACACATCTAAAAATATATAAGCGCACACGTATGTACATACAGCCCCCCCCACACACACATCTAAAATATATAAGCGCACACGTATGTACATACAGCCCCCCCCCCCCCCCCCCCCACAACACATCTAAAAATATATAAGCGCACACGTATGTACATACAGCCCCCCCCCCCCACACACATCTAAAAATATATAAGCGCACACGTATGTACATACAGCCCCCCCCCCCACACACATCTAAAAATATATAAGCGCACACGTATGTACATACAGCCCCCCCCCACACACACATCTAAAAATATATAAGCGCACACGTATGTACATACAGCCCCCCCCCCACACACACACATCTAAAAATATATAAGCGCACACGTATGTACATACAGCCCCCCCCCCACACACACATCTAAAAATATATAAGCGCACACGTATGTACATACAGCCCCCCCCCCACACACACACACGTACAAATACACATTATACATACATGCACATATGTATATACAAACACACATACATACAATAATGATAACTCTTAAAAGATTCAGCCTGTGTATTTTAACGCAATTATCGTTCCTTAGATTATCGATTAATCATCTTTTCTACCATCACCTCCACGTCCGTAGGTCAACCGACGCATCAACGCTATCGAGACAAAAGTGAACATCTACAAGCAACAAGCCTCCGATGTGCAAGCCCAGTCAGACAAACAGAGACAGCACTACTATGACAGAATGGCAACGTTAGAACAACGAGTGAAGGACATCGGTGAACGTGGACATGGGTTTCCTCATAGAGCGGAGACTGGCGCTTCTGGAGAAAGAGTTGGAGCAGCTCAAGTTGGACATATCGTCTGCCAAATCTGCCAGTAGCAAAACAAAGTCCCTGCGGTTGATGATAAGACAGTTTCTCTCTTCTTTAATTCGGTGGACAACTCGCCAACGTTATCCAACTTGGCAAAGTCTATGATTCAGGCCGAGGTCAGGATATTCCTTGATAACTTTACCAAGAGAATGGAAGGTTATGTCCACGAGCAGATCGTGACGTACAATAAGGTGCTCAATATGCTGCCCAGGAGAAACGAGGAAGTAACTCTCAAAGGACGAACTTCCGACTTGTCATCTAAAGATGAGACCAAAACTGAAGTTAAGTTTGAAAAGCCAGTGGGAGTAGTGGAAAAGTTAGAAGTAGAGCTAGACAAGATCGACTATAAACGCAATTACACCGAAGAAGAGTACATAAAGGCCGTTGTTTCATTTTTGGAAAATACAACAAGCGAGGGTTATACTGATAATTTTATCGATGGAAATAACAATTTCACTGATGTAGATTATAACATTACCAGCGAATATTTTAACGCAACAGACAAAGATCAAAGTATTAATTTCACAACTACAATAAGAAATGATGACGTCAGTGAAGTTAACAGTACTAAAATTGTCTCCATTGATGTTCTTCTCGCGAACAAAGATTCATTCATTGGAGAATTTCCGGAGCCAACAAGAGTTCTGAACTATTTGCAGTGGTGCCAAAAGACGAAGAAGTTTCTAAAAGTGCTACGTCTAGGATCAACTCAAAACCAGAAACTCCGACAAATTTGAAGGAGCAGAATGTTGTAGACAGCGACCCTGACAAGAATTGGAATGAGTTAATGGTTCATGACCAACAGGTTCCTAAACTGACAGAAATAGTAGGACGTATCAAGGATGAGCTTACATCCATGATCGTACCTCCCTTGGCACAAGTAATGAATATGTTTAAAGAGCAAAAACATACACTAGAAGAGAAGATAAAACTTCAGGACAAAAAATTGGAACGAGTGAACGAAGACCTGACCAAACACAGAAATCGCTTGATGCCAGTCTTCAGACAATAAATCTGCGAATGGAGACGCTCTCTAAAGAATTCCAAGACTCCTCCTCAAAATTGAACAAGATTATATCATTAGAGATACTAGTAAATGAGTTGAAGAAAAATATCACACCTGAAACCCCTAAATCATCATCACTGGAAATAGAAGAGCAAAGTAAAAAGTTAAAAAAGCTGGAACGACTCATGGGTGTTTATCAGCAATCTATGGAACACTATAAAAATGAAACGAAGAAAGAGTACCACGAGATGAAAGACTGGCTAGAAAATGAGGCAACAGCGATTCGTACGGCTTCTAAAACTGTACAGAGTAACGTGACCTCGATGTTCAACTCTCAGATGAACAAACAGAACAGTTCATTCATGAACAAGATCGCTGAATTCACCGAGCAGCTGCGTATACTAGATCAGAATTTATTACTCCTGCAATTAGACGTTGGAAATGTGGAGAAAGCCCTCAACGGCAGAGCGTCCAAATTCTCAGATCGTGACGTGGACAAACTGCAGGACGAGGTGCAGCAGCTAACCTCGAGACATAGGGACTTCAGAAAGAAGCTTGAGCACTTAGACAGTCACAGGCCAACCTAACGGACAGCTTAAATGCCACAATCAGCGATGTTGCTACCTTAAAGGTAGAAATCAAATTCACCCTAGACCAATGGGTTCCATTGAGTTTTGAGTATGACACGTCCAGAACTGACTGTTTTGGTGACCAGTACGTCAAAAGAACCCAGTACTCCAAAGCATTATTGGTGGGGTTGTATTGTGCTCGTCCACACGATACAAGATCTTCCTGTCGCCTTCGATGCATGCAAAGTTTTTGAATATCGGAGACGGCAATGGAGTAGGTGAAGACCACTGCGAGTTTGTAGGTGGCGTTCAAGGAGCGGAAGTTAAACTCAGTCCATTCAAACCATCTTTCGGATCACTGCAAGGTAAGCAGATTTTCCCTCCATGTTTGATGAGTGCAGATATTGAGTAGCAGACAGTGCTCTAGATATGAACATGTGTTTTATGTATATTTACAAAAATGTTTTTCTGTCTGTTTACATAATTATGCCGCTCTGTCTGCCACTCTGCATGGCATACAAAAAAATGTCTATACGTTTCTTGAGCCAGTTGACATCCTGTTGGTACGGCATGCCAAGATGGCCGCCTTGTCAAATCAAGTTTGGACTGGTAGCATTTTTGCTTCAGAATGTTTTCATAGGATTCTTTCTGATCTTATTTTCGTTTCCGGAGACAGCGGTGATCCAGTCGCATTCGACCACAAAGTCAACATGATTGTTGCTCTAGCACGACAGAAATTCGTGCAGCAGGCGACCAACCGTTGATTGAAGTGGAACGGTACAAGGTCTTGCTTCCGCCCTGAAACGGAATGTGTGATCTTTTCTACCGCAAATTCGCCATCAGCTGAACTGCGGTTGACTCGAGTATTTCATCGAAGTGAAGGCCTTACATCATTTTTTGGGACAGCAATTCTTGGGGCATGCTCACGGATCACGAAATCTGGACAGATTCGGCCCAAGCGCACGCCCCGGAGGTCGTGCTTCCCGCAACGACCGCTATAGCGAACTTGAAGTGTGCATCATGAGCTGCGCATCTTTTTTTTTCAGAACGCGACACGTCTACTAAAACAATATAACAATAACAATAAAACAATAATAATATAACAAATAACAAAATAACAATAACAATATAACAATAACAATATAACAATACAATATAACAATAACAATAAACAATAACAATATAACAATAACAATATAACAATAACAATATAACAATATAATAATAACAATATAACAATATAATAATAACAATATAACAATATAATAATAACAATATAACAATATAACAATAACAATAACAATATAACTATAACAATAACAATATATAAAAAACAATATAATAATAACAATATAACAATATAACAATATAACAATAATAATATCATCATCATCAAGTACCGAGCCTAGTGGCGTAGGTAATCATGTCGCTCCACAACATTCGATCTCGGCAGCTATTTATCATTTCTGTTGTTGACCTTCTGCCAAGCCATTCTCTTAAGCTGTCTATTATTTTTTCTCTTTGCTTCCCTCTATCTCTTCGTCCCTCAATTTTTCCAGTTGTTACAATATATTCCAGTTGTTCTCTTCTCATTACATGGCCAACAATGATGATTGTCTCTTCCTAACATTGGAAATTAGCTCTCTTTTTGCTTTGACCTTTTTCAGAACCTCTTCATTACTCTTCTTAGCTGTCCATGGTATTCTCAACATTCTTCTGTAAAACCACATTTCTACAGACTCCAGTGATTTTCTTGTCTGTTGTCCTATTGTCCATGATTCGCATCCGTATGTTAAGACTGGCTCAACGTAACATTTAAGAACTCTTTTTCTTGTTTCTATTGTCAAAAATGGATTGCATAGTATTTTCCTCACTTTCTGGAAAGCTGCTTTTGCCTGAGCCATTCTGCATCTCACCTCTTTTGTACATCTTCCATCTGAGGTTAACAAAGTTCCCAAATATTTAAATTCATTTACCTGTTTTAATATTGTTTCACTTGTCTTTATTTTGCACTGATGTGATGTCTTTTTCTTTGTTGTTACCATTACCTCTGTCTTTTTGCTATTAAGGCTGAGTCCCTTATTTTGCTTTCTTTCACAATAATGTCCAACATTTCTTGTAACTCATTTTCACTCTTAGCGATTAAGACTGTATCATCAGCATACCTTAGATTATTTACATTATGACCTCCAATTGTTATTCCAGGCATGCCCCTTATGGATCTTAAAATAATCTCACTATAAATATTAAACAAATGAATAATAATATAACAATAATAATAACAATATAACATACTCAGTGAAGAAATGGAAGACGCCTCGCGCAATATGAAAGCAGGCAAAGCTCCAGGACCAGATAATATAACTAAAGAAGAGATTGAAGCCATGGGTGATTTTGGAATAGAAATAATTACAAAAATATGAATGATATCTACAACAGCGGATATATATCATACGACCTGCTCAAATCAATATCCATAGCCCTACCAAAGAAATCGGGTGCGACTGAATGCGATGATCATCGCACAATAAGCCTTATGAGTCACATGACTAAGATATTACTAAGAATCATCATGCGAGGAGTGCGAAACAAAAGCAGTCCAGAAATGATTGATGAACAGTGTGGTTTTGTTGGAGGTAAAGGAACGAGCAATGCCATATATATCATAAGATCTTTAGTAGAAAGAGCCATAGAGGTGAAAACAGATCTATACCTATGTTTCATAGATTATACCAAAACATTTGACAAAGTAAAGCACCAAGAAATAATCAAAATTTTAGAAAGCATCAACGTAGACAGCAAAGATCTAAGATTAATAAAGAACATGCACTGGCAACAAACAGCGGCCATAAGAACTGGAAACCAATTGGGAATGTTTCAACAAATAATGCAGGGTGTTAGACAAGATTGTGTGCTGTCACTAGATTTGTTTAATATTTATAGTGAGATTATTTTAAGATCCATAAGGGACATGCCTGGAATAACAATTGGAGGTCATAATATAAATAATCTAAGGTATGCTGATGATACAGTCTTAATCGCTAAGAGTGAAAATGAGTTACAAGAAATGTTGGACATTATAGTGAAAGAAAGCAAAAATAAAGGACTCAATAGCAAAGAGACAGAAGTAGTGGTAACAACAATGAAAAAGACATCAACTCAGTGCAAAATAAAGACAAGTGGAACAATATTAAACAGGTAAATGAATTTAAATATGTGGGAACTTTGTTAACCTCAAACGGAAGATGTACAAAAGAGGTGAGATGCAGAATGGCTCAGGCAAAAGTAGCTTTCCAAAAGATGAGGAAGATACTATGCAATCCATTTTTGACAATAGAACCAAGAAACAGAGTTTTTAAATGTTATGTAGAGCCAGTCTTAACATATGGATGTGAATCATGGACAATAGGACAATAGACAAGAAAATCACTGGAGTCTGTAGAAATGGGGTATTACAGAAACATGTTGAGAATACCATAGACAGCTAAGAAGAGTAATTAATGTTCTGAAAGCAATATAAACATTTCACCATCAAACTGTCTAAAAAGCAATATAAACACTTCACCATCAAACTGTCTAACAAGCAATATAAACATTTCACCATCAAATTGTTTAATAAGCAACATAAACATTTCACCATCAAACTGTCTAATAAGCAATATAAACATTTCACCATCAACTTATCTAACAAGCAATATTATAAACATTTCACCATCAACTGTCTAACAAGTAATATCATAAACATTTCACCATCAAATTGTCTAACAAGCAATATAAACATTTCACCATCAAATTGTTTAATAAGCAATGTAAACATTTCACCATCAAACTGTCTAAAAAGCAATATAAATATTTTACCATCAAACTGTTTAACAAGCAATATAAATATTTCACAATCAAATTGCCTAACAAGCAATATAAATATCTCATCATCAAACTGTTTAACAAGCAATGTAAACATTTCACAATCAAATTGCCTAACAAGCAATATAAATATTTCACCATCAAACTGTCTAACAAGCAATGTAAACATTTCACCATCAAATTGTCTAACAAGCAATATAAAAATTTCACCATCAAACTGTCTAACAAGCAATATAAACATTTCACTATCAAACTGTCTAACAAGCAATATAAACATTTCACCATCAAACTGTCTAACAAGCAATATAAATATTTCACCATCAAACTGTTTAACAAGCAATATAAACATTTCACCATCAAACTGTCTAACAAGCAATATAAACATTTCACCATCAAACTAACAAGCAATATAAAAATTTCACTATCAACTGTCTAACAAGCAATGTAAATATTTCGCTATTAAATCTACCTACCTACACCTTCCCCCGATTGTTTCATTCAGTCTTTAACGGATAACACAATTGTATAACTTTCCTCTTGGAAAGAAAGGTGTCCGGATGTAAAGCTAACCTAATCAACAAAAACGTGTCGATGATAAGGACATAGACACGGTCATCTCTGTACTCCACACTCGAGTCTTGACGAGATTCTTCCTTCTTTCTTTGTCCATGGCTGTTAATTCTATGCAGATATTGAGAGAAGATGCCAGAGGCGAGCCAGTTGCTGTGGCATGTCAGATGTTCTCATGAAACAAACACCGAAACATCAAACAGAGCAAACACATACACATACGTGTATAATACCTACCTGTGGAACATTTCTGTTAAGGTAAGGTGTAAGTTGATGTGTGTGTGTGTGTGAGAAACCATCACTACTTAATGACCTACTTTCACCAACTTCTGTTGTCTTTCAGTGACGAAGTCAATGACCTATGGTATTTCGTACATGGTGTGCTATATCGTGAAGTCTTCCACGTCTTCTTAGCGTTCATCAATTAAACGGGCGTGAGTGAGTGATATTGCTAATATACGGCAAAGCCTCAATATCTGCGCTTTTCGATCTAATACAACCGCCTTGGCGTAAACGATTGTGCTATTTGAAATATAATTGGTCTTCTAGATCTGCCTTTCTCCATATTTGTCCACTGATTGTGAGTGTATATCTGGAGGAAGTTGTCTAGTAGAGATCGTGTTACATGTCCAAGACATTTGATTGGTTGCTTCACCACTCGTGTAAGCCTAACTTTTTCTGACATCGTCATTTTCTTATTCGGTTTTTTTCTATACACTTTCAATATTCTTCTTACGCATCTCATTTCTTTTGAATCGTTTTTTTTCGTTGGCATTTAATGTCCAAATTTGATATTGGAAGCAGCTTGTTGGGAGGAATTCTGTGTTATATCATGATCTGATGGAATCTCTCTCGCTAAATAACTTGATAATCATCTCAGAACTCTGCTACCACTACCAGTTTGGACTATATTATTCACTGTTGTCATTACGTTCAGTAGAGAGGATACAATGAGAAATGATCGCATCAGAATATTATTAGATCAATGTGAACATTTCAACCTCATGAGAATCGAGCCTAACCAGGTATCATTTCCTATCTACATGCATGTGATCTCACGGCTCAAGAAAGTTCAAGAAAGACGGATCTAAAATAAATGAAGAGATCTTGCAGCGGCGTGGGTTAACTGCTATAATTATGACACTCGGACACTTTCTTATTGTTTCTTCACTCGATTCTGGCTGTTCTTGACCTCACGCAAGGCAGGAATTGTCAATCTAGGGATGAAGCTTTACCAGACTCAACAGTCTTTCCTACTGTGTTTGTATCAAGTCTCTTCTAGGATGATGTTTACCAGACTCAACAGTCTTTCCTACTGTGTTTGTATCAAGTCTCTCCTAGGATGATGTTTACAAGACTCAACAGTCTTTCCTACTGTGTTTGTATCAAGACTCTCCTATGATGATGTTTACCAGACTCAACAGTCTTTCCTACTGTGTTTGTATCAAGTCTCTCCTAGGATGAAGTTTACCAGACTCAACAGTCTTTCCTACTGTGTTTGTATCAAGTCTCTCCTAGGATGATGTTTACCAGACTCAACAGTCTTTCCTACTGTGTTTGTATCAAGTCTCTCCTAGGATGATGTTTACCAGACTGAACAGTCTTTCCTACTGTGTTTGTATCAAGTCTCTCCTAGGATGAAGTTTACCAGACTCAACAGTCTTTCCTACTGTGTTTGTATCAAGTCTCTCCTAGGATGATGTTTACCAGACTCAACAGTCTTTCCTACTGTGTTTGTATCAAGTCTCTCCTAGGATGATGTTTACCAGACTCAACAGTCTTTCCTACTGTGTTTGTATCAAGTCTCTCCTAGGATTATGTTTACCAGACTCAACAGTCTTTCCTACTGTGTTTGTATCAAGTCTCTCCTAGGATGAAGTTTACCAGATTCAACAGTCTTCCCTACTGTGTTTGTATCAAGTCTCTCCTAGGATGAAGTTTACCAGACTCAACAGTCTTTCCTACTGTGTTTGTATCAAGTCTCTCCTAGGATGATGTTTACCAGACTCAACAGTCTTTCCTACTGTGTTTGTATCAAGTCTCTCCTAGGATGAAGTTTACCAGACTTAACAGTCTTTCCTACTGTGTTTGTATCAAGTCTCTCCTAGGATGAAGTTTACCAGATTCAACAGTCTTCCCTACTGTGTTTGTATCAAGTCTCTCCTAGGATGAAGTTTACCAGACTCAACAGTCTTTCCTACTGTGTTTGTAGAAAAAGAGGTGGATGGGCATTTACAGCAAGCTCGGCAGGCAGAAAAGTCTACGAAGACAGTGGTGCATACGTCATGACCACGAGTAGCATGACAATGAGGGTGATGGCAGTGACCAAGGCATTCAAATGGTTAGAGTCACAAGACTACACCCTCGCATGTATACTGAGTGATTCGATGAGCATGATATAAAAAAAGTGGAGGCGGGCTCTGTACGCATGCAATGGGTAGAGTCGTTGCAGAAATCCAAAATACGTAAGGTCACCTTTGTCTATGTCCCTGGACATGCGGGAGTACGGGGAAATGAAAGAGCGGACAGGTTGGCTAGCTGCACTGTCCTTGAGGACGAGCAACCAATGGATCGGGCAGACATCATCAATGACCTCCAAGATGTGGGAAGAGCACAGGACTTCGACAAACACAGATCCACGTCACTTCTTCGGATAATGGAAATGGGAGTTAAGATGGGCACAGTCAGAAATGAGAAACTTAGGGGCCATGTAAGAAGACTTATCAACCAACACAGAACTGGAGTCGTCAGTCGCTGGACACTGCGGAAATTGCTGAGGAGGGGATCTGAGCACCTATGGACATCTTCGGAGTTCAATGCTGATGACCCTCAAATAACTCAATAACTCCTACTGTGTTTGTATCAAATCTCTCCTAGGATGAAGTTTACCAGACTCAACAGTCTTTCCTACTGTGTTTGTATCAAGTCTCTCCTAGGATGAAGTTTACCAGACTCAACAGTCTTTCCTACTGTGTTTGTATCAAGTCTCTCCTAGGATGATGATTACCAGACTCAACAGTCTTTCCTACTGTGTTTGCATCAAGTCTCTCCAAGGATGATGTTTACCAGACTCAACAGTCTTTCCTACTGTGTTTGTATCAAGTCTCTCCTAGGATGAAGTTTACCAGATTCAACAGTCTTCCTTACTGTGTTTGTATCAAGTCTCTCCTAGGATGAAGTTTACCAGACTGAACAGTCTTTCCTACTGTGTTTGTATCAAGTCTCTCCTAGGATGATGTTTACCAGACTCAACAGTCTTTCCTACTGTGTTTGTATCAAGTCTCTCCTAGGATGATGTTTACCAGACTCAACAGTCTTTCCTACTGTGTTTGTATCAAGTCTCTCCTAGGATGATGTTTACCAGACTCAACAGTCTTTCCTACTGTGTTTGTATCAAGTCTCTCCTAGGATGAAGTTTACCAGATTCAACAGTCTTTCCTACTGTGTTTGTATCAAGTCTCTCCTAGGATGATGTTTACCAGACTCAACAGTCTTTCCTACTGTGTTTGTATCAAGTCTCTCCTAGGATGAAGTTTACCAGACTTAACAGTCTTTCCTACTGTGTTTGTATCAAGTCTCTCCTAGGATGAAGTTTACCAGACTCAACAGTCTTTCCTACTGTGTTTGTATCAAGTCTCTCCTAGGATGAAGTTTACCAGACTCAACAGTCTTTCCTACTGTGTTTGTAGAAAAAGAGGTGGATGGGCATTTACAGCAAGCTCGGCAGGCAGAAAAGTCTACGAAGACAGTGGTGCATACGTCATGACCACGAGTAGCATGACAATGAGGGTGATGGCAGTGACCAAGGCATTCAAAGGGTTAGAGTCACAAGACTACACCCTCGCATGTATACTGAGTGATTCGATGAGCATGATAAAAAAAAAGTGGAGGATGGCTCTGTACGCATGCAATGGGTAGAGTCGTTGCAGAAATCCAAAATACGTAAGGTCACCTTTGTCTATGTCCCTGGACATGCGGGAGTACGGGGAAATGAAAGAGCGGACAGGTTGGCTAGCTGCACTGTCCTTGAGGACGAGCAACCAATGGATCGGGCAGACATCATCAATGACCTCCAAGATGTGGGAAGAGCACAGGACTTCGACAAACACAGATCCACGTCACTTCTTCGGATAATGGAAATGGGAGTTAAGATGGGCACAGTCAGAAATGAGAAACTTAGGGGCCATGTAAGAAGACTTATCAACCAACATAGAACTGGAGTCGTCAGTCGCTGGACACTGCGGAAATTGCTGAGGAGGGGATCTGAGCACCTATGGACATCTTCGGAGTTCAATGCTGATGACCCTCAAATAACTCAATAACTCCTACTGTGTTTGTATCAAATCTCTCCTAGGATGAAGTTTACCAGACTCAACAGTCTTTCCTACTGTGTTTGTATCAAGTCTCTCCTAGGATGAAGTTTACCAGACTCAACAGTCTTTCCTACTGTGTTTGTATCAAGTCTCTCCTAGGATGATGTTTACCAGACTCAACAGTCTTTCCTACTGTGTTTGTATCAAGTCTCCCCTAGGATTATGTTTACCAGACTCAACAGTCTTTCCTACTGTGTTTGTATCAAGTCTCTCCTAGGATGAAGTTTACCAGATTCAACAGTCTTCCCTACTGTGTTTGTATCAAGTCTCTCCTAGGATGAAGTTTACCAGACTGAACAGTCTTTCCTACTGTGTTTGTATCAAGTATCTCCTAGGATGATGTTTACCAGACTCAACAGTCTTTCCTACTGTGTTTGTATCAAGTCTCTCCTAGGATGATGTTTACCAGACTCAACAGTCTTTCCTACTGTGTTTTATCAAGTCTCTCCTAGGATGATGTTTACCAGACTCAACAGTCTTTCCTACTGTGTTTGTAACAAATCTCTCCTAGAATGATTTTTACCAGACTCAACAGTCTTTCCTACTGTGTTTGTATCAAGTCTCTCCTAGGATGATGTTTACCAGACTTAACAGTCTTTCCTACTGTGTTTGTATCAAGTCTCTCCTAGGATGATGTTTACCAGACTAAACAGTCTTTCCTACTGTGTTTGTATCAAGTCTCTCCTAGGATGAAGTTTACCAGATTCAACAGTCTTCCCTACTGTGTTTGTATCAAGTCTCTCCTAGGATGAAGTTTACCAGACTCAACAGTCTTTCCTACTGTGTTTGTATCAAGTCTCTCCTAGGATGAAGTTTACCAGACTTAACAGTCTTTCCTACTGTGTTTGTATCAAGTCTCTCCTAGGATGAAGTTTACCAGACTCAACAGTCTTTCCTACTGTGTTTGTATCAAGTCTCTCCTAGGATGAAGTTTACCAGACTTAACAGTCTTTCCTACTGTGTTTGTATCAAGTCTCTCCTAGGATGAAGTTTACCAGACTCAACAGTCTTTCCTACTGTGTTTGTAGAAAAAGAGGTGGATGGGCATTTACAGCAAGCTCGGCAGGCAGAAAAGTCTACGAAGACAGTGGTGCATACGTCATGACCACGAGTAGCATGACAATGAGGGTGATGTCAGTGACCAAGGCATTCAAAGGGTTAGAGTCACAAGACTACACCCTCGCATGTATACTGAGTGATTCGATGAGCATGATAAAAAAAAAAGTTGAGGCTGGCTCTGTACGCATGCAATGGGTAGAGTCGTTGCAGAAATCCAAAATACGTAAGGTCACCTTTGTCTATGTCCCTGGACATGCGGGAGTACGGGGAAATGAAAGAGCGGACAGGTTGGCTAGCTGCACTGTCCTTGAGGACGAGCAACCAATGGATCGGGCAGACATCATCAATGACCTCCAAGATGTGGGAAGAGCACAGGACTTCGACAAACACAGATCCACGTCACTTCTTCGGATAATGGAAATGGGAGTTAAGTTGGGCACAGTCAGAAATGAGAAACTTAGGGGCCATGTAAGAAGACTTATCAACCAACATAGAACTGGAGTCGTCAGTCGCTGGACACTGCGGAAATTGCTGAGGAGGGGATCTGAGCACCTATGGACATCTTCGGAGTTCAATGATGATGACCCTCAAATAACTCAATAACTCCTACTGTGTTTGTATCAAATCTCTCCTAGGATGAAGTTTACCAGACTCAACAGTCTTTCCTACTGTGTTTGTATCAAGTCTCTCCTAGGATGAAGTTTACCAGACTCAACAGTCTTTCCTACTGTGTTTGTATATAGTCTCTCCTAGGATGATGTTTACCAGACTCAACAGTCTTTCCTACTGTGTTTGTATCAAGTCTCCCCTAGGATTATGTTTACCAGACTCAACAGTCTTTCCTACTGTGTTTGTATCAAGTCTCTCCTAGGATGAAGTTTACCAGATTCAACAGTCTTCCCTACTGTGTTTGTATCAAGTCTCTCCTAGGATGAAGTTTACCAGACTGAACAGTCTTTCCTACTGTGTTTGTATCAAGTATCTCCTAGGATGATGTTTACCAGACTCAACAGTCTTTCCTACTGTGTTTGTATCAAGTCTCTCCTAGGATGATGTTTACCAGACTCAACAGTCTTTCCTACTGTGTTTTATCAAGTCTCTCCTAGGATGATGTTTACCAGACTCAACAGTCTTTCCTACTGTGTTTGTAACAAATCTCTCCTAGAATGATTTTTACCAGACTCAACAGTCTTTCCTACTGTGTTTGTATCAAGTCTCTCCTAGGATGATGTTTACCAGACTTAACAGTCTTTCCTACTGTGTTTGTATCAAGTCTCTCCTAGGATGATGTTTACCAGACTAAACAGTCTTTCCTACTGTGTTTGTATCAAGTCTCTCCTAGGATGAAGTTTACCAGATTCAACAGTCTTCCCTACTGTGTTTGTATCAAGTCTCTCCTAGGATGAAGTTTACCAGACTCAACAGTCTTTCCTACTGTGTTTGTATCAAGTCTCTCCTAGGATGAAGTTTACCAGACTTAACAGTCTTTCCTACTGTGTTTGTAGAAAAAGAGGTGGATGGGCATTTACAGCAAGCTCGGCAGGCAGAAAAGTCTACGAAGACAGTGGTGCATACGTCATGACCACGAGTAGCATGACAATGAGGGTGATGTCAGTGACCAAGGCATTCAAAGGGTTAGAGTCACAAGACTACACCCTCGCATGTATACTGAGTGATTCGATGAGCATGATAAAAAAAAAGTTGAGGCTGGCTCTGTACGCATGCAATGGGTAGAGTCGTTGCAGAAATCCAAAATACGTAAGGTCACCTTTGTCTATGTCCCTGGACATGCGGGAGTACGGGGAAATGAAAGAGCGGACAGGTTGGCTAGCTGCACTGTCCTTGAGGACGAGCAACCAATGGATCGGGCAGACATCATCAATGACCTCCAAGATGTGGGAAGAGCACAGGACTTCGACAAACACAGATCCACGTCACTTCTTCGGATAATGGAAATGGGAGTTAAGATGGGCACAGTCAGAAATGAGAAACTTAGGGGCCATGTAAGAAGACTTATCAACCAACATAGAACTGGAGTCGTCAGTCGCTGGACACTGCGGAAATTGCTGAGGAGGGGATCTGAGCACCTATGGACATCTTCGGAGTTCAATGATGATGACCCTCAAATAACTCAATAACTCCTACTGTGTTTGTATCAAATCTCTCCTAGGATGAAGTTTACCAGACTCAACAGTCTTTCCTACTGTGTTTGTATCAAGTCTCTCCTAGGATGAAGTTTACCAGACTCAACAGTCTTTCCTACTGTGTTTGTATCAAGTCTCTCCTAGGATGATGTTTACCAGACTCAACAGTCTTTCCTACTGTGTTTGTATCAAGTCTCTCCTAGGATGATGTTTACCAGACTCAACAGTCTTTCCTACTGTGTTTGTATCAAGTCTCTCCTAGGATGAAGTTTACCAGACTCAACAGTCTTTCCTACTGTGTTTGTATCAAGTTTCTCCTAGGATGATGTTTACCAGACTCAACAGTCTTTCCTACTGTGTTTGTATCAAGTCTCTCCTAGGATGATGTTTACCAGACTCAACAGTCTTTCCTACTGTGTTTGTATCAAGCCTCCCCTAGGATTATGTATACCAGACTCAACAGTCTTCCCTACTGTGTTTGTATAAAGTCTCTCCTAGGATGAAGTTTACCAGACTGAACAGTCTTTCCTACTGTGTTTGTATCAAGTCTCTCCTAGGATGATGTTTACCAGACTCAACAGTCTTTCCTACTGTGTTTGTATCAAGTCTCTCCTAGGATGATGTTTACCAGACTCAACAGTCTTTCCTACTGTGTTTGTATCAAGTCTCTCCTAGGATGATGTTTACCAGACTCAACAGTCTTTCCTACTGTGTTTGTATCAAGTCTCTCCTAGGATGATGTTTACCAGACTCAACAGTCTTTCCTACTGTGTTTGTAACAAATCTCTCCTAGAATGATTTTTACCAGACTCAACAGTCTTTCCTACTGTGTTTGTATCAAGTCTCTCCTAGGATGATGTTTACCAGACTTAACAGTCTTTCCTACTGTGTTTGTATCAAGTCTCTCCTAGGATGATGTTTACCAGACTCAACAGTCTTTCCTACTGTTTTTGTAACTAATCTCTCCTAGAATGATTTTTACCAGACTCAACAGTCTTTCCTACTGTGTTTGTATCAAGTCTCTCCTAGGATGAAGTTTACCAGACTCAACAGTCTTTCCTACTGTGTTTGTATCAAGTCTCTCCTAGGATGAAGTTTACCAGACTCAACAGTCTTCCCTACTGTGTTTGTATCAAGTCTCTCCTAGGATTAAGTTTACCAGACTGAACAGTCTTTCCTACTGTGTTTGTATCAAGTCTCACCTAGGATGAAGTTTACCAGACTCAACAGTCTTTCCTACTGTGTTTGTATCAAGTCTCTCCTAGGATGATGTTTACCAGACTAAACAGTCTTTCCTACTGTGTTTGTATCAAGTCTCTCCTAGGATGAAGTTTACCAGACTAAACAGTGACAACTACAGCCTTATTATTTTTTGCCAACATCTTCCTATCGGTGTCAAAAGTGGTTAATTAACAGTTAAGTAAAAATAAAGATCAGAGCTACTGATATGACATTTTTTCGAAGAATACGTAATGGGACAATACGAGTAAAAAACAAAATTGAAATGAAGAAATTAGGAAAACGGCGGAAGTAACGCCAGTTCTGAGCTTCATCCAGAGATTACAAATTAAATGGCGTGGACATGCTAAACGCCCACTGTTACTTAATTTTCCTGACGGATTTTATCGAATTCTTATGGATTTTAATGGATTTTTTAAGTCCGGATTGGTAGGAGTGTTGGGAAGAAAAGAGATTGAAAGAGGCGAACCAAAATTGACCGCGAAAAATATAATTTTATTGGCTTTTTAATTGTGATTTGTTGTGTCCGGCTTGCCGCGGGAGCTACTGAGTTAAGTGCTCTGTGCACACCATGAGCTGTGTGTTTCATCCGTTTAAATCGTGTTTCGAAACTCCGATTGCTTAAAGTGAATGATGATATCGTATGACAGGGAACAGATGGTTGTGTTACCTACTTTCTGTGCGGTTTCGCCTTATGTCTTTTGGCGTGTGCTGAGACTGCTCTGATAAGGACAACATCTAACTTTCTTTGTTTGGGAGATGATATATTAATTCGGATGATTCCACTGGCACGGGCGGTTGATCAATTATGGATTTTAATTCGTTTGCAGTGATACCGGGGCCTTCCATAACCATAACTATCAAGGCTGTGTTTTATTGCATTTTTTTCATGTTTAGAGCGGAAAGGAATGTGAGGGATGGTGGTGGTGTAGTAAAGATAGAAGGTTGATGTATTAGTAGCGGGCGAACCAAAACTGACCGTGAAAAGATGATTTAGCAAAATGTTTATTTATTTTATTGGTGTTTAATGGATTTTTAGGGCAGAGTGGTATGTGAGGAGTGGATCTGTGTGGTAAAGAGAGAAGGTGTATGTAATAGTGGTGGGCGAACCAAAATTAACCATGAAAAGTATATAAAAAAGAGTAGTGAACCAAATCCGACCAATAAAAGAAAGTGGAGTGAATGGAGCGGAATTTTAGGAGCATGCTGGTGTGGGAGAGGTGGAGAGATTTGTAAAAGTTGGATGTAAAAGTGTTGGGCGAACTAAACCTGACCGTGTAAAATATGTAATAAGAATATACAAATAAAATTGATCAATTAAAAAACGGTGGGGTGAAAGGAGCGGATTTTTAGAAAGGATTGGTATGCATAGGGTGGGTAGATGGGGCCGATGGAAACAAAGGTGGTGGGCGAACTAAAACTAACCAATGGGAAAAAGATTATTTATTGAATGTGCCCGATTTTAGGTGCTGGTTGGTATGAGAGGGTTGGCGGGGAAGGAGACAAAGTTATGTGGGCAGAGTTTAATAAATTTAATATACTTTTGAGGAGTGATATTAAATCTGTTTTGTGTGTTTTTGAGGCAATTAACTTGTCTTTTAGGTGGTCCTGTTGCTATGTTTTAAATACATCTTTAAAAATATTGTTTATCAGCATTAAAACAGCTGGGAAAAATAATATTTATGTTAGATATCAATTTCTTCATTAATAGCTTTATTTTACCTTATAAACATGCAATCATCATCATCGAGTGCCGTCTCCGCAATGAAGGTTGGCTACCATGGATTGCCATTCCACTCTGTTTCTTGCTTTGATGGTGCAGGTTGTCATAGATTGACTTGTCCATCTTTTGATGTTACTCGTCCATGTTAGTCTTTGTCTGCCTCTGCTTCTTTTACCTTCTATTTTCCCTTCCAATATTGCTTTAAGTAGGCTATTGTGTCTTTTAACGTGTCCCAAATATTTCATTTGTCTTGTGTTAATTGTATTTAGTAGTTCTCTTTTCAAACCGTTGATCAGAGGTTTAACAAGCCGCTATCGTAAAAACGATGTTGTTAATGAAACGTAGACCTGAAATGTTATGCGCCTACTAACGAAGCTGATGATGAAGTTAAGGATGATTTTTATAACCAACTGCAACAACTTATAAACAAAATACCAAAACACGATCTTTTAATTGTAATGGGAGACTTCAACGCCAAAGTAGGACAAGATAACGCAGGAGTGGAACATGTGATGGGGAGAGAAGGCTGTAATACAACAAGTCAGAATGGAGAAAGATTAATAGAATTATGTTTAATAGAAAATTTAGTTATAGGTGGGACATTATTTCCACACAAAAATATCCACAAAACAACATGGATATCTCCTGATGATAGAACATCAAATCAAATTGACCACCTATGTATTAAACAACAATTCAGATCATCATTATTAGATGTAAGAGCATACAGAGGTGCTGATGTTAATAGTGACCACAACCTGTGCATTGGGAAAATAAGATTAAAATTTAGAAACCAACAGAAGAGGTCAATTACACATAAAATTGATAGTCATAAACTGAAAGATGAAGCCATAAAGGAAAAGTTTAACATAGAGCTAAGTAATTGTTATCCAGCACTTGGTGAAATAGACTTAGATATCAATGAAATGTGGGACTCACAGAGCAAAATACTAATGACAGCAGCAGAAGCAAGTGCTGGACTGAAGAAAATGGAAAAACGAGCTTGGATCTCAGACACCACATGGAAATACATCAAAGAAAGAAGAGAAGCGAAGAGAGCCATGACTAATGTAAAGACAGATCTTGGAAAGGTTCTGGCAAAAGCAACATACAAAGAATTAGACAACAAAGTGAAAAGTTCGGCAAGAAGAGATACAAGAGCTTATATAGACAACTTGGCAGAGAAAGCAGAGACAGCTGCAATTACAGGAGACAGCAGAACTCTTTATACTGTACAAAAGATGCTGACAAACACCTATACATCCAGTGGAACACCAATTCTAGACAAATCTGGATTAATGCGAACAACAAGCGCAGACATAAAAGCCCGTTGGGCAGAACACTTCAAAGAAATTCTTAACCGTCCACTACCTCACAGTTTAATAGATTTTGAAGCTGAAACACCAGCAGCAGAATTAGATGTAAATTTAGATGACTTCACCTTGAGTGAAATAGAAACCACCTTAAAGCTAATGACCAATAACAAGGCTGCTGGAGAGGATAAGTTAACAGCTGAGATCCTCAAGGCAATTGATAGCCATAATTTAATACATCTCCAAAAAATGTTCAACATCATTTGGAAAACAGAGAAGACGCCTCATAAATGGAAAAAAGGAATCATTGTTAAGATCCCAAAAAAGGGCAATCTTAGAGATTGTAACAACTGGAGAGGCGTGACACTTTTGTCAGTTGCCTCAAAGTTATTCTGTAAAATCATCCTAAATAGAATAAAGGATTCAATAGATACAGTAATGCGTGAAGAACAGGCTGGGTTTAGAAAAGGGAGAAGCTGTCTTGACCACATTTTCACTCTACGACTTATATTGGAGGAACACATTGAAAAGCAAAAACCTTTTGTACTTAACTTCATCGACTTCAAAAAAGCATTTGATAGTACTCATAGAGATTCTTTGTGGAAAATTCTGAAGCAATATGGCTTACCATCAAAAATCATAAATATTATCAAAGACATGTATGATGGTTACACATGTGCAGTTCGAACAGAGGAAGGACTGAGCGAATGTTTCCCAATAGAAACTGGGGTTAAACAAGGATGTATTTTATCGCCCTTGTTATTTGGAATTGTTATGGACTTCATAATGAAGAAATGCTGCACTGGTAATAAAGGCATCGAATGGATACAAGGAGACCATTTGGAGGACCTCGACTTTGCTGATGACATAGTTCTCATCAGCAGTCAGATAAAAACGATGCAGGAAAACACAAATGAACTATCATCAATAGCCAGCAAAATTGGGCTTGAGGTCAATCATGAAAAGACTAAAGTCATGAAAAGTTTAATTCCAACAAGTGACAAAATATACATGGAAAACAAACCAGTAGAAGAGATCGATCACTTTATCTATCTTGGAAGTCACATTGATCGAGAAGGGGATACGAGCAAAGAAATTAGAATCAGACTGGCTAAAGCAGCAATGTCTTTCAGAAGCCTTGAAAAGTTGTGGAAATCAAAACTCATTAGCACAAACACAAAACTTAGGCTATTCAAATCAAATGTACTATCAACCCTTACGTATGCGTGTGAAAGCTGGAAAACAACAAGAGATATAGAAACAAAGTTGAACGCATTCGAAAATAAATGTCTAAGGAAAATACTTGGTATAGAATGGAACGAATTCAAAACAAACGAGGAAATTAGAGAAATCGCCAATCAACCACTAATATCTTCAGTAATAAAGAAAAGACGATGGTCATACGTTGGACATGTGATGAGAAGAGATAATAATCGAATAGCAAAGCAAGCCCTCATATGGGAAACAACAGGTAAAAGAAAAAGAGGAAGACCCAGGGAGACACTGAGAAGAACATTGATGAGAGAGGCAAGAGCAGCAGGAATCGGCTCCATCAATGAGATAGAACTGCTTGCACAGAACAGAGACAGATGGCGAGATTTGATAAAATATCTTTAAAAGAAAACTGCTAGAACAAAAATTCATATAGGAGAAGGTGTATCTTGGTCTACGCCCTATGGGCCGGTTACGGCTCGAAAGGTCAATAGATAGATAGATAGTTCTCTTTTTATTTTTAGTTGTTTTAACAATTCATCGTTTGTTTTCTTTTCTTCCCTTCCAATTCTACCTATTCTTCTGTAAATCCACATTTCAAAGGCTTCAATTTTCTGTTCTGTTTTCTTGTCTAATGTCCATGTTTCTGCACCATACTGGAATGTTGAGAAGATGTAACATTTTGCCATTCTTAGTTTCAGCCCTGTTGATATTTGTTTTGCTGTTAGTATATTTTTCATGGCATTAAAATTACTTTTTGCCATACCTATTCTTTTGTTTATTTCAATTTTACATTTTCCATCATTGGTTATAGTATGTCCAAAGTAGTTGTAGCTCTGAACTGTCTCCAGATGTATTCTTTCAACTGTGATATTTATTTGTAGGTTTTGAGTATTTTCTTTGTTTGTGATCATAGTTTTAGTCTTTTTGAAATTCATATCTAGTCCATATTTTTTGCTTGATACGTTTATCACATTAAGCAATTGTTGTAGGTCTTTAGGATTTTCTGCTAGTAGAACATTATCATCAGCACATCTTAGGTTATTGGTTATCTTTCCCTTAATGTTTATGCCTGGCATCTCTGAGATGTTTTTAAAGATTTCATCAGTGTTTAGATTGAACAAGCTTGGTGATAGGATGCATCCTTGTCTTACTCCTCTTTTTATATCAATGGGTGTAGAGCTCTCCTTGTTATATTTTATTATTGCAATTTGCTCCTAGTACAAATTACATATTAGTCGTATGTCCGTGTCGTCTAGATTTATATCCTTTAGACAGTCTATGAGTTGATTATGGTGTATTCTATCGAAAGCTTTGGTGTAGTCTATGAAGCAGGCATATATTGGTTTGTTTACTTCTATGTACTTTTCAATCAATGTTCTCATATTAATTTCATACTAATTCAGTACTGATTTTATTCTGAATCCTTCCCTGTATAACTTTTTGTAAAATTTTTGTTACCCGGCTCATTAGGCTTATTGTTCTGAAATCACTGCATTCAACTGCACCATTCTTTTTAGGCAATGCAAATAATGTTGATGTTTTTACCTTATTTGGTATAAACATGCAATATTTAAAGCTTTATTAATTTTAGTTGCTGGAATAGTACTCTTAAAATGGTTCGGTACTTATATGTATTCATCATCATCATGTGCCATACCGGTTGACGTAGGTGATCATGTCCCTCCACAATCTTATATCTACAGTGCATCGTATCAGTTCTTTTGTTGACTGTTTTCCATGCCATGACACCAATCTATCCAGTATTTATTAGGTACTTATATTTATTAGGTAGAATTTAAAAAAGAGCCATATTTTATTGTATTTCAAAATATCCGTTAATATGTATAAATATACATATTTTATGTTGAGGAAAAATTGATTTCAATCTAAATACAAATTATAATTTAAGTTTTTATTTTTATTCCACTACTAATCTTAATGTTAACGGGAAATATGAGCAGACAATTATATTTATATTTTAAAAATTTGACTATTATAATACTGTAGTTACCACATAATTGAAGCATAATTTTACAAATATTATTGGTATATCTGTAGCGTTACTAATAATAAAAAAATACTTTTAAATCTAATAGCGTAGCGAGATTATCTTATCTAACTCCGAGACTACATAAGATAATTATATCATATTTATTGTTAATATTATATTATTATTTCAAAAATAAATATATAGTTCTTAGATTATTGTTGATTGGAACCAAAGTTTATATCCTAATTTTATAAATAGAATAAATTCGACCAATAGTTTCTAATGGCTTAGAATTTATATATATATATATATATATATATATATATATATATATTCGGTTCTTTTTTTATATTTAATATAACCTACCATTTTTCGTTCTAAAAGAGCAAAATAAGCTACTTATTAAAAAATCACATAAGAATATGATAGAAGAATATTGATGTGAAGAATATTGATTATTATGTAAAAATTAAAATTTAAAGATAATAATATTTAACAAGTTATTATTACTCGAATTCAAGTACATACATACACACACACACATGCACATATCTATCTTTTTATTGTCCTTTCGAGCCGAAGACGACACTTAGCGCAGAACTACAATCTCAAAAAAAAAAGAAAAAAAGAAACCTTGCGTGCCAAAATGGCACATATTGTCGAGATCACTGCTTCTAAAATATATGGCGCTGTTTCCACATCAATACTTTTTACAATGTCAGATTGTCAAGCCATCGATCAACCTCCTTAGTCGCCTCTTACGACATGCCTGGAAAGTCACAGATATACTATTCTCTACATCCATCATAATGAGGCCCGGGTAACACACGGGATCATGCACACACACACACACACACGCACGCACGCACGCACGCACACACACACACACAGACAGACACACATACACACAAATACACACATATGATTTTAATGAAAATATCTGTAACCTATTTTAATAGTCAAATACTGGCAAAAGTGAACTGTTTTCACACCAGTTTCATGAGGAAATTCCGTCGCTTTTTTTAACAACTATATCTTTTGATATAAGTTAACCTCAGACGGAAGATGTACAAAAGAGGTGAGATGCAGAATGGCTCAGGCAAAAACAGCTTTCCAAAAAATGAGAAGACACTATGCAATCCATTATTGACAATAGAAACAAGAAAAAGAGTTCTTAATTGTTATGTAGAGCCAGTCTTAACATATGGATGTGAATCATGGACAATAGGACAACAGACAAGAAAATCACTGGAGTCTGTGGAAATGTGATTTTACAGAAGAAAGTTGAGAATACCATGGACAGCTAAGAAGAGTAATGAAAATGTTCTGAAAGAGGCCAAAGCAAAAAGAGAGATAATTTCCAATATTAGGAAGAAACAATCGTCATTTTTTGGCCATGTAATGAGAAGAGAACAGCTGGAATATATTGTAAAAACTGGAAAAATTGAGGGACGAAGAAATAGAGGAAAGCAAAGAGAAAAAATACCAGACAGCTTAAGAGAATGGCTTGGCAGAAGGTCAACAACAGAAATGATAAATAACTGTCGAGATCGAAAGTTGTGGAGAGACATGATCACCTACGCCTGCAGGTCCGGTACTTGATGATGATCTTTTGATATGACGTATAAGTAAAGGGCTGCATAAATCTCAAGCAAGTTAACAATTTCATCTATTTTGGTTGATTGTAAAAAAAAAGTCAGATCAAGTTGCATTTAAGTCTCATGCTAGCAAATTATAGTTGACAAAAGGTATATACTCAATTTTCAACCCGATAAATTTTTTTTTAAAACGATCTTCAACTGCCATCATAACGACTCGGGAATTTGTACATTTAATTGTGGAACAACAAATAGACGCTTGAATTCTCCCCATTCAACTATTGAACGGCTCAGTCAGCGATTTCATCACAAATGCCCGGCACAGACCTCGTCAGCCACGAGTAACAACTACTGCTCTCCGTCATAAATGACCGACCCAGACCTTGTAACATGCGTTTAACAACTACTGCTCTCCGTATTAAATGACCGACTCAGACCTTGTAACATGCGTTTAACAACTACGGCTCTCCGTCATAAATGACCGACCCAGACCTTGTAACATGCGTTTAACAACTACTGCTCTCCGTCATAAATGACCGACTCAGACCTTGTAACATGCGTTTAACAACTACTGCTCTCCGTCATAAATGACCGACCCAGACCTTGTAACATTCGTTTAACAACTACGGCTCTCCGTCATAAATGACCGACTCAGACCTTGTAACATGCGTTTAACAACTACGGCTCTCCGTATAAATGACCGACTCAGACCTTGTAACATGCTTTTGACAACTACGGCTCTCCGTCATAAATGACCGACTCAGACCTTGTAGCATGCGTTTAACAACTACGGCTCTCCGTCATAGATGACCGACTCAGACCTTGTAACATGCGTTTGACAACTACGGCTCTCCGTCATAAATGACCGACTCAGACCTTGTAACATGCGTTTGACAACTACGGCTCTCCGTCATAAATGACCGATCCAGACCTCGTCAACCATGAGTGACAACTAAAGCTTCTCCGTCATAAATGACCGACCCAGACTTGTCAACCATGAGTGGCAATTACAGCTCTCCGTCATAAATGACCGACCCAGACCTCGTCAACCACGAGTGACAACTACAGCTCTCCATTATAAATGACCGACCCAGACCTCGTCAACCACGAGTGACAACTACAGCTCTCCATTATAAATGACCGACCCAGACCTCGTCAACCACGAGTGACAACTACAGCTCTCCATTATAAATGACCGACCCAGACCTCGTCAACCACGAGTGACAACTACAGCTCTCCATTATAAATGACCGACCCAGACCTCGTCAACCACGAGTGACAACTACAGCTCTCCATTATAAATGACCGACCCAGACCTCGTCAACCACGAGTGACAACTACAGCTCTCCATTATAAATGACCGACCCAGACCTCGTCAACCATGAGTGACAACTACAGCTCTCCATTATAAATGACCGACCCAGACCTTGTCAATCACAAGTGACAACTACAGCTCTCCGTCATAAATGACCGACCCAGACCTTGTCAACCATGAGTGGCAACTACAGCTCTCCATCATAAATGACCGACCCAGACCTTATCAACCATGAGTGACAACTACAGCTCTCCATTATAAATGACCGACCCAGACCTTGTCAACCATGAGTGACAACTACAGCTCTTCATCATAAATGACCGACCCAGACCTTGTCGACCACGAGTGACAACTACAGCTCTTCATCATAAATGACCGACCCAGACCTTGTCAACCTCGAGCGATAATTATAGCTCTCGGTGGCCAAATCAGATTGACACATGTGCTCAGTCACTTCCAAAGCGCACCAGAGACAGCTGCTGTCACGCCCGGCATTATGGTAAGCAAGCATCCGCGTGAGCACGGTCCGACAAGGACTTAGGGCAGAAAAACAGGCGCTCCTGCACTGATGTTGTCATCAAAAGAGCAGTTAAGAGATGTTCTCCAAAGAAAGTAGTTTTAATATCATAGTTCATGACAGAAGAGTTTACGTTTGGCGTTGTCCTGGACAACAATTTGCAAACCCATGCATTGTCCAGTACAACAGGTGCTGGTGAGGAACCAAACACGTCAGGTGGATTTTCTTACTACTATAGTATCACTCTTCGTGTCTTTGGAATGAGCGTTACCGCTGACCTTTACCTGAATCAGATACTGCAGTCTATTGTCGAGCCTTTCTTCCCTTATCTTCCACATGTGGGAGTCTCACGGCAATCTCATACTGCTAATGTTACATGAAATTTCTACCATAGAAACTTTAATGGATTGGCCTGCAACTCTCCATACATGGACCAACACGCTTGGGATGAACTGAACGGAAGGGTTTCGACAACATTAGCGATGTTTCTGATTTTGAGCAAACACTTATTACTGAGTGTCACTTACAGTTCCAGAAATTCTTCCAGACTTCAGCAACCTGATACGCCGGTGTCAAGCCTGCATTGGTGTCGCTATGGGTCAAATCTAATATAGTGGTTGTCGATTCCGTAACACCGAATTAATTATTTTGTTAAAGTACATACTTTAGTTAATATTTTTCAAATCTGTAAGAAACCTGCTAATACTAATGTGGAAAAGGACAACATGCAATAATACTCTCTTGCATCGAAAATCACATTGAGTAATTTGCAACGCCTAAAACTTAGTGGTGCTTTTAACATGACAGTAAATGAAATTATATACATATGGTTTACAAATGGTTGTGAAACTTCCATAAAGTATTCCTAGAAACCAGCTGAACTGGACACATTAGTCTGTGGGCATGCTGCCGTTATTGCCACGTTGCGAGACGAGGTGTATTAGTTAACAAAAAAACGACGTCGAAGAAGAAACACATTTTGCATAGCTTGCAGATGGTCACATACAAACAAAAGGTTATACAAACTAATGAATTAGAAAGAGAAGAGAGCAATGACATTGTAATAATAAATATAAAGAGAAAAAAAATAGTAGAAGGGAACACAAAATGAGATAGAGACATTAAGATACGAGAAAGAAGAGTCGAGAGAAGAGTGAAAAGTTCTATTTGGTTATAAAGAGAAAAGAGAGGTTAGGTGATAGAGAGGAAAGAGACAAATGTTAGGTGATAGAGAGGAAAGAGATGTTAGATGATAGAGAGGAAAGAGGCGAGATGTTAGGTGATACAGAGGAAAGAGATGTTAGATGATAGAGAGGAAAGAGACAAGATGTTAGGTGATAGAGAGGAAAGAGATGTTAGATGATAGAGAGGAAAGAGACGAATGTTAGGTGATAGAGAGGACAAAGATGTTCGGTGGTAGAGAGGAAAGAGATGTTAGGTGATAGAGAGGACAGAGCTGTTAGGTGATAGAGAGGAAAGAGGCGAGCTGTTAGGTGATAAAGAGGACAGAGAGGTTAGGTGATAGAGAGGACAGAGATGGTAGGTGATAGAGAGGACAGAGACAAGATGTTAGGTGATAGAGAGGACAGAGACAAGATGTTATGTGATAGAGAGGACAGAGATGTTAGGTGATAGAGAGGAAAGAGACAAGATATTAGGTGATAGAGAGGAAAGAGATGTTAGATGATAGAGAGGAAAGAGGCAAGATGTTAGGTGATAGAGAGGATAGAGATGTTAGATGATAGAGAGGAAAGATGCGAGATGGTAGATGATAGAGATGAAAGAGACGAATGTTAGGGGATAGAGAGGACAAAGATGTTAGGTGATAGAGAGGAAAGAGACGAGATGTTAGGCGATAGAGAGGACATAGATGTTAGGTGGTAGAGAGGAAAGAGACGAGATGTTAGGTAATAGAGAGGACAGAGATATTAGGTGATATAGAGGACAGAGATGTTAGGTGATAGAGAGGAAAGAGACGAGATGTTAGGTGATAGAGAGGAAAGAGATGTTAGGTGATAGAGAGGAAAGAGATGTTAGGTGATAGCGAGGACAGAGATGTTAGGTGATAGAGAGGAAAGAACTGAGATGTTAGGTGATAGAGAGGACAGAGATGTTAGGTGATAGAGAAGAGAGAGATGTTAGGTGATAGAGAGGAGAGAGATGTTAGGTGATAGACAGGACATAGATGCTAGGTGATAGAGTGGAAGGAGATGTTAGATGATAGAGAGGACAGAGATGCTAGGTGCTAGGTGATAGAGAGGACAGAGATGTTAGGTGATAGAGAGGACAGAGCTGTTAGGTGATAGAGAGGAAAGAGATATTAGGTGATAGAGAGGACAGAGATGTTAGGTGCTAGGTGATAGAGAGGAAGGAGATGTTAGGTGTTAAAGAAGAAGGAGATGTTAGATGATAGAGAAGAAGGAGATGTTAGGTGATAGAGAAGAAGGAGATGTTAGGTGATAGAGAAGAAGGAGATGTTAGATGATAGAGAAGAAGGAGATGTTAGATGATAGAGAAGAAGGAGATGTTAGATGATAGAGAAGAAGGAGATGTTAGGTGATAGAGAAGAAGGAGATGTTAGGTGATAGAGAAGAAGGAGATGTTAGATGATAGAGAAGAAGGAGATGTTAGATGATAGAGAAGAAGGAGATGTTAGGTGTTAAAGAAGAAGGAGATGTTAGGTGATAGAGAAGAAGGAGATGTTAGATGATAGAGAAGAAGGAGATGTTAGGTGATAGAGAAGAAGGAGATGTTAGATGATAGAGAAGAAGGAGATGTTAGATGATAGAGAAGAAGGAGATGTTAGGTGTTAAAGAAGAAGGAGATGTTAGGTGATAGAGAAGAAGGAGATGTTAGATGATAGAGAAGAAGGAGATGTTAGATGATAGAGAAGAAGGAGATGTTAGGTGATAGAGAAGAAGGAGATGTTAGATGATAGAGAAGAAGGAGATGTTAGGTGATAGAGAAGAAAGAGAGAATCATATGTGCTGAAGAGAATAAAGGGAACAGGCGATGAAGAGAACAAATAGAAGTTGGGTGACAGAGAAGAAAGAGATATCAGGTGATGAAGATAAGAAAGAGATGCCATTTGATGAAAAGAAGAAAGAGATGGTAAGTGACAAAGAACAAAGAGATGGTAATGATGGCGGAACTAAGTCACGTTCTCTCGATCGCCGCAAAAATTGCTTTGGAATCTGATCAATTTCGGCTTTCCGTTGCAATTTTCGGCATTCAAGTCGAAATGATGTTCTACTTATCATATCTACGCCAATGAATTGGTGTTGCACGCACGGCAATACTCCGTTTTGACAAATTAAGTGCTGTGAATGCGACCTTCCACCGTCTAGTGTTGATCTGCGTTTTACGTCTCAATGAGTGCTGTTCAATGACCGGTGATGGTGTTGCCGCAAGTTATTTACCATTTCCAACGAATTAATGTTGTGGGCTCCGTCAAGTCAGCCGAAGTTTTATCTCGTTGGGGAATTTGCACCATGTTTCGTTCGTTGTAGGCTGCATTCACTAGAGTAATCATGAATCCATGGGCACAGCCATTATGTGCGTGCTACGTCATCATAATAGCTCATCGTGTGTCCCAAGACCGACCATGCCCTAATCTTGCGATCTGTTGTTTGGTGTGCAATGGGGTAAATCTGACGACGAACTGTGTTTTGTATGTTCGGAGTTGGAGTCAAATACGATGTCCTAACATCATCAAGCGCTATAGATTTATATACTATGACGATCATCATTCCATTAACAACGTTCCGCCATTAACAACATGGCGGAAGTAAACAAACACGGAGTCGGTTTCATTATCGAAAGTAATACTGCCAAAAATATACTAGAAATAGATTACATCTCGGAAAGAATTATAAGTATCAAATTAGCAGAAAAAGGAGGAAATACCACTTATATTCAAACATATGCTCCATGCAACGACACATATAGTGAGGACAGCAAACAAGAATATTTTGATGAACTATCAGCCACAATAAATAAAGTCAAAGACACAGAGAAATTGTTTGTACTTGGAGATTTCAACGGTAGAGTAGGACAAAGGAGAACACCATGGGAATTATACCTAGGACCATTTAGTGACATTAGAACAGAGTGTAACAGTAACGGTGAACATCTACTAAATATTTGTGCAGAACATGATCTTTATATAACAAACACGTTTAATCAGCACAATCATAACCAAATACTCACTTGGTATAAATGGAATGACACGGACAAGGCCTCCCAAATCGATTTTATTTTGACTAGAAGACATCAAAGGAGGGACATAACAGACTCAAGATCTATACCAAATGCAATATTAGATACAGACCATAAGCCTGTTTTACTATGGCAGAAAAAATGGATTAGGAAACTACAGATGACAAGACCTCAAGCACAAAGAATCGATCTAAAAGCAATAAAGAATGTAAACATACAAAAAGAAATAGAAGAATCCGTAACCAACAAATACCAAACCCGAATACAACCTACAAACATAGAAGAAGCATGGAAACAGTTTAAAGAAGGTCTAATAGAGTCAACACAAGAGAAATGCGGTCTGAAAAATATAGGAAAGAGCAGAAAGAAACTTACAAGATGGTGGAATGAAGTAGTCAAATCAGCAGTGAAACACAAGAAAGAAAAGTATAAAACGTGGCAGAAGACAAAAACAACAGAAGACTACAATCACTATAGACAAGCCAGAAATGATAGCAAAAAGATCCTAGAACAAACAAAAGCAGACTCATGGAAAGCATTTGGTGAAGAATTAGCAAAACATGTAGAGAAGAACCCAGAGAATTTTTCAAAAGTGTAAAAGCAATGAGAGTAAGAAATAATGATTATAACCCAACCACTGTAATAAACGACAAGAAAGGTAGACCAATCAGCAGCAGGAAAAACATAATAATCAGATGGAGAGAATACTTTAAGGAATTATTAAACCCGGGAAATACAAACGGAAATACAGAGTGTAAACATAGGCAGTATGATGAACAGGAACCGAATATACTTAAAGCAGAAGTAGAATGGGCATTGAAACAGAATAAAAAGAACAAAGCAGCTGGTATAGATGGAATAACAACAGAAATGCTACTAGCCTGTAAGGAAACAGCTATAGATTGGCTTACTATCATATTCAATATGGCTTGGGAAGAAAGAAAAGTCCCAGACGATTGGCAAAAAGCTATCATTGTCCCATTTTGGAAGAATAAGGGAAGTAAAAGGGAGTGTGAAATGTACAGAGGAATATCCCTATTGAGTCAAGTTGGTAAAATGTTTGCTAAAATATTAGAGAGGAGAGTAAGATACATAATAGAACCACAATTAAGTAATAATCAATTCGGATTCAGAAAAGGCAAAAGCTGCACTGATGCTATATTTACATTGAGACAACTATGTGAAAAAACAATAGAATATGACAGAAACCTAAATATAGTGTTTATAGATCAGGAAAAAGCGTTTGACCGTGTGGACAGGAACAAACTTTGGCAAACTTTAGAAACATACGGGGTAGCAGGACAACTACTAGAAAATATAATAGCACTATATAAAAACAGTCAAAGTGCCGTCAGAACATCGGAAGGTCTGTCAGAATGGTTTCAGGTTACAACAGGAGTAAGACAAGGATGTGTCCTCTCACCACTCCTCTTCATCATATATATGGACAAAATAAATCAGGAAACAACCAACAACAAGGACAAATCAAATAATAACATAGAGGTAGAAAACTCCAACATCAATGAGCTACTCTTCGCAGATGACCAATGCCTAATATATGAGGATGAAAACCTGCTACAACAGCATTTAACATCTCTAGATAAAAGCTGCACAAACTACAGTATGAAAATTAACACAGCAAAAACAGAGGCTATAAGAATAAGCAAATTGAGACACCCATTAAACATCAAGATCAAAGACAAAGAAATAAAACAAGTAGAGGAATTCAAGTATTTAGGCGCAATGTTCACAGAAGATGGAAAACTAGACAGAGAAATTGACATGAGAATACAAAAAGCAAATGCTGTCACATACCAGCTTTCACCATTGTTAAGACATCCAAACATTTCTATGCCAGCTAAACAACAAATGATAAATAGCATCTTCATACCAACTTTGTGCTATGAAAGTCAAACATGGACCCTTTCTAAATCCCACTTAAGAAAGATCAATACATGTGAGATGCGATGCTTGAGAAAAGTAACAAACAACACAAGAAGAGATAGAATACCAAATGAAACCATAAGAAAAATGGTAGGAACAAAACCCTGCCAAGAATATATAGAACAACAACAACTTAAATGGTTCGGCCACCTGGTCAGAATGAATCCTCACCAATCACCATCAAGGGCGTTCTTCTCGAGAATGCATGGGAAAAGACCAAGAGGAAGACCCAGAAGAAGATGGATAGATGCAGTGACAGAGACATGTAACAACAAAGGAAAATCACTAATTCAGACAATTCGAGCAGCACAAGAACAACAAATGATATAAATCACGACACCTTTTAGGTATCAGTGAAAGAGAAAAGAAGAAGAAGACGATCATCAATTTCAGGAGGACGTGAACTTCCGGGCAATATGGTGGATAGGCGGCAGGAACCATTGAAGGCTATATCTGAAAAGTGTTCCTTGTTGCAGTTTCCTCATATTCCAAGTCCGGCTTGTTGCAGGAGCTACTGAGTTAAGTGCTCTGTGCACACCGTGAGCTGTGTGTTCCATCCGTTTTGATCATGTTCCGATATTCCAATTGTTTACGATGAATGCTGATATCGTATGACAGGGAACAGTTGGCCATGTTCACTTTCTATGCGGTTTCACCTGATGTCTTTTGGCGTGTGCTGAGACTGCTATGATGGGGACTACAGCTACCTTTCTTTGTTTGGGAGATGAGTTAGTAATTCGGATGATTCCACTGGCACGGGCGGTTGAGCAATTATGGATTTTAATTCGTTTGCTGTGATACCGGGGCCTTCCATAAACATAATTATCATGTCTGTGTTTTATTGCATTTTTTCATTTTTAGAGATTCAATAACCAAATAACCAAAGAGATGGTAGGTGACAGTGACTAAAGATATGGAATGTGACAGAGAACAAAGAGATGGGAGGTGACAGTGACTAAAGATATGGAATGTGACAGAGAACAAAGAGATGGAATGTGACAGAAAACAAAGAGATGGAAGATGACAGAGAGCAAAGAGATGGGAGGTGACAGTGACTGAAGATATGGAATGTGACAGAGAACAAAGAGATGGAATGTGACAGAAAACAAAGAGATGGAAGATGACAGAGAACAACGAGATGGTAGGTGACAGAGAACAAAGAGATGGAAGATGACAGAGAATAAAGAGCTGATATGTGACAGAGAACAAAGAGATGGAATGTGACAGAGAATAAAGAGATGGAAGATGACAGAGAATAAAGAGATGGGAGGTGACAGAGAACAAAGAGATGGAGTGTGACAGAGAATAAAGAGATGGAATGTGACAGAGAACAAAGAGATGGAAGATGACAGAGAATAAAGAGATGGAATGTGACAGAGAACAAAGAGATGGGAGGTGACAGAGAACAAAGAGATGGAAGATGACAGAGAACAAAGAGATGGAAGATGACAGAGAATAAAGAGATGGAATGTGACAGAGAACAAAGAGATGGAAGATGACAGAGAACAAAGAGATGGAAGATGACAGAGAACAAAGAGATAGAAGATGACGGAGAATAAAGAGATGGAATGTGACAGAGAACAAAGAGATGGGAGGTGACAGAGAACAAAGAGATGGAAGATGACAGAGACTAAAGAGATGGAAGATGACAGAGAACAAAGAGATGGGAGATGACAGAGAACAAAGAGATGGAAGATGACAGAGACTAAAGAGATGGAAGATGACAGAGAACAAAGAGATGGGAGGTGACAGAGAACAAAGAGATGGAAGATGACAGAGAATAAAGAGATGGAAGATGACAGAGAACAAAGAGATGGGAGGTGACAGAGAACAAATAGATGGAAGATGACAGAGAATAAAGAGCTGATATGTGACAGAGAACAAAGAGATGGAATGTGACAGAGAATAATGAAATTGAAGATGACAGAGAACAAAGACATAGTAGGTGACAGAGAACAAAGAGATGGAATGTGACAGAGAACAAAGAGATGGAATGTGACAGAGAACATAGAGATGATAGGTGACAGAGAACAAAGAGATGGAATGTGACAGAGAACAAAGAGATGATAGGTGACAGAGAACAAAGAGATGGAATGTGAAAGAGATAAAGAGATGGTAGGTGACAGAGAACAAAGAGATTGTAGGAGACAGAGAATAAAGAGATGGTAGGTGACAGAGAACAAAGAGGTGGTAGGTGACAGAGAACAAAGAGATGGGAGGTGACAGAGAACAAAGAGATGGAAGATGACAGAGACTAAAGAGATTGTAGGTGACAGAGAACAAAGAGGTGGTAGGTGACAGAGAACAAAGAGATTGGAGGTGACAGAGAACAAAGAGATGGAATGTGACAGAGGACAAAGAGATGGTAGGTGACAGAGAACAAAGAGATGGAAGATGACAGAGAATAAAGAGATGGAAGATGACAGAGACTAAAGAGATGGAAGATGACAGAGAACAAAGAGATGGGAGGTGACAGAGAACAAAGAGATGGAAGATGACAGAGACTAAAGAGATTGTAGGTGACAGAGAACAAAGAGGTGGTAGGTGACAGAGAACAAAGAGATTGGAGGTGACAGAGAACAAAGAGATGGAATGTGACAGAGGACAAAGAGATGGGAGGTGACAGAGAACAAAGAGATTGTAGGTGACAGAGAACAAAGAGGTGGTAGGTGACAGAGAACAAAGAGGTGGTAGGTGACAGAGAACAAAGAGATTGTAGGTGACAGAGAACAAAGAGATTGTAGGTGACAGAGAACAAAGAGATTGTAGGTGACAGAGAACAAAGAGATTGTAGGTGCCAGAGAACAAAGAGATGGTGGGTGACAGAGAACAAAGAGATTGTAGGAGACAGAGAACAAAGAGATGGTAGGTGACAGAGAACAAAGAGGTGGTAGGTGACAGAGAACAAAGAGATGGTAGGTGACAGAGAACAAAGAGATTGTAGGTGACAGAGAACAAAGAGATGGTAGGTGACAGAGAACAAAGAGGTTGTTAGGTGACAGAGAACAAAGAGATGGTAGGTGACAGAGAACAAAGAGTTGGTAGGTGACAGATAACAAAGAGATTGTAGGTGACAGAGAACAAAGAGGTGGTAGGTGACAGAGAACAAAGAGATGGTAGGTGACAGAGAACAAAGAGGTGGTAGGTGACAGAGAACAAAGAGATTGTAGGTGGCAGAGAACAAAGAGATGGGAGGTGACAGAGAACAAAGAGATGGTAGGTGACAGAGAACAAAGAGATGGTAGGTGACAGAGAACAAAGAGGTGGGAGGTGACAGAGAACAAAGAGATGTTATGTGACAGAGAACAAAGAGATTGTAGGTGACAGAGAACAAAGAGATGGGAGGTGACAGAGAACAAAGAGATTGTAGGTGACAGAGAACAAAGAGATTGTAGGTGACAGAGAACAAAGAGATTGTAGGTGACAGAGAACAAAGAGATGGTAGGTGACAGAGAACAAAGAGGTTGTAGGTGACAGAGAACAAAGAGATTGTAGGTGACAGAGAACAAAGAGATGGTAGGTGACTGAGAACAAAGAGGTGGTAGGTGACAGAGAACAAAGAGATGTTATGTGACAGAGAACAAAGAGATTGTAGGTGACAGAGAACAAAGAGATTGTAGGTGACAGAGAACAAAGATGTGGTATGTGACAGAGAACAAAGAGATTGTAGGTGACAGAGAACAAAGAGATTGTAGGTGACAGAGAACAAAGAGATTGTAGGTGACAGAGAACAAAGAGATTGTAGGTGACAGAGAAAATAGAGAAGAGTGGAGTTATAGCTAAGAGTTGGGTGTTAGATAAGAAAGAGATGTTAAGTGATAGAGATGTAAAACTTGTTAAATGATAAAGAAAATAGAGGTGGCAGGCAAAGAGATTGTTATTGTTATTATTGTTATTGGTTATGGAAGGCCCCGGTATCACTGCAAACGAATTAAAATCCATAATTGCTCAACCGTCCGTGCAAGTGGAATCATCCGAATTACTAACTCATCTCCAAAACAAAGAAAGGTAGATGTAGTCCCCATCCTAGCAGTCTCAGCACACGCCAAAAGACATGAGGCGAAACCGCACAGAAAGTTAACACAGCCAACTGTTCCCTGTCATACGATATCAGCATTCATCGTAAACCATTGGAATATCGAAACATGATCAACACGGATGATACACACAGCTCACGATGTGCACAGAGCACAGAACACTTTTCAGACACAGCAATTAAAAGTTCCTAACGCCTAACCGTCATATTGACCGGTATTCCAATGATTACGTATATTGCAATCAACACAGAACACACTATCACGCACACTGTCGAGGATTTCAGATCACATGCATGTACTCCGCTTCACCGGGGAAGTTCCCAACAGTGGAACTTCTTATCTATACACTGATCTGCATTGGAAAGATAGAATTAATCTTTCCGGTTAAAAAACGTAACAGTGAACGTTGACGCAAACATGACCGCGCCATATTGAAACCGGAAGTCAGGCAAAGAGATCTTAAGTTATAATGAGATAAGAGCAAACTTAATAAGCTTAAGTACATCAGAAGAGATTGTAGTACATTATAAGAGATTTTAGAACATCCCAATAGACTTTTAGTACATCAGTAGAGATTTTAGTACATTATAAGAGATTTTAGTACATTATAAGAGATTTTTATGGTTAGCGGGGTAGAGTTCTGCGCTACCAAAGGAGGGGTAAGACGTCTCCTTTCCTCCGCTAGTCTTCGGGACACCACTGTGCAAGGCGGAGCTCCCGTTTAGCCCCCCTGTCAGGATCATGTGAAGCCATTGGAGCAGGTGGTGGATGGTGTTGTGGGTGCAGCCGACAAGTAGTGCCGGTTATGGTCCCCACACCGCGATGGCAGGCAGAGGATCTGATGTATAGAAACAATGGCTGCGATCTCCGACTAGTACAGTCACTGCCAAGAAGGAAAGGAAAGGCAAACTACCTTCTTAATCGGCTTATCGTGCGGTTCGTGATCGGCTCTCGCGGTGTGTTAGATGAAAATATTTGTGAAAGAGTATTTTAAAAGAGTATAATTGTGAAAGTAAAAATTCAGAATTATTTAATAAATATGTATTTGTGAAAGTAAAAAAAAACTCAGAATTATTAAAAATAAAAAAAAAATAAAAAATAGTCTCCCACCAGGATTCGAAAACGGGACTGCGTGACAGGCCAGGCACTTACCACACTGTCCACTTCGTCACTTTGTCGAACGGTCTACTGTGTCTGAGAGATTAACTCAGGTAAATTCAAAAGATCGTTTCTCGCTGCTAACCGGCTTATCGTGCGGTTCGTTTATTGTAGCATCGCTAACATCATGTGCCAGGATAGCGGTTCTTGGGGAAAGATTATTGGTCGTGTGTGTTATCGCTCGTGGTGTGATATTTGTGAAAGAGTATTTTAAAAGAGTATATTTGTGATAGTAAAAATTCAGAATTATTTAAAAAAATATGTATTTGTGAAAGTAAAAAACTCAGAATTATTAAAAATAAAAAAAAAATAAAAAAATAGTCTCCCACCAGGATTCGAACACGGGACTGCGTGACAGGCCAGGCATTTACCACACGGTCCAATTCGTCACTTTGTCGAACGGTCTACTGTGTCTGACAGGTAAATTCAAAAGATCGGGCGTCAAACAGTCCGGCTCAGGATATTTCAGTTAACCAACTCAGGTAAAACTCCGATTGAAAAGAAAACGGACTTATGTTAAAAATAATAAAATATAAGGATGAAAAATCAATATTTTTACAAACTTAAAATGAAAGGAAATTTAAAATATAGGCGATCGCGTAACTGATTGGGTCGCGGATCTCGCACTACATTTTTTTTTTAGTGATCATGTGCCACCCTCAACAACACCATCAACCATTCATGGCCTATCATCATCATCATGTGGTCGTGTGTGTTATCGCTACCAACATCATCATGTGTCGTGTAGTAAGGTGTGCTAATATTAAATAGTGACGCTCGCTCTTTCTCATTCAATGTAAAGCAAAACAAAATTCTATATTTCACAACATTATTAATACATCATATATATTACTGTCCGGTTGCTGATAATTTTAACCGTCTGGGTTTCCTACACAACCGCCCTCCATTTTGACAAAACCTTGATCAAAGCTGGAATAGGTAATCGGTGACTCTGCTGAAACATCCTGGGCATCCATACTGGCTGCCGGATCTGTCGTCTGATTAACAAGAGTGAGGTCCCCTTGGTTAACAAAAAGGGGCGTGTAGTTGATCTGGTTAACAACAGGCGGCGTGTAGTTGAGGTTAGCATAAGCGTTTTCGAGACTGCCTTAACGCCATCTTTAGACAATGGAACTACCCCCTCTGCCTTCATGTCCTATCATCATCATGTGCCACCCTCAACAACATCATCAACCCTTCATGGCCTATCATCATCATCATGTGCCACCCTCAACACCATCATCAACCCTTCATGTCCTATCATCATCATGTGCCACCCTCAACACCATCATCAAAACTTCATGTCCTATCATCATCATGTGCCACCCTCAACAACATCATCAACCATTCATGGCCTGTCATCATCATCATGTGCCACAATCAACACCATCATCATCCCTTCATGTCCTATCATCATCATCATCATCATCACCAAGACACACAAAGTGACACATCATCATCATGTGCCACCCTCAACACCATCATCACCCTTCATGTCCATCATCATCCCTTCATGTCCTATCATCATCAAGCCACACAAAGTATCAAACCGATTATTAGTGACACATCATCATGTGCCACCCTCAACACCATCATCATCCCTTCAGGTCCTATCATCAAGCCACACAAAGTATCAACCAGCGAAATTCTCTCTCTCTCTCGCTCTCTCTCTCTGTCTCTCTCACATTCATGGTAAACCAAAACAAAATAGGCTCATACTCAAAAGTCGACCTCAAAACCATAAAAATCTACTCACATAGTCATACTAGTTAGACACAACGAGCAGGAAGTTATATTCAAGGTCCAAAATGTTTGACCAAATCACTAAGATTTTACCACCATAACACACAAATTTATGCTCATATTCAAAAAGTCGATCTTAAAACTCTACAAATCTACTCCCATACTCATACTAGTTAGACACAACTAACCGATCGTTATTTCTAAAGCCAAAAAAAAGTTTGGCCAAATCGCAAATATTTTACCCACATAACACAAAAATGTAGGCTCATATTAAAAAAGTCGACCTAAAAATCCCAAAAGCTACTCACATAGTCGTAATAGTTAGACACAGCGAGTAGAAAGTTATATTCTAGGTCCAAAAAGTTTGGCCAAATCACTAACAATTTACCCACATAACAAAATAAATATAGACTCATATTCAAAAAGTCGACCTCAAAACCATAAAAATCTACTCCCATACTCATACTAGTTAGACACAACGAACCGATCGTTATTTCTAAAGCCAAAAAAGTTTGGCCAATTCGCAAATATTTTACCACCATAACACACAAATTTAGGCTCATATTCAAAAAGTCGACATCAAAACCATAAAAATCTACTCACATAGTCATACTAGTTAGACACAACGAGCAGGAAGTTATATTCAATGTTTTTGCACGGTGCAAATCTGGTGCGGTTTTGGTGTAACTTTTAGATGAATGTGGGAGAAGATTTTTATGGTTTTGAGGTCGACTTTTTAAGTATGTGCCTACATTTTTGTGATCTCAGAGATGAAATGTGTTAGACGAATGACAGGAAACAGTCTGAGAGATAAGCTCAGAAATGAAGAACTGAGAAGAAAGCTAGGAATAGCCCCCATCATAGAATATATAAGGAAACAACAGATAAAATAGTTTGGCTAGGTGACAGGGCAGACAGATCAAAAACGCAACGAGCCTTCAGCAAAATGTTGTGAGAACACCAGACCCAACTGTCGACCACGAAAAAGGATGGGTCGATGTACAATTAGAAGCGCTAGGAAACATACCAACAGCAGAGGCGAACAGAAGAGCAAGAGACCGCAAATTATATCTCTCCTCGACGCTGCCTTTGTTAAGTCCATGGTTCGTGGGGTCGTGGTTCGTGGTTCGTGAGTTGATGGTTCGTTAAGTCCATGGTTCGTGGGGTCGTGGTTCGTGAGTTGATGGTTCGTTTAGTCCATGGTTCGTGGGGTTGTGGTTCGTGGGGGGTCGTGGTTCGTTGTTCGTGAGTTGATGGTTCGTTAAGTCCATGGTTCGTGGGGTCGTGGTTCGTGAGTTGATGGTTCGTTAAGTCCATGGTTCGTGGGGTTGTGGTTCATGGAGTCGTGGTTCGTTGTTCGTGAGTTGATGGTTCGTTAAGTCCATGGTTCGTATGGTCGTGGTTCGTTGTTTGCGAGTTCGTGGTTTGCGAGTTCGTGGTTTGTTAAGTATGTGTTTCGTGAGTTCGTGGTTCGTTGTTTGCAACTTCGTGGTTTGTGGGGTTGTGGTTCGTGGGGTCGTGGTTCGTTGTTTGCGAGCTGATGGTTCGTTAAGTCCATGGTTCGTATGGTCGTGGTTCGTTGTTTGCGAGCTGATGGTTCGTTAAGTCCATGGTTCGTATGGTCGTGGTTCGTTTGCGAGCTGATGGTTCGTTAAGTCCATGGTTCGTATGGTCGCGGTTCGTTGTTTGCGAGTTAGTAGTTTGTTAAGTATGTGGTTCGTGAGTTCGTGGTTCGCAAGTTCGTGGTTTGTTAAGTTCGTTGTTCGTGAGTTTGTGGTTTATTAAGTTTGTAGTTTGTTAAGTGCGTGGTTCGAGAGGTCGTGGGTGTGTTATGGTGGTAAAATCTTAGTGATTTGGTCCAACATTTTGGACCTTGAATATAACTTCCTGCTCGTTGTGTCTAACTAGTATGACTATGTGAGTAGATTTTTATGGTTTTGATGTCGACTTTTTGAATATGAGCCTAAATTTGTGTGTTATGGTGGTAAAATATTTGCGAATTGGCCAAACTTTTTTGGCTTTAGAAATAACGATCGTTCGTTGTGTCTAACTAGTATGAGTATGGGAGTAGATTTTTATGGTTTTGAGGTCGACTTTTTGAATATGAGCCTAAATTTGTGTGTTATGGTGGTAAAATATTTGCGAATTGGCCAAGCTTTTTTGGCTTTAGAAATAACGATCGGTTCGTTGTGTCTAACTAGTATGAGTATGGGAGTTGATTTTTATGGTTTTGAGGTCGACTTTTTGAATATGAGTCTATATTTATTTTGTTATGTGGGTAAATTGTTAGTGATTTGGCCAAACTTTTTGGACCTAGAATATAACTTTCTACTCGCTGTGTCTAACTATTACGACTATGTGAGTAGCTTTTGGGATTTTTAGGTCGACTTTTTTAATATGAGCCTACATTTTTGTGTTATGTGGGTAAAATATTTGCGATTTGGCCAAACTTTTTTTTGGCTTTAGAAATAACGATCGGTTAGTTGTGTCTAACTAGTATGAGTATGGGAGTAGATTTGTAGAGTTTTAAGATCGACTTTTTGAATATGAGCCTAAATTTGTGTGTTATGGTGGTAAAATCTTAGTGATTTGGTCAAACATTTTGGACCTTGAATATAACTTCCTGCTCGTTGTGCCTAACTAGTATGACTATGTGAGTAGATTTTTATGGTTTTGAGGTCGACTTTTTGAGTATGAGCCTATTTTGTTTTGGTTTACCATGAATGTGAGAGAGACAGAGAGAGAGCGAGAGAGAGAATTTCGCTGGTTGATACTTTGTGTGGCTTGATGATAGGACCTGAAGGGATGATGATGGTGTTGAGGGTGGCACATGATGATGTGTTACTAATAATCGGTTTGATACTTTGTGTGGCTTGATGATGATAGGACATGAAGGGATGATGATGATAGGACATGAAGGGATGATGATGGTGTTGAGGGTGGCACATGATGATGATGTGTCACTTTGTGTGTCTTGGTGATGATGATGATAGGACATGAAGGGATGATGATGGTGTTGATTGTGGCACATGATGATGATGACAGGCCATGAATGGTTGATGATGTTGTTGAGGGTGGCACATGATGATGATAGGACATGAAGGGTTGATGATGGTGTTGATGGTGGCACATGATGATGATAGGACATGAAGGGTTGATGATGGTGTTGAGGGTGGCACATGATGATGATGATAGGCCATGAAGGGTTGATGATGTTGTTGAGGGTGGCACATGATGATGATAGGACATGAAGGCAGAGGGGGTAGTTCCATTGTCTAAAGATGGCGTTAAGGCAGTCTCGAAAATGCTTATGCTAACCTCAACTACACGCCGCCTGTTGTTAACCAGATCAACTACACGCCCCTTTTTGTTAACCAAGGGGACCTCACTCTTGTTAATCAGACGACAGATCCGGCAGCCAGTATGGATGCCCAGGATGTTTCAGCAGAGTCACCGATTACCTATTCCAGCTTTGATCAAGGTTTTGTCAAAATGGAGGGCGGTTGTGTAGGAAACCCAGACGGTTAAAAGTATCAGCAACCGGACAGTAATATATACGATGTATTAATAATGTTGTGAAATATAGAATTTTGTTTTGCTTTACATTGAATGAGAAAGAGCGAGCGTCACTATTTAATATTAGCACACCTTACTACACGACACATGATGATGTTGGTAGCGATAACACACACGACCACATGATGATGATGATAGGCCATGAATGGTTGATGGTGTTGTTGAGGGTGGCACATGATCACTAAAAAAAATGTAGTGCGAGATCCGCGACCCAATCAGTTACGCGATCGCCTATATTTTAAATTTCCTTTCATTTTAAGTTTGTAAAAATATTGATTTTTCATCCTTATATTTTATTATTTTTAACATAAGTCCGTTTTCTTTTCAATCGGGGTTTTACCTGAGTTGGTTAACTGAAATATCCTAAGCCGGACTGTTTGACGCCCGATCTTTTGAATTTACCTGTCAGACACAGTAGACCGTTCGACAAAGTGACGAAGTGGACCGTGTGGTAAGTGCCTGGCCTGTCACGCAGTCCCGTGTTCGAATCCTGGTGGGAGACTATTTTTATTTATTTTTTTTTTTTTAATAATTCTGAGTTTTTTTTTACTTTCACAAATACATATTTTTTAAATAATTCTGAATTTTTACTTTCACAAATATACTCTTTTAAAATACTCTTTCACAAATATTTTCATCTTACACACCGCGAGAGCCGATCACGAACCGCACGATAAGCCGATTAGCACACGATCTTTTGAATTTACCTGAGTTAATCTCTCAGACACAGTAGAGCGTTTCGACAAACTGACGAACCAAAAAAAAAATTTCCCCCCAAAAAATAATCAATTTCGAAAAAATAGCGAATTAAAAAAAAAACATTTTTTTTTTTTTGTTGGCACGGATTTAGTGCAAGTTTCGTGCAGTATCGGTGCCAAATCTATTGTCTTTCGGTGCATGTGCGTGCACTTTTAGATAGGGTTCACAGCCACCCTTACTACTTTCACAGCCACCTCGTCCGGTAGGGAGCGTCATGTGCTACAGGTGACACCCGATCGTCATCAAGCAACTGTATGCAAGATCAAAAATAACGAGACACTAGTAATAGGAACTTGGAACATTAGATCAGCATTCCAGGTTGGTAAATTAGAAAACATCAGTCAAGAAATGAAGAGAATGAAATTGAACATCTTGGGACTATGTGAAATGAGATGGACAGGGGCAGGATTATTACAACGCGACAGCGGAAATGTAATTTACTCTGGGGGAACCACACACGAAAGAGGTATAGGCATCATGTTAGATAGAGAAAGAAGCAAAACAGTGAAAGGATTTTGGCCAGTATCAGATAGAATTCTGCTAGTAAAATTGAGATGTAGACCAATGGATATCAACATAATTCAAGCTTATGCACCAACAAGTAACAGCGAAGAAGAAGACATTGACACTTTTTACAATGAGCTAAAGATGACCATGGAACAGTGTAAATCCCAAGAAATAACTGTTATATTAGGAGTTTTCAATGCAAAGGTAGGAACAGCTAAAGTGCAAAATGTGACTGGGGGGCATGTTTTGGAGAGACAAATGACAGAGGGGATAGATTGATAGGTTGGACAAAGACACATAAAATGATTATAGGCAACACCTGGTTCAAACTACACCCTAGGCGACTATGGACATGCAAAGCCCAGACAAATAAGTACACAATCAAATTGATTTTATACTGGTACAGAAATACAGCTACAACAGCATTTAACATCTCTAGATAAAAGCTGCATAAACTACAGTATGAAAATTAACACAGCAAAAACAGAGGCTATAAGAATAATCAAATTAAGACACCCATTAAACATCAAGATCAAAGATAAAGAAATAAAACAAGTAGAGGAATTCAAGTATTTAGGCACAATGTAGATTTGTGGAAGGAAAGGGCACCAATAATGCAATATACATCTTAAGAACATTGATAGAAAGATCTATAGAGGTAAAGAAAGATCTATATGTGTGCTTTATAGACTACACAAAAGCATTTGACAAAGTAAAGCATGTGGAAATAATCAATATGCTGGAGAAATTAAACATTGATGGCAAGGATCTGCGAATCATAAAAAAGCATGTACTGGCAACAAACAGCAGCCATACGAATTAACAACCAAACAGGACAATTTCAACTTATAAAACAAGGAGCCAGACAAGGCTGTGTTCTGTCGCCAGATTTGTTTTCATTATACAGCGAACATATTATGAGATCAATAGTAGACAAAAAAGGAATTGAAGTCAACGGTCACAACATAAATAATTTGCGATATGCGGATGACACAGCCTTAATAGCAGAGAAAGTGAATGAACTACAAGAAATGATAGACATAATAGTAAAAGAAAGCAACAAGAAAGGTCTCAGTCTGAATAGTAAGAAAACAGAAGTAATGGTTATATCGAAGAAACAATCACCATCATCATGCAGCATAAAAATAAACAGGACAAATTTGAAACAAATGCAAGGCGTCAAATACATGGGCACAATAATAACTTCAGATGGAAGATGCACCACAGAAAAAAAAAAGCAGAATAGCTCAGGCCAGAATAGCATTTCAGAAAATGAAAAATATCTTATGCAACAAATCTATGTCAATAAAAATGAGAAAGAGAGTTCATCGGTGCTATATAGAACCAATTCTGACCCTATGGAAGCGAATCATGGACAGTAGACACACAAATGAAAAGACGATTAGAGGCCACAGAGATGGGATTTCTCAGAAGAATGTTGAAAGTTCCCTGGACAGCCTAAAAAGACCAATGAGGAAGTTCTCAAAGAGGCCAACACAAAAAGGCAGCTCCTAAAAAACATAAGAAATAAACAATCAACATTTTTCGGGCACACCATGAGAAGAGGAAAGTTGGAATACTTGGTTACAACTGGCAAAATAAAAGGAAAGAGAGATCGCGGACGACAAAGAGAGAAAATACTGGATAGCTTGGTGTCATGGCACGGAAAACATTCAACAACAGAACTGATACGATGCACTGTAGATAGAAGATTGTGGAAGGACATGATCGCCTACACCAACCGGTATGGTACATGATGATGATGATGAGATTTTGTTAGCCCATCTTAATTTGGGTCTGCCGGGGTCTCTTTTAATTCTTCTGTACTGTTTAAAAGGAGTACTGTGTCATCAAAGCATCTGATTTCTAAAATTGTGTTACCATTTATTGTAAAAGGGTCTAACTTCACAAATCTGTCTCGTTTCTGACATTTCTCATGTTCTCAGCATAGAAGTTGAACAGGTATGGAGAGAGAATGCATCCCTGGCTCACCATTTTTTGTACTTCAAACCAATTTGATGTCTCACCCATTATTATGATAGCTGCTTGCTGTTCGTGATATAGTCCTTCGATGAGTTGTATTAGGTGTGTTGGAAAACCTAAGATGTGTTGGTTATTTGTATTATTTCCACTTTTTTGTGCACACGTAAACACGCAGACTGTTAACTTGCTTTTTTATTCCTGACTATCCTGACCCCCCCCCCCCCCCCCCCCACTAGATTGTACCTTCCAACTAAGGTAAACAAGTGGGGACTCGTTTACCTTAGTTGGAAAGTACAATCTAGTTAACGTATCTTGCTGTAAACAAAACAAAAAAAATAATAAAGCTGTCGATTTTAGTAGCGCTGGTAATTGGCAACTGATTAGCAACTCCCTGGAACAGTGCAACAGAGTTTGTAGTCTTCTTGTAAAACTAAATCTGTGTTGCCATAATAATATGCCACAGAGATGCACAGAAAGAACAAACTCCATCTCCTCTGTTCCTTTCTCATCCTCTCTTTTATCATTGACGTCGTTCCGCCTTTGTCTCTGTCGGCTTCGCTTAAACTCTGGTGCGATCTTGTCATGTAATCAATTGCGCTTTCTTCAAACATCAAAGATGTTTCACGTTAAACCTTTCACCTGTCTGTCTGTTCGTCTGAACCGTTTATGTATCTATTTGTTGGTCTGGTCTGATTGTCTGGTGTCTGGTCTATAGGTTAATCCGTCTAGCGTGTGTCTTGTGTCGTGTGTCTGTCTTTCTGTCTGTTCGTCTAGTCTGTATTCTGTCTGATTTCTCCGTTCGTTTGTATGCCTATATTACTCTCTTTATATTTGCCTGTTTGGTTTGTCTGTCTGTCTGTTCACTCCTCTCTTTGTCTATCTTTCTGGTCTACCTATTTGTCTAGTCGGGGAGCTGCGATAGCTCAGTGGTTAGTGAACTGGACTACAAAGGACAAGAGGTAGGGTTCGATCCCAACCGACGGCTTCCGGGTTCACCCAGCCTTTAATCGGTACCTGATTTTTTTCAGGGAAAGTGAAGCGACACGGGCTTACTACCGACCACATTATCTCAAAAAACATGTGCCGAAGGTCTGTAAAATATATGGTCACTAACACCATATTCCCTATACGCGTATAGGGGTACTTTACTATACTTATTTGTCTAGTCTGTCTACCTGGTCTTTGTCTACTTGTTTTTCTAGCTTGTCTGACTTTCCATTTGATCTGTTTGTCTCTTCTGTTTATTTGATGTCTGTCTGTCAATATGGTATATCTGTCTGTCGATTTGGTATGTCTGTCTGTCATCTGGTTTGTTTGTCCTTCCGTTTGCCTATCCGTCGGTATGTCTACCCTACATGTAGTTCAATCTGTTTGTCTATCTGTTCTGGTTGTCTGTCCCTCTGTCCGTCCGTTCGTCCATCCGTCAATTTGTCATTATGTCTTTATGTTCGTCTGGTTTGTCTATCCGTATGTCTCGTCTGTTTATATTATGTGTCTGTCATCTAATCTGTCTGTCTGGCTTTTGTATGTCTATCTGATTGTCTGTCTATTTGTTTAAAATCGATTTGTCTGCGTGCCTAACTACTCATCCACCGGTATTCCTACCTATTTGTTAACATGCCTAATTACCAGTCTGCTAACACATCTACCAACCTATCTGCTAACCTACCTATCTGTTATCCTATCTACATAGTTTAGTTAATCGATAGAGCATCCTCATTATACATCTGACAAATCCATAAGTGCTGAGTTCTCTTTCAAGCTATATTCCTTAACGACTAACGACACCGACGTTGTGTTGGTTGACGTTTTCTATGAATTCCCAATCAGCGCTCGCATCTGGGATCTCCCACATTAATATTATATTTATACAATCTGTTCATGGCTGCGGATTGAGAGTAATATTTTAGCTGTTTTTTCGTCAATCGTCCCAGGAGGATTCAAGATGTCAACGACTTCCATTGTCCTTCCGTATCAGATATGCCGCTCAGTGCAATCATTGCCTATTTTGTACACCCAATGATAATGCTTTATTTCTTGGCACTTTTTACCCTTTTGAATCATTCCATTTGCGTTTTGCTGAGAGGTAGGATCGCCAGTTCAAACTCAATCACAGACAAGACTAGCCCTGATAAATAAGAACAAGATGATGATGCTCAGTTTTGGCCGCTGCCATGACCCTCATTGCCGATATGTCTGGCGGTTAAAAGCAGCTGGTCTACATGCTTATTTCAAGTAAGTCTCCTAACAAAAAACACTGCCAGGTATCTCATGGCACGAGTTATCCACACACGCTCTGAACACAATTTCACATTTGGCTTTGCTTTGCTGACTATGTCATTATTCAAAGAAAAACCATCTATCCACCTACCTATAATTGATCTGCAAGATTATCGACCTACCTACCTGCTAACCTTTCTACCTTCTACTACTTTGTCTGCCTTCCTGTCATCTTTTTTCTGTATGTCCTCCACTGTAACTTTCTATATAACTCTCATTCTCACTGTTTTGTTTTAGATTCTTGCTGAATTTGATTTATTCTTATCGCGCTCGCATGTTTTCTTCCTTTCTTCTTACTCTCAAAACCTACTTTCTCCAAATGTCTTGTCTCTCTCCAACGAACGACCCTTTATGCGCTGTGCCGTTGCTTTAGATATGCCAACTTCTTCACTGGTTAGATCAGTTCTGGCTACTCATCTCCCGTCACCTTGCAGATATGCCAACTTCTTCACTGGTTAGATCAGTTCTGGCTACTCACCTCCCCTCACCTTGCAGATATGCCAACTTCTTCAATGGTTAGATCAGTTCTGGCTACTCATCTCCCCTCACCTTGCAGATATGCCAACTTCTTCACTGGTTAGATCAGTTCTGGCTACTCATCTCCCCTCACCTTGCAGATATGCCAACTTCTTCAATGGTTAGATCAGTTCTGGCTACTCATCTCCCCTCACCTTGCAGATATGCCAACTTCTTCACTGGTTAGATCAGTTCTGGCTACTCATCTCCCGTCACCTTGCAGATATGCCAACTTCTTCACTGGTTAGATCAGTTCTGGCTACTCATCTCCCTCACCTTGCAGATATGCCAACTTCTTCAATGGTTAGATCAGTTCTGGCTACTCATCTCCCGTCACCTTGCAGATATGACATCATTCAAAAGCTCATCGCAGAAAATGCTTTACTTTAAAATTAGTTTTTTCCCCCCTCTGTCTTCAGATCATGCCAGGTCGAAACTATACACAAATGTGGTCACGTGAGTGCATTCTCTCTGTTTTGGGGATAGAAAGGAACACGTACTGTACTAAACATAAACGGTAGCAGGAAAACACGTTATTCTGGTCTCTTGTAATTAGACACATCGGCTCAAGACGGGACGACGCTATTGCCTAAAATGTCTGCTTACATGGAGACAGAAAGTAATCAATGAATATTATTTTGGAGGAAAACTTGCGATTAGATAGATCAATGAATCTGTTTATATTGCCTGAAGCTTTTGAGAGGATTAGCGTAACCAGCAATCAGTTTGTGAGGGTGCATGAAACCCTTTCCTCAGCTACAGTATCTTAGCGCAAGGGCATAGGCGCTAACTTGTGTGGCTTTCCTCAGCTACAGTATCTTAGCGCAAGGGCATAGGCGCTAGCTTGTGTCTGACGTTTATGTGGCAGTCCTTTGTCTGATTCCAGACCTGGGTGAGCAGCCAATCCGCAGGTACCCGACATAGAAAATGTCAACAATGTATCTGAGCAACAAAAATAGACTCGCGATGTAATAAAGCTTGTCCAATTATTGGACTTCCCGTGTGTTACCGGGGCCTCATTATGAGGGAGGTAAAAAATAGTGACACTGTGACCTTCCAGGCATGTCGTAAGAGACGACTAAGGAGGTTGATCGATGGCTTGACAAGCTGGCATTGTGAAAAGTATTGTTATGGAAACAGCGCCATAGATTTTAGAGCAGTGATCTCTGCAATATGTGCCATTTTGGCAGGCAAGGTTTCTGTTTTTGAGATTGTGGTTCTGCCCTATGTGCCGTTTTCGGCTCGAAAGGACAATAGATAGATAGATAGAACTATTGGACAGATTTCACCACTAGTGTTTAACAAAGAAATAACGTTTAAAGTGAGGCCAGCTATTTATAAGACTATCTTTATTCCAACGTTGTGCTACCATTGCAAGACATGGACTTTAGATGCAACAACTATTAGAAAAACAACCATCACAGAAAGTGTGTCAGACGCATGACAGGAAACAGCTTGAGAGATAGAATAAAAAATCAAGAGTTACTCAAAAGACTAGAAACGGAACCCTCTATTGAATACATAAAGCGACAACAGATCAAGTGGTTCGAGCATTTGATAAGAAATAAAGAACTAAATTTAATACAAGACGTTACCAACAAACGACACGAGAATACCAGACCAAGCGGCAGACCAGAAAAAGGTGGATAAACGGAATATTAGAAACACTCGGAGATATACCAGCTGAAGATGCCAATAGAAGAGCAAGAACCATATCTCCCCTCGACGTCGAAAGACAAATGAGGAAGGGAAGAAAGAAAGAAAAAAATATCTGAGTGCCCATAAGTTGTCGAATGAATCAACAAAGAGAACTCTGCACAAACTCCATACGTTTCTCTCTCCTCCGAAAAAAAAAAACATTCGTGTTTACGATATTGAACTCTCCACGCTACCACGAGATTCACTTATTCTCCACTGCTTATCTCAAACTCTACATTACATATCTCAGACTCTCAATTACAAATCTCGAATTCTCCATCATTTATCTCAGAATATCCATCACTTATCTCAGAATCTCCATTTTATATCTCGACCCTCCATCACTTGTCACAGACTCTCCATTGGTATGTTTGCTCTTCTGTTCTTATTTTCTTCCTCTTTTACTGTTGTGAGTGTCGTGGAAGATACAAAATTATGATTCTTGCTCTTCTGGAAGCCATAGTCACTGACGCCTGTAGCTGTTAAAAGCTTGTCGGTTGTCATTCTAACGTAGTCTGGATCTGTTCAAGCATCGTGTCCTTCTCTATTGTATGCCCACTATGGCATGCCACCACTAAACATTTTCTCCTGGTGAGTAAACCATCTTATTGTCTTCGTACGAAATTCTCTCTCTCTCTCTCTCTCTCTCTCTCTCTCTCTCTGCGATCATGACTCAATCAGAGTAGGATTCCAGACTCTCCCATGACGTCAGCTGTCAGGTTAAGTGTGTTGATCGCCCCCACAGACAGAACATCACAATTAGAGTCTGCCAGATCCACTCTGATTGAACACCCGTTAAAACGTTGCACTGTGTTCTGCGCCAGTAGCCCAGTGCATCCGATTTCAGCCAGCATTTTATTCAGGTATGCATTCCTTAGCTTTTGATTGTCCCCAATTTTCCAGCAAGACAGCAGATGATCTTTTCTGTAGGGGGATTCTGCCCTTAGATGGTCGGCCCTCCCAGGTTTACGAGCACCATCTGCCCGAGTCACTAGAGGTGACTAACAAAGACATGCACACACAAAGATATTAAAAAATTCAAAAGTGGTTTTGTGCCTTCTCTCTACTGTATTTCTGATTGTGTCTCTTCTATCATTCCTACAGCTTTTCTTCTTTTCAACATCACTAAATTGCTACCCTCCACATCCTGTCTGATATTGTCAGTTGTCATTTAACCAGCGTCTTTAGAAGAATTGTTTATGACATTTCTCATTCCGTGCGCAAGCAAGAGGTGTATTTAAACGCCTGATGTGATATTCGACCCGACACTATCTCATCTTGACGAGTCCTCGTCGACGTGGACAACTCTGCTCCTCCTCGTCGATGCCAATAAGGAGAGAGCCGCACATAAGCCTGGCCCAAGTGTCATTGAAGAGCCTGAAGAGCCTGCTCATGAACCCACAAGCCTGGCCCAAGTGTCATTGAAGAGCCTGCTCATGAACCCACAAGTGTCATTGAAGAGCCTGCTCATGAACCCACAAGCCCGGCCCAAGTGTCATTGAAGAGCCTGCTCATGAACCCACAAGCCTGGCCCAAAGTGTCATTGAAGAGCCTGCTCATGAACCCACAAGCCTGTCATTGAAGAGCCCTCATGAACCCACAAGCCCGGCCCAAGTGTCATTGAAGAGCCTGCTCATGAACCCACAAGCCAAGTGTCATTGAAGAGCCTGCTCATGAACCCACAAGCCTGTGTCATTGAAGAGCCTGCTCATGAACCCACAAGCCAGCCCAAGTGTCATTGAAGAGCCTGCTCATGAACCCACAAGCCTGACCCAAGTGTCATTGAAGAGCCTGCTCATGAACCCACAAGCCAGACTCAAGTGTCATTGAAGAGCCTGCTCATGAACCCACAAACTAGGCCCAAGTGTCATTGAAGAGCCTGCTCATGAACCGAGAAGCCTGACCCAAGTGTCATTGAAGAGCCTGCTCATGAACCCACAAGCCAGGCCCAAGTGACATTGAAGAGCCTGCTCATGAACCCACAAGCCTGGCCCAAGGGTCATTGAAGAGCCTGCTCATGAACCCACAAACCAGGCCCAAGGGTCATTGAACATCCTGCTCATGAACCCACAAGCCAGGCCCTAGTGTCATTGAAGAGCTTGCTCATGAACCCACAAGCCTGGCCCAAGTGTCATTGAAGAGCCTGCTCGTGAACCCACAAGCCTGACCCAAGTGTCACTGAAGAGCCTGCTCATGAACCCACAAGCCAGGCCCAAGTGTCATAGAAGATCCTACTCATGAACCCACAAGCCATGCCCAAGTGTCATTGAAGAGCCTGCTCATGAACCCACAAGCCTGACCCAAGTGTCATTGAAGAGCCTGCCCAAGTGTCATTGAACCTGCTCATGAACACAAGCCTGACCCAAGTGTCATTGAAGAGCCTGCTCATGAACCCACAAGCCTGACCCAAGTGTCATTGAAGAGCCTGCTCATGAACCCACAAGCCTGACCCAAGTGTCATTGAAGAGCCTGCTCATGAACCCACAAGCCTGACCCAAGTGTCATTGAAGAGTCTGCTCATGAACTCATGAACCCACCCAAGCCTGACCCAAGTGTCATTGAAGAGTCTGCTCATGAACCTAGAAGTCTGACCCAAGTGTCATTGAAGAGCCTGCTCATGAACCCACAAGCCTGACCCAAGTGTCATTGAAGAGTCTGCTCAGGAACCTAGAAGTCTGACCCAAGTGTCATTGAAGAGCCTGCTCATGAACCTAGAAGTCTGACCCAAGTGTCATTGAAGAGCCTGCTCATGAACCTAGAAGTCTGACCCAAGTGTCATTGAAGAGCCTGCTCATGAACCTAGAAGTCTGACCCAAGTGTCATTGAAGAGCCTGCTCATGAACCCACAAGCTAGGCCCAAGTGTCATTGAAGAGCCTACTCATGAACCCACAAGCCTGGCCCAAGTGTCATTGAAGAGCCTGTTCATGAACCCACAAGCCTGACCCAAGTGTCACTGAAGAGCCTGCTCATGAACCCACAAGCCAGGCCCAAGTGTCATTGAAAAGCTTGCTCATGAACCCACAAGCCCGACCCAAGTGTCATTGAAGAGCCTGCTCATGAACCCACAAGCCTGATCCAAGTGTCATTGAAGAGCCTGCTCATTAACCCACAAGCCTGACCCAAGTGTCATTGAAGAGCCTGCTCATGAACCCACAAGAAAGGCCCAAGTGTCATTGAAGAGCCTGCTCATGAACCCACAAGCCTGACATGCCATTCCTGACAAGAAACCATTTGCTTCTAATTAAATACCACAACATGTAGTTTCTCTCCCATTGGTCATGTCCTTCGTGCCAACCCGGTTGCACAAAGCTTTGCCATTGTTGACTTCTTACACGCTGTTAACATTTGTTAAATATCTCGACAAAAAAATCACATTTGTTATTGTTATTGTTATTGGCTATGGAAGGCCTCGGTCTCACAGCAAACGAATTAAAATCCATAATTGCTCAACCGCCCGTGCCAGTGGAATCATCCGAATTACTAACTCATCTCCCAAACAAAGAAAGGTAACTGTAGTCCCCATCGTAGCAGTCTCAGCACACGCCAAAAGACATACGGCGAAACCGCGCAGAAAGTGAACACAGCCAACTATTCCCCGTCATACGATATCATCATTCATCGTAAACAAGCGGGATATCGAAGCAGGATCAAAACGGATGAGACACACAGCTCACGGTGTGCACAGAGCACTTAACTCAGTAGCTCCTGCAACAAGCCGGACTTGGAATATGAGGAAACTGCAAGAAGGAACACTTTTCAGACATAGCCTTCAATGGTTCCTGCCGCCTATCCACCACATACCATGGGAGTTTACGTCCTCCCGAAAATGATGATCGTCGTAGCACTCGATGATGTTAGGCCATCATTGATGACTCCAATTCCAAACATATAGTCACACAGTGGTGGTAAGTTATCATTTCCAATCCAACAGAAGCCACATGACCTGTAGTTAGTAAAAACACAATTGATGATGTTCTCCGCTCCCTTCTTGTAGCTGCCGCCACACGATTCTGATGTCTCATTAAGTTGGACATCATTCAAGAACAATGTCAGATGAACATTCCATAGATATGGCTTTGCTGATGAAGTGCTTGGTGCAACAGTTGTATCAAACATAGTGGAGGCTCCTGGTATGTGGTCATTAATATCACAGACGGCACATGATGTTGTTATATTCAGAATTTCTTTCAGGGGTGTAAATACGTGGCACACACATGGAGAGTGGTTTGTGGTCACAGTAATCCCATTAAAGGCAATTCTAGGGTAGCATGGCATAGCTGTTTCAGAACAGCACAATTCTGTGATGTTTTCTGTGTTCGCTATAAAACTGCTGCTGCTACCCAATCCTGACCAATTATAGGTGTGGACATTATTCACTTGCAATGACAAAACTGCTTTGTTTACATCATAAACCTCTGGAAGCGAATCATGTATGGGACTAATAGTACAATTTATTCTTCCATCGGGGATATCTTCATTGAGTCCCAAAAAAAAAAATTCTTTGGTTAAAAAGCACATATGCTTTTGAGTTAAACACAAAATGAGCCCACTTCATAGATTCAAAATGATCCATGCCAATGCCATCCGTTTGCACAAGTTAGGTCCTTAGCTACCAATGTCACAAACTAAGCCATCAAATTAACGACTTTATCTACAGCGAAGGTTAACGAACTGTGAACAAACATTTATGTTCAAACCCCTGAATACATTTTCAAAAATCTGCCAACTCGCTGCAATAACATTTATCTTGGTATTCAAAGTAAACATTGCTTAGTCCATAGCTCGAATATAAATAAGCTGCCATTTTTTCAAATCACATTTGTTTTCTTGTATGTCATTTTAAAATGTCATGAAATTGTTCCACGTGAAATTTTCTGTCATCTCTTTCTGACATTTGTAGTTCGCTCTCAAGATAACGTTGTGATCATCGTGTCACGACTTACTGTCTGCTGTGTCTCTTGGCCCGACACCTCCTATTTCCAGAGTTTCTTATATTTTGCCTGTAATGGATTGTTGAAGTAGTAACGAGGTTAGTGGTGGAGCCGCAGAGGGCAGTCTGTCAGGTCGTGACATAAAACGCGACTGATAAATAGATATAAACGTGGACGTTTTGTATTGGTCGACTTCAGTGTTGCCTCAAAGTTTATATCACCCCCCCACACACACACACACACACACACACACGCACACAACACAACACAAACATATGCGCGCATCTTTATGTTGAGAGTCTTCTCTAGAAATGAGAAGCTGCATTTCTCTAGTGATGACGTCAACAGCGATGGTTTGCAGAATGCAACAACAAATAAACAAGCCTTATCCGGTTCGTGATAACGTACAAGAACAACATGACATCACTTGAAGTTTAGTCTAAAAAAAAAGGTGAAGGAAAATAAACACATTAGTCTAGAACACATAAATCTGAAGCAATATCTTTGTCCAAAGTTATCATCGTGTATGATATCGGATGACGTAAGTGGTTATTTATTTATCTCAAAATATTGTTGGTTTCTAGTGTCGATTTTCAGTTTTGACGATGAAGTTTTCATATGGAAAATTGCTAGACTAACCATTCCACCTTTCTTCCCCCAACCTTCTCTCTCTCTCTTTCTTTCTATTTCTCTTTCTCTCTCACTCTCTTTTTTCTCTCTCTCTCTCCATTTCTCTCTCTCTCTTTCTCTCCGTCTCTCGCTCTCTCACTCTCTCTCTCTCTTTCTCTCGTTCTATGTCACTCATTACCAAATTATTGTCCGTTATTGTCACTCATTACCAATATGATGTTCGTTATTGTCACTCATTACCAAAATGATGTCCGTTATTGTCACTCATTACCAAAATGATGGCCGTTATTGTCACTCATTACCAAAATGATGGCCGTTATTGTCACTCATTACCAAAATGATGTTCGTTATTATCACCCATTACCAAAATGATGGCCGTTATTGTCACCCATTACCAAAATGATGTCCGTTATTGTCACTCATTACCAAAATGATGGCCGTTATTGTCACTCATTACCAAAATGATGTTCGTTATTATCACTCATTACCAAAATGATGTCCGTTATTGTCACTCATTACCAAAATAATGTCCGTTATTGTCACTCGCTACCAAAATGATGTTCGTTATTGTCACTCATTACCAAAATGATGTCCGTTATTGTCACTCACTACCAAAACGATGTCCGTTATTGTCACTCACTACCAAAATGATGTCTATTATTGTCACTCACTACCAAAATGATGTCTGTTATTGTAACTTGCCTACTTTCTCTGCTCCACTTTGTCCTAAAAGTGATAACCTTTCTCATGTTTATTGGACTATTTCATTAAAGAAAAGAAAAAGAAAGAGTAGCTCCTTCATCACATTTTGAGTAGAGAGATAAACGTGAGTTAGTAAACAAAATAAAATAAATAACTAAAGATAAGGAATAGGTTGAAATGGAATTTAAACATTCAATGTGAAGATTGCAAGAGAAAAAATATGTTAACATTAATAAAGATGACAAGAAGAAAAGATATATATGGAAAATATTGATTATTTATCAAGTAATTGGATTTCTTTTCAGCTTCAGTTAGAGAATAAGTGTTGTCTATTAATTTAACGCACAAAATATGAAGAGAATGGAAGTAGTGACGGTGGGGTTTACGTATTCCCTTTTGCACCGAAAATGTTCTCGATTTTGCATCGAAACCGCACGACATGCACCGTGCAATGGTGCCAAAAAAAAAAAAAAAAAAAAAAATTTTTATCCGTCAAATCGTCGAAAATTTTGGAAATTTTTTTGGGGATCCGCCACTTTGTCGATATCTCAGGTAAATTTAAAAGGCGACGGATTATGTCAAGGGCTGACAAAGGGGGGATTATGGGTGGCTTGTGTGCCCGGCTGACGTGGACAAGGGGGACAGGTGAAAAAAGGATGAAAGATTGAAAGAGTATTTTAAAGGGTAAAGATGTGAAAGATGTAAATTGTAAAAATTCCGAATTATTATAAAAAAATAAAAATAAATTAATTTTAAAAATCTGGAATCGAACACCCGACTCCCGCGTGACAAGTCAGAATACTTACCATTATACTACAGACAGCCACAGAATTAGAGGCTAAAAGCGCCAGGTTACTCGTGACGCTTTGTTGGTGCTCGACAGCTATCTCTCGCGGACTAGGTTATTATTGTTTCCGATGAAAAAGCGAAGTAGAAATTTAAGAATGTGTTATTTACGTTTAAGAATATTAAAATGAACGCGACTTCCGGAGGTGCCCAGTGTTCTGGTTGTTCGCAGACTTTATAGTTGTAGTAAGGTGACGTAGGTTGTTTTATTCAGGTTGTTAGACGACCACCTAATGTCCACTCATCGATAGTAGGTGTGAACTGGGTATGGTTTTTGGTCTCGCCAAACTAGCCGTGGTCTCAACCCGATTGTTATGAAAAAAAAAGAAAACGGACTTATTTTAAAATGATCAAAATCAATATTTAAAAACTTAAATGAAGGGAAATTTAAAAATATAGGTGAGCGCTCGCGGGTGGAGAGATTTTATTGATTAAAGTGGTATCGCTGTATACTTAACGTCATCATGTGTCATGTAGTAAGATGTGCTAACATTAAATAGTGACTCTCTCTCTCTTTCACATTCATGGTAAAGCAAATAAAAAACAAACTCGTTCTATATTTCACAACGTTATTAATACAACAATATATATATATATATATATATATATATAGAAGAAAGAGTAGCTCCTTCATCACACTGCAATGCTACAAGGAGACCATTTGGAGGACCTGGACTTTGCTGATAACATAGTTCTCATCAGCAATCAGATAAAAACGATGCAGGAAAACACAAATGAACTATCATCAATAGCCAGCAAAATTGAGCTTGAGGTCAATCATGAAAAGACTAAAGTCATGAAAAGTTTAATTCCAACAAGTGACAAAATATACATGGAAAACAAACCAGTAGAAGAGATCGATCACTTCATCTATCTTGGAAGTCACATTGATCGAGAAGGGGATACGAGCAAAGAAATTAGAATCAGACTGGCTAAAGCAGCAATGTCTTTCAGAAGCCTTGAAAAGTTGTGGAAATCAAAACTCATTAGCACAAACACAAAACTTAGGCTATTCAAATCAAATGTACTATCAACCCTTACGTATGCGTGTGAAAGCTGGAAAACAACAAGAGATATAGAAACAAAGTTGAACGCATTCGAAAATAAATGTCTAAGGAAAATACTTGGTATAGAATGGAACGAATTCAAAACAAACGAGGAAATTAGAGAAATCGCCAATCAACCACTAATATCTTCAGTAATAAAGAAAAGACGATGGTCATACGTTGGACATGTGATGAGAAGAGATAATAATCGAATAGCAAAGCAAGCCCTCATATGGGAAACAACAGGTAAAAGAAAAAGAGGAAGACCCAGGGAGACACTGAGAAGAACATTGATGAGAGAGGCAAGAGCAGCAGGAATCGGCTCCCTCAATGAGATAGAACTGCTTGCACAGAACAGAGACAGATGGCGAGATTTGATAAAATATCTTTAAAAGAAAACTGCTAGAACAAAAATTCATATAGGAGAAGGTGTATCTTGGTCTACGCCCTATGGGCCGGTTACGGCTCGAAAGGTCAATAGATATATATATATATATATATATATATATATATATATATATATTACTGTCCGATTATATGTGGAAGCGGCCCTTCGACGGTTCGCGCGCGGGCGGGTGATGCTAAGAATATTTAAAGAATAAATCAGGGCGGTCTCACGGATGAAAATATGCTGTCGGTGTTATTAGTGTCTACATTTTTAGTGACACATCATCATCATGTGCCACCCTCAACAGCATCATCAACATGTACCCTTCATGTCCTATCATCATCATGCCACACAAAGTCTCAAGCCGATTGTTAGTGTCTACATTTTTAGTGGCACATCATCATCATGTGCCACCCTCAACAGCATCATCAACATGTACCCTTCATGCCTTATCATCATCATGCCACACAAAGTATCAAATCGCGAAATTCTCTCTCTCTCTCTCTCTCTCTCTCTCTCTCTCTCTCTCTCTCTCTCTCGCACAAAGTAGCGGTGTTATTGTATGACGATCCTGAAAACAATGTAACTAAAGAGGGGTGGTATTGTAGATTTGGTTGAAGGGTCGGCTCGTGGTACTTGATGACGGGTGTTGTTAGGGAAACCGATGATATGTTTCAACTCGGGCAAGTACGATATACATTTAATAAAGCCCTATTTAATAAATTACTTCGTTACCACCTCCGACAGCGACCAGGAAGGCGAGAGCGAGGATGATGATGACGAGGAGGACGAGCACAATTGGGAAGGTGAGAGAGAGGATGTTGAGGCGGAGAAGCGGATAGAAGAAGAAAACCGACTCAGTGAAATAAATTGTATAGTTAAGCGAAACAATAATATCATGTGTCTCGCCACCAAGAGGCTAAAGTTCCTAGATATCATAAATTATCTAGCGCCAGGTATCAGTTACAGCAAGTACTTGGCAGCTTACAAAGTAGAGGAGAGCAAGGGTGTTTTCTGTTACGAGTATGTAACCAATTTAAACAAGTTGAATGAGACTGTGTTTTCCCTGTTGATTGTTCGTCACGGGGTGTACATATGTTGTTGGTGTTATTAGTGTCGAAGTTTTTAGTATCGCTGACATGGTGACTTAACGTCGTCGGCATCATCATCATCATGTGGCATAGCGGTTGGCGTGTTTTGTAGTTAGGTGGGTAATGTGACCGGTTTGTAAATCAGCTAACTTTGGAAATCTAAGAGTAACTTTAAATAGTGACAGTCTCAAAAAGTATGCCCAGTTAAGAAAGTTGGTAGATCAAGTTATATCTTTGTTGGTTCAGTGTCTGCGTACCGCATTTGAACACCAACTTTTTCTGGAAAACGACAGTAAAGAAAGTATGCCCAGTTAAGAAAGAAAGGACCTCTGGTGAGTGCAAAAAGCCGAGTCACCAAGAAATCAAAAGGCACCCTATTGTACTCATCATCGAGATCGATTTCACCCTCGATCGTTCTCTAACATTGCCTTGCTCGTTCTCTAACATTACCTTGCTCGTTCTCTAACATTACCTTGCTCGTTCTCTAACATTACCTCGAGCGTTCTCTGACATTGCCTTGATCGTTCTCTAACATTACCTTGCTCGTTCTCTAACATTACCTTGCTCGTTCTCTAACATTACCTCGAGCGTTCTCTAACATTGCCTTGATCGTTCTCTAACGTTACCTTGCTCGTTCTCTAACATTACCTCGAGCGTTCTCTAACATTGCCTTGATCGTTCTCTAACGTTACCTTGCTCGTTCTCTGACATTACCTCGAGCGTTCTCTAACATTGCCTTGATCGTTCTCTAACGTTACCTTGCTCGTTCTCTAACATTACCTCGAGCGTTCTCTATCATTGCCTCGATCGTTCTCTAACATTGCCTTGCTCGTTCTCTAAATTTGCCTTGCTCGTTCTCAAACATTGCCTCGAGCGTTCTCTATCATTGCCTCGATCGTTCTCTAACATTGCCTTGATCGTTCTCTATCATTGCCTCGATCGTTCTCTAACATTGCCTTGATCGTTCTCTATCATTGCCTTGATCGTTCTCTAACATTGCCTTGATCGTTCTCTAACATTGCCTCGATCGTTCTCTAACATTGCCTTGATCGTTCTCTATCATTGCCTTGATCGTTCTCTAACATTACCTCGATCGTTCTCTAACATTACCTCGAGCGTTCTCTAACATTGCCTTGATCGTTCTCTAACATTGCCTTGATCGTTCTCTAACATTACCTCGAGCGTTCTCTAACATTGCCTTGATCGTTCTCTAACATTGCCTTGATCGTTCTCTAACATTACCTCGAGCGTTCTCTAACATTGCCTTGATCGTTCTCTAACATTGCCTTGATCGTTCTCTAACATTGCCCAGTTCACACCTACTATCGATGAGTGGACATTAGGTGGTCGTCTAACAACCTGAATAAAACAACCTACGTCACCTTACTACAACTATAAAGTCTGCGAACAACCAGAACACTGGGCACCTCCGGAAGTCGCGTTCATTTTAATATTCTTAAACGTAAATAACACATTCTTAAATTTCTACTTCGCTTTTTCATCGGAAACAATAATAACCTAGTCCGCGAGAGATAGCTGTCGAGCACCAACAAAGCGTCACGAGTAACCTGGCGCTTTAGCCTCTAATTCTGTAGCCGTCTGTAGTATAATGGTAAGTATTCTGACTTGTCACGCGGGAGTCGGGTGTTCGATTCCCGGTTTATTTATTATTATTTTTTTTTTTTGATAATTCGGAATTTCTAAAATTTACACATCTTTCACATCTTTAATCTTTAAAATACTTGTTCAATCTTTCATCCTTTTTTCACCTGTCCACACTGTCCACGTCAGCCGGGCACACAAGCCACCCATAATCCTCCCTTTGTCAGGCCGTGACATAATCCCCCCTTTGTCATCCCTTTACATAATCCTTCGCCTTTTCAATTTACCTGACATATCTACAAAGTGGCGGACCCCAAAAAAAAAATTTCCAAAAAAATTTCCAAAATTTTCGACGAATTGACGGATAAAAATTTTTTTTTTTTTGGCACCATTGCACGGTGCATGTCGTGCTGTTTCGGTGCACAATCGAGAACATTTTCGGTGCAAAAGGGTATACGTAAACCCCCACCGTCACTACTAATGGAACGTTTCTTATGTTGCTAGTATACATTCACTCTCACTGCCATATATCTACAGCCTTATGTTGCTAGCTTACATTCACTCTTCCTGCCCAATATCTACAGCCTTATGTTGCTAGCTTACATTCACTCTTCCTGCCCAATATCTACAGCCTTATGTCACAAGCTTACATTCACTCTTACTGCCCTATATCTGCAGTCTTATGTTACTAGCTTACATTCACACTTACTGCCCTATATCTAAAGTCTTATGTTACTAGCTTACATTCACTCTTACTGCCCTATATCTACAGTCTTATGTCACTAGCTTACATTCACTCTTACTGCCCGTATCTACAATCTTATGTCACTAGCTTACATTCACTCTTACTACCCTATATCTACAGCCTTATGTTACTAGCTTACATTCACTCTTACTGCCCTATATTTACAGCCTTATGTCACTAGCTTACATTCACTCTTACTGCCCTATATCTACAGCCTTATGTCACTAGCTTACATTCACTCTTACTGCCCTATATCTACAAACTCATGTTTTAGCTTACATTCACTCTTACTGCCCTATATCTACAGCCTTATGTTACTAGCTTACATTCACTCTTACTGCTCTATATCTACAGCCTTATGTTGCTAGCTTACATCCACTCTTACTGCCTTATATCTAAAGTATTATGTTACTAGCTTATATTCACACTTACTGCCCTATATCTAAAGTCTTATGTTACTAGCTTATATTCACTCTTACTGCCCTGTACCTACAATGTTATGCCACTAGCTTACATTCACTCTTACTGCCTTAAATCTACAATGTTATGCCACTAGCTTACATTCACTCTTACTGCCTTAAATCTACATTCTTATGTCACTAGCTTACATTCACTCTTACTGCCTTAAATCTACATTCTTATGTCACTAGCTTACATTCACTCTTACTGCCCTGTATCTACAATCTTATGTCACTAGCTTACATCCACTCTTACTGCCTTATATCTAAAGTATTATGTTACTAGCTTACATTCACACTTACTGCCCTATATCTAAAGTCTTATGTTACTAGCTTATATTCACTCTTACTGCCCTGTATCTACAATCTTATGTCACTAGCTTACATCCACTCTTACTGCCTTATATCTAAAGTATTATGTTACTAGCTTACATTCACACTTACTGCCCTATATCTAAAGCCTTATGTTACTAGCTTATATTCACTCTTACTGCCCTATATCTAAAGCCTTATGTTACTAGCTTACATTCACACTTACTGCCCTATATCTAAAGCCTTATGTTACTAGCTTACATTCACACTTACTGCCCTATATCTAAAGCCTTATGCCACTAGCTTATATTCACTCTTACTGCCCTGCATCTACAATGTTATGCCACTAGCTTACATTCACTCTTACTGCCCTGCATCTACAATGTTATGCCACTAGCTTACATTTACTCTTACTGCCCTGTATCTACAATCTTATGTCACTAGCTTACATTCACTCTTACTGCCTTAAATCTACAATCTTATGTCACTAGCTTACATTCACTCTTACTGCCCTGTATCTACAATCTTATGTCACTAGCTTACATTCACTCTTCTGTCCTATATCTACACTCTTTAATATTTCAAATTTGATTACAAACACTCTTTCACCTTATATCTTCAGTTCTATGTTCCTATTTGGTTACATATACTCTTACGGTCCTACCTACATCATTGTTTTGCTTTTTGGCTACATACACACATTATCAGTGAGTGCCGTCTCCGCATCGAAGGTTGACTACCATGGAGCGCCATTCCGTTCTACCTCTTGCATTGATGGTGCAGGTTGTCATAGGCTGACTTGTCCATCGTGTGATGTTACTCGTCCATGTTAGTCTTGGTCTGCCTCTTTTATCTCGTATTTTCCCTTCCATAATTACTTTTATTAGGCTGTTGTGTCTTTTAACATGCCCCAAAAATCTAATTTGTTTTGTTTGAATTGTGTTTAGTAGTTCTCTTTTTCATTGTAGTTGTTTTTTTTTTTTTTCGTTCGCAGCTTTTTTTTTTTTTTTACCTCTGACGAAGTCCCTAGAGACTAGCAACTGTATTTTGCGTGTTAATCCATTTTTCCCTGGCAGCCGTGTGCATAGGGCTCCCTCGCCGCACAGGCAGATAACTCCGACTTCAGAGGTACTCATATTTTTTCCGTCGATGCGTAATTGACGTTTCAAGCCGGGCCTCGCTGCTGAGACCAGGTGTGGTTGCCGCAGAGAGAAATCATAAATAAAAATCCCAACCGGTGTAGCCGGGATTTGAACCCACAACCTCTCTGTCGCGAGGCTGGCGTCTTGCCTCGAGACCAACCAGTTCCCCTGTAGTTGTTTGTTAGCAAGAGTAAAGTCCTTTGTTTTGAAATGGTTGGAATATGTTATAAGTAAAAAAACATTTAACTAGTGCTATATAGACACAATGTGTGATCTTGCTAGGCTCACTAGATTTCAAGAAGAAATTTCTGTTAAATAGGACTATGTTTGTGTATAGAGGACAGAAGTTTTCTTTATATTTATATATGTCCAGGTAATGTGACAAGTTTTAGAAATTATCTGCCATTGTTTCCACGTAGTGCGCCAACCAGTCAATATTTTCACCGGTTCACTAGGAGCAGATTCCATCCCAACTAAATCACGAAGCAGAGGTGAGTGAGTAACAGATTCTCTCCCTTGTCAGGACGCAAGAATTGGAAGAATCTGGGAACCGCCCACAAATGTTTACAAACAGGACTCTTACAAATATATTTGTGGAAAAATGTGAGTAAGAGCAGTCTAGAGTTGGGGACTGAGGTTTCAACAAAAGTGAAGCGGAAGCAACAATGCTACGAGCAAAATGGTTGTTATATTAATATTTACAGGTAACAGAGGCATTTAATCAATTCTTCTGTTATAGCTGCATAAAGGTCTGTGCCACTTTCCATTTAAAGTTCAAGGCCATAGTGCTTGTTCATGTTTACCTTCTTAGTACAATCTGATACTGTCAAATAGCCACCTCTAGACGCGTCTTTCCACGTGTCTGGTGATGTCACAGAAGTGACCAATAAGATCGACACGGATGTCGTCTTTGCCCTTGTGATCTGGGGAGTTTAAATTGGAATACACTGGAGTGCCAGTATTCTGTTGGACATCTCGTAGATGTTCACAAAATCTTTCCGCTAATCTTCTACCAGACTCGCCAATATAGGACACACATGTGAAGCCATGCTTGATCTCGAACCGTCCATTAGGGGTTGTGTGTGTTGATATGTATTAGTATGTGCACGTCTTCTTGCACGTGTACATATGTATACACGCATCTGTGTGTGTGTATACATGTGTTTATGGGCCCTTAGATACTTTCATAAATTGCCTGAGCCTTTGTAGTCGACGCACCTAGACAGCGTTCCCCCACTCGTGTATTTTTAGAACCCTTCACCTCTGACCAGAGGGTATAAATTACAGCTACACACGTGAGACATTCCTTTCCCAGCCACAGTCCACGACACACAGGGAAGTCAACATATTTCGATTATTTTGTTTTTGATGTTTCATTACTAGTTAGCTATGTAGGATTAGTTTTATTTATTCATATATCTGTGTGTGTATGTTGTTTGTTTGTCCCTGCTGAAGGCCTATTGAGCCGAAACGTCGTTCGAATCTGTGTCGTCTACTAATCACGTAAAGCTTCTAACATACCATTTTTTCCTTTTTTTTCAATTTTTTCTAAATGTATCTAGAATTATATGCTACAATGAAGAACAGAAAGTTAATCCTATCTAGAATTACATGCTACAATGAAGAACAGAAAGTTAATCCTATCTAGAATTACATGCTACAATGAAGAACAGAAAGTTAATCCTATCTAGAATTACATGCTACAATGGAGAACCCAAAGTTAAATGTATCTTTTATTACATGCTACAATGAAGAACCCAAAGTTAAATGTATCTTTTATTACATGCTACAATGGAGAACCTAAAGTTAAATGTATCTTTTATTACATGCTACAATGAAGAACCCAAAGTTAAATGTATCTTTTATTACATGCTACAATGGAGAACCCAAAGTTAAATGTATCTTTTATTACATGCTACAATGAAGAACCCAAAGTTAAATGTATCTTTTATTACATGCTACAATGGAGAACCCAAAGTTAAATGTATCTTTTATTACATGCTACAATGAAGAACCCAAAGTTAAATGTATCTTTTATTACATGCTACAATGGAGAACCTAAAGTTAAATGTATCTTTTATTACATGCTACAATGAAGAACCCAAAGTTAAATGTATCTTTTATTACATGCTACAATGGAGAACCCAAAGTTAAATGTATCTTTTATTACATGCTACAATGAAGAACAGAAAGTTAAATCTATCTAGAATTGCATGATACAATGAAGAATAGAAAGTTAAATGTATTTAAAATTCTGTAGGATATAGGATAAGATTATAATAGTAATGACATTACAACTAGTTATACAACTATTGGTAAAATAACGCATGGATGTTGAGGAAAATAGGAAGCTGCAATGATAGAATCTTTACACAAAGATAACAAATAGAGACACCTACGATATGTTCGCACAAGGAACATCTAAGCCATTTACAGAGATACCTGTAATAGGAAAATGATGCCTTTTGTTGCCACGCTTGTTATCATTCAGTGGCGATATAATCAGAGAAAACAAGTCCCTGACTGAAGGTAGCGAACTGCTCTTTGCTAATGCCCAGGTTTTGAGAATAGACACAACTATGGTATTGCAAGGCCATCCCTTGGCCAGGACTCACGAATGTTAAAAAAAAACAATAAAAATCAGCTCTGGAAAAAATACAGAGCTGTTGCAATGGGGAAAGATAAACATACAAGTTTAAGGCCAATATATAAACCAGATAGCAGGTTTCACATATCTAGGAGAACATTCTCTACAGAACAGATGGTAAAATAGATCAGAAATAAATATCAGTTAGTGCAAGCGAAATGTTGTGATACTAACCTCTCATACAATAGAAAACAGTGCCCACAAGCAAACACGAAAGCGTATTTATTGAGTTATTGAGTTATTTTTGAGTCATCATCATTGCACTTCGAACATGTCCATAGGTGCTCAGATCCCCTCCTCAGCAAGTCCTGCAGTGTCCAGCGACTGACGACTCCAGTTCTGTGTTGATTGATATATCTTCTTATACGCCCACTAAGTTTCTCGTTTCTGGCTGTGCCCATCTTAACTCCATCTCTTTTATCCGAAGGAGTGACGTGGACTCATGGTTGTCGAAGTCCTGTGCCCTTCCCACTTCCCGGAGGGCATTGATGATGTCTGCCTGACCCATTGGTTGACTGCACTCTACAACAGTGCAGCTAGATTTCTCCGTACACACGCATATCCTGGGACGTAGACAAAGGTGACCTTACGTACGTTTGACTTCTGCAATGACTCTACCCATTGCCTGCATACAGAGGACGCCTTCACGCTTCTTGTTCTGATAATCGAATCTCTTAGTATGCAGGTGTTGGTGTAGTCGTGAGACTCTAACCAGATGAATGCCCATTGTCACAGCTATCACCTCCATCGTCATGCTATTCGTGGTCACAACGTATGCACCACTGTCTTCCTTGACTATTCAGCCTGCCGAGCGTGCTGTAAATGCCCATGCACTCCTTTGGTGTCGTATTACAGATCCGTCTGTATAGATGACTGCATCTTTCTCATCGGCGTTATCCCAAATGAGACCGTTGACCTCCACATTGACCACGACTAATTTCTGTTCCCTTAATTTCCTGTGGAAAGAGTTTTTTTTTTTTCGTTCGCCAGCTTTTACCTCTGACGAAGTCCCTAGAGACTAGGAACTGAATGTTGCATGTTAATCAATTTTTCCCTGGCAGCCGTGTGCACCTTGCTGCATAGGCAGATAACACCGACTTCGGAGGTACTCATATTTTTTCCATCGATGAGTAATTGACGTTTCAAGCCGGGACCACTGGTGGTTGCCACAGAGAGAGATCATAAATAAAAATCCCAATTTTGCAGCCGGGATTTGAACCAACAACCTTTCTGTCTCGAGGCTGGCTTCTTGCCTCGAGACCAACCAGTCCCACAGAAGGAGTATTAGTTACCTCCAAGCTGTGCTAGTAAACATGGCAACACCGACAGTGCGAAATGAAGCAGCCCGTGCACACTATATTTGGGGATGTTCGACACACGTCAATTGTCACACTCGACAGGAAATGTAAGGAACAGAACTCAGTCGAGGTCAATGCGGAGGTCAACGGTCTCAACTGGTTAACACCGATGAGAAAGATGCAGTCATTTATGCAGACGGATATGAAATACGACACCAAAGAAGTGCACGGGCATTTACAGCACGCTCGGCAGGCAGAATAGTCAATGAAGACAGTGGTGCATACGTCATGACCACGAGTAGCATGACGATGAAGGTGATGGCTGTGACCGAGGCATTCATCTGGTTAGAGTCACAAGACTACATATACGTCTGTATACTGAATGATTCGATAAGGATGATGAGAAAAGTGGAGGCGGGCTCTGTATGTATGCAATGGGTAGAGTCGTTAAAAAAAGAAAAAAATTAATATAGGTCACCTTTGCCTACGTCCCAGGACATGCGGGGGTACGGGGAAATGAAAGAGCGGACAGGTTGACTAGCTGCGCTATTGTAGAGTACGGTCTACTAATGGATCGGGCGGACATCATCAATGCTCCCCGGGATGTGGGAAAGACACAGGACTTCGACAACCATGAGTTCACGTCCCTCCTTCTGATGTATATATACATATAATCATATATTGATATATGACGGTTGACTTCAAGATCAGTGGCAGAACTATTCATGACGCCATGGTGGCCAGTATATAACGATTCACTACAAGATCAGTGGCAGAACTATTCATGACGTTATGGCAGCCAGTATATGACGGTTGACTTCAAGATCAGTGGTAGAACTATTCATGACGCCAACGCCATGGTGGCCAGTATATAACGATTCACTTCAAGATCAGTGGCAGAACTATTCATGGCGCCATGGCAGCCAGTATATGACGGTTGACTTCAAGATCAGTGGTAGAACTATTCATGACGCCAACGCCATGGTGGCCAGTATATAACGATTCACTTCAAGATCAGTGGCAGAACTATTCATGGCGCCATGGTGGCCAGTATATAACGATTCACTACAAGATCAGTGGCAGAACTATTCATGGCGCTATGGCAGCCAGTATATGACGGTTGACTTCAAGATCAGTGGTAGAACTATTCATGACGCCAACGCCATGGTAGCCAGTATATAACGATTCACTACAAGATCAGTGGCAGAACTATTCATGACGCCATGGTGGCCAGTATATGACGGTTGACTACACGATCAGTGGCAGAACTATGCATGACGCCATGGTGGCCAGTATATAACGATTCACTACAAGATCAGTGGCAGAACTATTCATGACGCCAACGCCATGGTGGAAAATATATGACGGTTGACTACAAGATCAGTGGCAAATCTATTCATGACGCCAACGTCATGGTGGCCAATATATAACGGTTGGCTACAAGATCAGTGGCAGAACTATTCATGACGCCAACGCCATGGTGGCCAGTATATGACGGTTGACTACAAGATCAGTGGCAGAACTATTCATGACGCCAACGCCATGGTAGCCAGTATATGACGGTTGACTACAAGATCAGTGGCAGAACTATTCATGACGCCAACGCCATGGTGGCCAATATATAACGATTGACTACAAGATCAGTGGAAGAACTATTCATGACGCCAACGTCATGGTGGCCAGTATATAACGATTGACTACAAGATCAGTGGCAGAACTATTCATGACGCCAACGCCATGGTGGCCAGTATATGACGATTGACTACAAGATCAGTGGAAGAACTATTCATGACGCCAACGCCATGGTGGCCAGTATATAACGATTGACTACAAGATCAGTGGCAGAACTATTCATGGCGCTATGGCAGCCAGTATATGACGGTTGACTTCAAGATCAGTGGCAGAACTATTCATGACGCCAACGCCATGGTAGCCAGTATATAACGATTCACTACAAGATCAGTGGCAGAACTATTCATGACGCCTTGGTGGCCAGTATATGACAGTTGACTACAAGATCAGTGACAGAACTATGCATGACGCCATGGTGGCCAGTATATAACGATTCACTACAAGATCAGTGGCAGAACTATTCATGACGCCAACGCCATGGTGGCCAATATATGACGGTTGACTACAAGATCAGTGGCAGAACTATTCATGACGCCAACGCCATGGTGGCCAATATATGACGGTTGACTACAAGATCATTGGCAGAACTATTCATGACGCCAACGCCATGGTAGCCAGTATATAACGATTCACTACAAGATCAGTGGCAGAACTATTCATGGCGCCTTGGTGGCCAGTATATGACGGTTGACTACAAGATCAGTGGCAGAACTATTCATGACGCCAACGTCATGGTGGCCAATATATAACGGTTGACTACAAGATCAGTGGCAGAACTATTCATGACGCCAACGCCATGGTGGCCAATATATGACGGTTGACTACAAGATCAGTGGCAGAACTATTCATGACGCCAACGTCATGGTGGCCAATATATAACGATTGGCTACAAGATCAGTGTCAGAACTATTCATGACGCCATGGTGGCAAGTATATGACGGTGGAAATCATTGCTGTGAGAACCGCTTTATCTAGATTCACAAGATTACACTCATGTCTGCATGTAGAGTGACTCCATTAGCCTGACTCGCTTGTAGAGACTAGACAAGCTCCATCCGCAGGCAATGGCTAGAGTCATTACATCGGTTAAAGACCCCGCCTACTGGTTCTCTTTAACCATTTTTGTTCCATTACTTGTAGGTAGCCTTATTCTTGCCTTATTCCCATGCAAGTCGATTATATTTCATGGGATGATGTTAAAACATGGAGTCCGCCACATAAGACAAATCCTTGCACTTGGCATCAACATAAGTGGGGAGCAGCTACTTTTGCTTCTTCTATTACTATTATTACTATTATTATTATTACTTTATATAAAATACATTAAGTATATACCACTATGCATCGTAACAAACTCAGCCACCATTACTCGCTATTAATTCCTGCCATCATGAACTACTTCTACTTGTGTTATCTAACTCACACACAAAATCTTTGTTCGGCTCAAAAGAGAAGTGACTTCCGCTTATATTTTGACCTAATTTTCTGTAAAAGTTTCTTCCTTATCGCTAGGTGCCCAGGCCACAGTGCCATAATAACTACGTATTAAGCAGCTGTAACTGACCTCCTACAGCTCGCTAATTAGAAGTTTTGGAACGTTCTGCACCGAACAGCTAAAGAATATTCTGAGCACGTGTTGAGTGGCATGATGCTTGACCTCTTTGTGGTTGTTTTATGGGCGGACCAGACAGTTGTTGGCTTCTGCGTGTTCAGTGAATGTTCTTTGTTTACGTTTGTCTGACGATGACTTTCCCTTCCTCGTGAGCAACCAGGAGGCATTCAATGTGTGTAAATTGTATTTTATTGTCGTTTATAGCGCGCTCGTATATCTAGGTCCTTTGGCCCAGCATTTTCGACTTCAGCATAATACTTTTTGGTGCGGATTTCCCTTTCCTCTTCGATATTAACTTGCATCGCCATTTTGGTTAGTCTGTGTCCAGGATTGCCATAGGATGGAGGAACAGAACTTTCATTGCTTATGTTTCACTGTTCCTAATAATAGCCGTCAATTATGAATCTCTGACTCCTGTCTCATCCCTAATATAGATACTAACAAACGAGTATGAGTCGCTGGCTCTTTCTGGCTCATTCCTGATCTAGATACTAGCAACTGAGTATGAGTCGTTGAATGCAGTTAGGTAGTCCAATAGTTCTGATACCAACAGTTAGCTATGAGTCGTTGAACGCTGTTAGGTCGTCTACTGGCCCTGATACCAACAGTCAACTATAAGTAGTTGAACGCTATCAGGTCGTCTACTGACCCTGATACCAACAGTCAACTATGAGTCGTTGAACACGTGTTGCTCATTCACTGACGTTTGACCCAAATTCAGTCACTGCGCATTTTCTATAAGCTCATTCATTGTACAGTCTCGGTTCCTATTGATAAACGACGCCGTCTTCCAGTTAAAGTTATTATATCTTTTTTGTTTTTGTTTCCTCTGTATTTTGTGTTGCTCTCACTTTCTCCTCAAACTTCTCGCTCTTCAACTTTCCCCCTTCCTTTGCCTCTCAGTCTCACGGCAAATTTGATGTAACTTTCCATTATGTTCATGAAAAATATGAAAATCGTTGAGCCATTGTCCGAATTTTCTCTCCTTTACACCCAGAGTCCAAGCAGACAAAAGAAGAAACTATGTGCGATATTAACACAAAGCGTTATGAGTAGAATTTCCGCTACTAGATCAGCTACACTGGGGGTCATATTCAAGAAAGAAATGAAAGGGACAGACTGGGTATATAACATGTGGTTTTTGTATTCTTCTATTGATTGTTGACAAAAGTGTCTACCATGACATTGTTGTCCACCGTCATGTTGCTAATCTCTGGTTCTCTCATCTTTTGTAGGGTACGCCAGGAACCACTGGGGAGAGAAGCCAACCATCTCATACCTCAACTCCATCAAACCTTCGCCTCACTGGTACGAATGCAACATCGAGATCCCCTAACTGACTGGACGAACCTTGATCGGCAACATCGTCTGAAGATTCAGTTTTAGGGAAGCAACGAACATCAGGATGACTGCAGATTACTTCTGAGCTCAAGAACTCAACAAACCACACGTTTACTAAAAGTCTTTATTGCAAGTATACTCTGAGGCAAGAATCTTCTGATTGTACCACAACTGGCTATTTATAGCAATGAAATGTGATGTATTATTGTTGAATTACACATACACGCATACACACACACACAAACATTTTTGTTTCACAAAATAGTTTTCACAATGTCCGTAGTTAATGAAGATTATTCTAGCACACAAGAGAATCACTGGAAGCCATCTATTGACCCACTAACATCCTCTCATTAGATCCTGTGTCATTTAGGCACTTTCCAAACGTCTAATGAAGTACCATACATAGGTAAGAAAAAAATGTGCACATCACTCAATTCCTTGTCTTTCGACAAGATGCCATGTCATGTGGGTCGTAGTGATTTCTGTGTGCAAGTCTAACATGCAACTAGCAACGTGTTCATGGGAATAAAGAGCTGATTCGTGCAAACCATCAGGTTGTTGTTTGAACGAAGGGTACAATGACAGAATTATAACCTGCTTTGTTTTATTCCTCTTGTTTTATATCCATTCTATTTATTTGAAAGTGAATTTCATAAGCAGATTTCAAAAAATTGAGAGAGATTAGATTTTTTAAAAAACTATTATTTTCATGAGGACACTCAAAAATGCCAAACTAGGATGGTATTGATTATCTTCAAATCGTTGACCCAAATTAAGAATCTCAAAAGTGAATCTCTCAATTTTGCCTCAAACTGAGACGCAGACGCAACAAACTATTCTCGATAGAAAGATAAAGAAAAGAAAAGAATAGAAAATGTAAACAACATTAGAACAGAAACGAGCTGGCATTGCAACTTCGTAGAATGGTGAACTGGATTATTAAAGAGATGAGTTTGAGTGGACCGTTCTCAAACCATAAATAGGTGCCGGATCTTCTTACAAAGTAGGTCGGCCTGGCGTAGTACCGATCACTCTTTTCATAAAATGTGTCTGAAAAATATGGCTGCTATCACCATGTCCTTTACGCGCGCAAGACGCAGAGGGAGTCGTTGTGGAATCTTCTCACTATGTAAATACCAGACTATATTTGTTATACTCAGATATGAGGAAATTGAAGTAGTTTTGCTGTCACAGCAAAACAACCAGGTTTTGCTGATTGTTGTTTTTTATACAGGTTTTGCTGATTGTTGATCCTTTAGTAAAAGGAGTGAACGAATGTATTATTTCATACCTTATAAATATGATTCACTTCAAACAGAATCTTTACTATTTGACCAAAAATATATTTATAATTTGAAAAAGTTGTAATCTTTTGTAGTTTATTGTTGTTTGTGTCTGTAAGTTCAATTGCTCGATGTGGTTAATGCCACCCCGTCTGCTGGACAAAAGTGGTCGTGGGCCAATGCTGCGCCGTACTTGCTTTGACCGAGGTATATCCAAGCCCTAAAACTAGAAACCAAAGATTTTCTCTGAAGAAATATTGCGGCCAGACGTGATGCTGACCATATAACTCGGAAATATGTAAACAGCAATTGAAAATAATAGATACTTACACGATATTTTCCGTACAAAACGAGGCTTGTCGAGTACTCTTGATTTTTATTGACTTACGAGTGAACAATTTGCTTCTAGCCTGCATGAAAACAAAGAATAGTGGAGAATCACTAGTCGTGTTGGCGCTCTATAACAGCTTTCAACAAAGCTCAGATATCAAGTAAGCAGGTCGCCAGTAGTTGCTGTTGCTTGTATCCCGAAATATTACCAGTACAAGACATGGGTATTCGTTTTCAGTTGTTCGGGGCAAGAGCATGGGACGACCTAAAAGTGACTTCTTGATAGAACCACGGCTGTATTGTCTAACCACACGGGCACGTTTATAGGTCATGTTAATGTTTGTTCAGTTCTACACTTCGCTCTCTCAAGCAAGAAAATGATCAAGCAAAGTTAAACCAGACCACTTTCCATTCAAATACGAGGGCGTGAGATAAGTAATTCAGTTCGAGATACCCATGTTATGTCATTTGTTTACATTACCACGCTACTTTTTGGTGTACTTCTCATACATTTGTAGCGATTTCTTTACTCAAAGAGGGAACAACAATTGCTTCTGGCTTCAGCCATGGATGTACCGCTTCAATGATCTCGTCATCTGCCGTCTCTGCATACAAGGTTTGGGTACTATGGATCGTCTCTGCTCGTACCTTGATTGTACACGATGTCACAGGTTCTCCTATCTCTTAATGTCATCAGTTCAGTTTAGATATTGTCTGCCCCTACCTTGTATTTCGCCTCCATGAACACTTTTGATGTATTATTGTGTCTCTAACATATTTGTGTTTCTAACAATTGAATTATTTTTTTTAACGGACTGTGTTCACTAGTTCTTTCTTCATTTTCAGCGGTTTCAATTCTTTATCTGAAACTTTCGTTTCTAAGATGGCGAATCTAGTCCACGTTCTCTCGATCGCTGCAAAAAGTGCATTCGATGTCTGATTAATTTCAGTTCTCCATCGCACTCCTATGCATTAAAGTCAAGATAATGATCTACTTATTACATCTGCGCTGATAAAACAATGTCGTACGCCGGCGATATTCCATTAAAAAAAAAAGTGTTGTGAATGCGACCTCCCATCGTCTAGGCATGTTTTGCACTTTACGTCACATTGGTGCTGTTCATGACCGTTGATGGATTTGCTTGACACAAGTTATTTCCATGTTACTTATTAATGTGAAATGCTTTGTCAGCCGCAGTTTTATCTCTTTAGTGAATTTACACCGTGATCTGTTCGTCGTAGGCTAAATTTACTAGAGTAATCAAGAATCTAAAGGGCACGTCATTGCTGTGTTTGCGTCATTGTTATGTGTGATATGTCATCGTAATGGCTCATTGTAAATCCCTAGATCGGCGTTACGCTAATCTTACGGTATGTTGTTTGATGTGCGACGGGGATAATCTGACGACTAACTGTGTGTTTATATGTTCGAAATTTGGGTCAACAACGATGGCTTAACATCATCAAGCGCTATACATTTTTAAAGAATTATGACGATCATCACTTTCGGGAGGGCGTGAACTTCTGGTATATGGTGGATAGGCAGCAGGAACCATTGCAGGCTATGCATGAAAAGTGTTCCTTGTTGCAGTTGCCTCATAATACAAGTCCATGGGGGACTGGTTGATCTCGAGGCAGAACGGCGGCCTCGGGACAGAGAGGTTTGGGTTCAAATCTCGGCTCTACCGTTTGGGATTTTTATTTACGATTTCTCTCTACGACAACCACACCTGGCCACAACAGCGAGGCCCGATTTTAAACGTCAGTTACTCATCGACGGAAAAAAACAAACATGAGTACCTCCGAAGTTGCAGTTATCTGCCTGTGCGGCGAGGGACCCCTGTGCACACGGCTGCCAGGAAAAAATGGATTAGCAAGCAAAATTCAGCTCCTAGTCTCTAAGGACTTCGTCAGAGTTGAAAGCTGGCGAACAACAACAAATCTTCATCTTTGTCTGCCATTTATTTTTTTTTTCTTTTATAAATCCACATTTTGGTGCTTCAATTGTATTCTCTGTTTTCTTATTAAGTGTCCATGCCTCTTCCTGAAACATTTTCTGACAATCCTCCCAAACGAGCGCACTCATTCACCAGAAGAGAGCGAACAGGTCGGCAATTGTTTGAGAAGTGAACTTTCCTTTCACGTGGGAAGATTTGTGCCGCCATTTTGAAAACTGCATCTTGCTTTCAGGCTCTTAACGTTCCAGCCAGGCTTGGTCCCTTGTGTCGATACGTGTCAGGAAGTCATCTTCTTTGTCGTTATGTCACGCCACAAAATGGCTGCGGAAGTCTGCACTCCCACCATCCTGTGCTCATCTACTAGCAGCCCTGCACACAACATTCCAAACTTGCGAACCTCAATGTCAATGGCACGTAAGAACCCCACTGGAATATCTATTTTTTTTTTAATCGCAATTTTTAATGCGCTTTTTGTCACTTTCTTGTCAGTGACAGGCGTTCATATTTGACCGGTGGTTTAGTCGTTCAAGGATTGATATCATTCTGATTTGCAAACGCATTTACCAATTTGTACACTTTTGTAAAGTCAATGCAGGAATGTTCATGCTGACACAGCAATCGTCTATGAGTTTCATGAGTTTTGAAACGCTGCGTTACACAAAATGATATCCACTCGCTTGCTGCTGGCACTGCCGGATACACGTGACCATGCTGGCCTTCAAGGTTACTATAATTTTCATAGGATTTAAAACTGCCATCGTCGGTCACTCGTCTGATCGGTCACTCCTCTGATCGGTCACTTGTCTGATCAATCACTTGTTTGATCGATCACCCATCTGCGGGACTGGATGTGCTTCAGGGTACAATCATGTGCATCTCGGTGAGGATTTCCGGGGGACTCCAACCAACGCAATTCTTTAACAGATGAATAATAACTACATTACCAACGATAGAGTAACATTCTGACATAATCTGGTACTTCCCTTCATAAGAGATCGATATAGATCGTGATAAGTTCACTACTCAATAGTATTATTTTTTACAGCCACTTATAATATTTGTATTCCCTGATAAGTGAAGGCCTGTCTGTCTCAGTTGGTCGAACTTCTGCTCTCAATCAATCACTCCGATGTGTCTCAATTGGTCGAACTTCTGCTCTCAATCAATCACTCCGATGTGTCTCAATTGGTCGAACTTCTGCTCTCAATCAATCACTCCGATGTGTCTCAATTAGTCGAACTTCTGCTCTCAATCATTCACTCCGATGTGTCTCAATTGGTCGAACTTCTGCTCTCAATCAATCACTCCGATGTGTCTCAATTGGTCGAACTTTTGCTCTCAATCATTCACTCCGATGTGTCTCAGTTGGTCGAACTTCTGCTCTCAATCATTCACTCCGATGTGTCTCAATTGGTCGAACTTCTGCTCTCAATCATTCACTCCGATGTGTCTCAATTGGTCGAACTTCTGCTCTCAATCATTCACTCCGATGTGTCTCAATTGGTCGAACTTCTGCTCTCAATCATTCACTCCGATGTGTCTCAATTGGTCGAACTTCTGCTCTCAATCATTCACTCCGATGTGTCTCAATTGGTCGAACTTTTGCTCTCAATCATTCACTCCGATGTGTCTCAGTTGGTCGAACTTCTGCTCTCAATCATTCACTCCGATGTGTCTCAATTGGTCGAACTTCTGCTCTCAATCATTCACTCCGATGTGTCTCAATTGGTCGAACTTCTGCTCTCAATCATTCACTCCGATGTGTCTCAATTGGTCGAACTTCTGCTCTCAATCATTCACTCCGATGTGTCTCAATTGGTCGAACTTCTGCTCTCAATCATTCACTCCGATGTGTCTCAATTGGTCGAACTTCTGCTCTCAATCATTCACTCCGATGTGTCTCAATTGGTCGAACTTTTGCTCTCAATCATTCACTCCGATGTGTCTCAGTTGGTCGAACTTCTGCTCTCAATCATTCACTCCGATGTGTCTCAATTGGTCGAACTTCTGCTCTCAATCATTCACTCCGATGTGTCTCAATTGGTCGAACTTCTGCTCTCAATCATTCACTCCGATGTGTCTCAATTGGTCGAACTTCTGCTCTCAATCATTCACTCCGATGTGTCTCAATTGGTCGAACTTCTGCGCTCAATCATTCACTCCGATGTGTCTCACTTCAATTTTATTCTCATCTGTTCCTTAGTGACACCTAATTTTTTCCCCATCTCTGTTGAGCTACTGTTTCTACGTGATAGAGACTTACAAAAACATTAGTAGAAAAAAACATTCCAATAGACAAACAGAAAGCTGCAAGGCGGGAAAACCAAGATACAAAACACATGCCTTTAGCACCAGAAGAGCATCAGACAACCTTCTTTACCCCAACTGAATTAGATGTTGCCCTCAAAGGAATGAAGCTCAAAAGTTCCCCTGGTAAAGATGGAATCTCCAACGAAATGCTCCTAAATCATGGGACAGAAAGCCAAGAGCCAGCTTCTGATGATAATAAATGCCAGCTGGAAGAGAAGTCATGTGCCGGCAATCTGGAAAGAAGCTATTATGGTGCCCATCCTGAAGTGTAGAAAAGACCCACTAGACCCAAGTAGCTATAGACCAATTAACCTACTGAGCTGCCTGAGTAAACTCATGGAAAGATGGTTAACAGAAGACTTATGTGGCATTTGGAGACAAAACAACAAATCGTACCACAACAAAGTGGCTTCCGTCAGCACAGATCAACTGAAGACCTGGTCACCTACATTGAAAAACAAATAGAGGATGCTCTACAAGAAAAGAAACACACACTGGCAGTGTGGGTCGACGTGGAGAAGGCTTTTGATAGTGTTTGGCGAGAGGGTTTAAAGAACAACCTTTTAGACTTGGCATCCAGGGTCGTTTATTCAATTGGGTCTCTCAATACCTTCAGGATAGAACGGCCAGAGTACAAGTACAAGGTCAATTAAGTAAGTATGTCTCTATCGAACAAGGTGTCCCACAAGGCGGATTCTTGTCCCCAGCACTCTTTTTAATTTTCATAAATGACATCGTAATAGACATTCCACCTAGAATACACTCAGCAATATACGCAGATGGTCTGGCGTTATGGGCTCGTGAGGAAAGTATGTCGGTGGCTGGACCCAGGATGCAAGATGCCCTAGGTGAACTTGAAAAATGGACGAACACCTGGTTCTTACCAATCAACAAAAAAAACTACATATACAATTTTCAGCCTATCAAGAAACACACTCTCTGCAAACTTGAAGATAAAAGACCATACACTCCCTATTGACCAGAACCCAACATATCTTGGTGTCACCATGAATCGCAGAATGACTTGAAAAAAATCAGATAGACAGAGCAAGGAAAAAAGCCAGAAAGCGAACAAATATTATGAAGAAATTGGCAGGAACGGACTGGGGGGGGGGGGGGGGGGCAGACAGCAATATTTTGAAAAGACTATACGTAGGAAGAGTCAGACCAGTTCTAGAGTATGGAGTCACAACCTGGGCTATGGCTTCCAAATCACACCTTAGCAAAATTAACAGAACACAGAACCAAGCTGCCCGTATCATCACTGGTACTATGAAATCTACACCTATCAAGACTCTAGAAACAGTAACAGGTTTACAACCCTTAAATGACAGACGGGTCACTAAAGTATTGCAACAAGCGAACAAATATAGAAGGCTCCTTAGCCACCCCATGCAACAAAGAATATCTGGTTCCGGAATTGTACGACTAAAGAAGAGCATCTTCGCTGCAATTGCCAGTGAACTAACTACTGGCGACCCAGTACTTTCCCAAACAATATCGAAACCCTTGGGCCCATCTGATATGTCTCCTCATGGAAAGCATAAAATACCAGAACTTAAGGAAAATATAGCAGGAATCATGAAAAAAGGAACCCAATCAGACACAAAAAGAGAACACGTAGCAGAAAAATACATACAAGATACTTACCCACATGACTCTTGGTCCCACATATACACAGATGGCTCTGCTACAAATGCCACTAGAAATGGAGGGGGAGGTGTGTTCTTGACGCTTAATAATCAGGACGAGATCACCAAGTCAATAGCTACTGGAAAATCCTCAAACAACTTTAAAGCAGAAACTGAGGCCATCAGAGATGCTGCAACACTGGCTACTCAACACAAAAATAACATGCACAATAAATTGGTGATTCTGACTGATGCACTGTCAGTATTATCAGTTCTAAAAAGTCCCAAGAACAATGAACTAGATGACTTGAGAACAACCCTGGACCAACTATGCAATAACTTCCAGAGAGTAGTCATCAGTGGATACCGTCACACTGTAATACACACGGGGACGAACGCGCAGACAAATTAGCTAAAGAGGGAGAGAGATTACCACAAGAGAACCATCCGCTCAGTTGAAGCCAAATCCATCCTCAAGGGTCAGTTCCATGAAAAATGGAAACGAGAACACCCAAAGCATAACGAGAGTGACGGATACCACCAACTATCAAGGAGGGATCAAGTCATCATATTTCACCTACGCACTGGCCACAATAGAATGAGAAATCACATTTTCACCAAATTCAAATAGGTACAAGCAGCCTATGCCACTGTACACTGGACAATATGACTACAAAACATGTTCTACAGGATTGCCCCCAGTATACATACCTGAGAAGAGCAATGTGGTCCACGCCCACCTCCCTGCATGAAAAACTATTAGGGGCAATCGATTCCCTTAAACAGGCAGCTGCCTTCATGAGAGTCTTAATCCTACTCTGATTGAGTCTTTAAAGCATATATATATATATATATATATATATATATATATATATATATATATATATATATATACCTCTGTACCACAGAAAGACCAACAGTAGCATTGTTTAGTAGTAGTGGTGGCTGTTTGGCTGTTTATCCATGCTAAAAGTGCACGTGCATGCACCGAAATTGCACCAAAGACAATGGATTTTGCACCGATACCGCACGAAATATGGACTAGATATGAATATCAAAAAGACTAAAACTATGATCATAAACAAAGAAAATACTCAAAACCCACAAGTGGATATCAAAATTGAAGGAATAGACCTTGAGACAGTTCAGAACTATAACTACCTTGGACATACTATAACCAGTGATGGAAAATGTACAACTGAAATAAACAAAAGAATAGGAATGGCAAAAAGTAATTTTAATGTCATGAAGGACATACTAACATCAAAACAAATAACACCAGAACTAAAACTAAGAATAGCAAAATGTTACATCTTCTCAATATTCCTATATGGTGCTGAAACATGGACATTAGACAAGAAAACAGAACAGAGAATTGAAGCCTTTGAAATGTGGATATATAGAAGAATAGGTAGAATTGGATGGAAGGAAAAGAAAACAAATGACAAAGTCTTAAAACAACTAAAAATGAAAAGAGAACTTCTGAACACAATTAGAACAAGACAAATGCGATTCTTAGGCCATGTTAAAAGACACAACAGCCTACTGAAAGTGATCCTGGAGGGGAAAATACAAGGTAAAAGAGGCAGAGGCAGACCAAGATTAACATGGACGAGTAACATCAAAAGATGGACAAATCAACCGATGACAACCTGCACCATCAAAGCAAGAGATAGAGCAAAATGGCGCTCCATGGTAGCCAACCTTCGTTGCGGAGACGGCACTCAATGATGATGATGACCGCACGAAACTGGCACCAAATCCGTGCAAAAGTCCGATAATCGGCTTATTATCTCGGTGGTCGTGATCGGCTTATCTCGGTGGTCGTGGTGTGCGGTGGTGCGTGACGGCTCTCGCGGGGTCTGTCGCTCGCGGGCAACAGTGGTTCTAAAACTTGTGTGTCAGCGGTTCTAAAACTTGCGCGCTCTCGGGCGTGTGGGTGGGGAAAAGGGGTGCCTTTATTGGTCGTGTGTTATCGCTACCAACATCATCATGTGTCACCCTCAACACCAACATGTACCCTTCATGTCCTATCATGTGACGCTTGGCCTTATGTGGTTTGGCGTGTTCTGTAGCTGCTATGATGAGAACTACATCTGATTTTTTTTCCCTTCAAAATAAGTTGAAATGTTAATTCAGATGATTTCAATGGCACGGGCGGTTGAGCAATTATGGATTTTAATTCGTTTGATGTGATACTGGGACCTTCGACTAACTATAACCATAACCATGCATAAAGAACGATTTTTTCTATAAGTGTGACTTGCTTGGTATCAACTTGATAAACTACATACCTCCTTGGATGTGCTCAAAATGTTCATTCATTGAAACTGTGCAACCAAAGTAGTAGTGGTGGCTGTTTACCCTTCTAAAAGTGCACGTGCATGCACCAAAACGGCATCAAAGACAATGGATTTTGCACCGATACCGCACGAAACTGGCACCAAATCCGTGCAAAAGTCCGATAATCGGCTTATTATTTCGGTGGTCGTGACGGTAATCGGCTTATCTCGGTGGTCGTCCTGGTGTGCGGTGGTGCGTGATCGGCTTATCTCGTGGTGCGTGACGGCTTATCTCGTGGTGCGTGATTGGCTCTCGCGGGCAACAGTGGTTCTAAAACGTGTGTGTCAGCGGTTCTAAAACTTGCGCGCTCTCGGGCGTGCGGGTGGGGAAAGGGGGTGCCTTTATTGATCGAGTGTTATTAGTATCGTTAGCATCATGTGTGAGGTGGGTATTAGGCAACAGGAGGCGACATGTAAAAAAAATGCTGACAAGCAATGACGTTGAAGGGGGGTTAGGAAAAGGTAAACACTTACAATGCGTGATTCATACATATGGGAGGGATAATACATTATTAATTTCTTAAATATTTTTTAAGACCATGCGAGAACGTTCGATGAGCTAATCCGATAAGCCCCACCGCTTTAGTTACATTGTTTTTAGGACCGTCATACAATAACACCGCTACTCTGTGCGAGTGTGTGAGAGAGAGAGAGAGAATTTCGCGGTTTGATACTTTGTGTGGCATGATGATAGGACATGAAGGGTACAAGTTCATGATGCTGTTGAGGGTGGCACATGATGATGATGTGTCACTAATAATCGGTTTGATACTTTGTGTGGCTTGATGATGATGATGATGGTGTTGAGGGTGGCACATGATGATGATGATAGGACATGAAGGGTTGATGATATTGTTGAGGGTGGCACATGATGATGATGTGTCACTAATAATCGGTTTGATACTTTGTGTGGCTTGATGATGATGATGATGATGATGATAGGACATGAAGGGGTGATGATGCTGTTGAGGGTGGCACATGATGATGATGTGTCACTAATAATCGGTTTGATACTTTGTGTGGCTTGATGATGATGATGATGATGATGATAGGACATGAAGGGATGATGATGGTGTTGAGGGTGGCACATGATGATGATGATGATATGACATGAAGGGTTGATGATGTTGTTGAGGGTGGCACATGATGAAGATGATAGGACATGAAGGGTTGATGATGTTGTTGAGGGTGGCACATGATGATGTGTCACTAAAAATATAGATACTAATAATCGGTTTGATACTTTGTGTGGTATGATGATAGGACATGAAGGTTGATGATGCTGTTGGGGGTGGCACATGCTGATGATGATAGGACATGAAGGGTACATGTTGCTGTTGAGGGTGGCACATGATGATGATGTGTCACTAAAAAAAATCGCTATAATCACACCTGATACATGATGTTAGCGATACTACAATAACACACCCTGTGCCGACCAACCCCGTTCCCCATTCTCGTCACACGCGAAATAGTCGTATTTACCTTTTCCTAACCCCCCCTTCAACGTCATTGCTTGTCAGCATTTTTTTTACATGTCGCCTCCTGTTGCCTAATACCCACCTCACACATGATGCTAACGATACTAATAACACTCGATCAATAAAGGCACCACCTTTCCCCACCCGCACGCCCGAGAGCGCGCAAGTTTTAGAACCGCTGACACACAAGTTTTAGAACCACTGTTGCCCGCGAGAGCCGATCACGCACCACGAGATAAGCCGTCACGCACCACGAGATAAGCCGATCACGCACCACCGCACACCACGACGACCACCGAGATAAGTCGATTACAGTCACGACCACCGAGATAATAAGCCGATTATCGGACTTTTGCACGGATTTGGTGCCAGTTTCGTGCGGTATCGGTGCAAAATCCATTGTCTTTGGTGCCATTTTGGTGCATGCACGTGCACTTTTAGAAGGGTAAACAGACACCACTACTACTTAGAATGAACCATTTTTCAGGCAAAAAAAGTAACAGTCGATGTTGACGTAAACATGACAGCGTCATCTTGAAACCATAATTCTTTATCTTAATGCATAAAACGTAGATGTTTTTTTCTTTCTTTTCTTTTCAAATTCCGACCTTCATTTTAAAGTCAAAATATCTAGACAAACGCATCTAATCACTGTCTCTGTATCTTCTAGACTTTCAACACCCCACTTCTAAACGTTCGTATCTCTCAGTACTTATCATCCCAGTACGTATCTCTCAGCCATTCACCTTCCCACTAGGTATCACCCAGTCACTCACCCTCCCAGTAGAAATCAATCAGCCTCACACCCACCCAGGAGGTATCACCCAGTCACTCACCTCGGAGGAGATATCACACAGTCACTCACCTTCCCAGGAAGTATCACTCAGCCTCACACCAAACCAGGAGATATCACACAGTCACTCACCTTCCCAGGAGATATCACACAGTCACTCATCTTCCCAGGAAGTATCACTCAGCCTCACACCCACCCAGGAGGTAACACACAGTCACTCACCTTGACAGGAAGTATCACTCAGCCTCACACCCACCCAGGAGATATCACACAGTCACTCACCTTCCCAGGAAGTATCACTCAGCCTCACACCCACCCAGGAGATATCACACAGTCACTCACCTTCCCAGGAAGTATCACTCAGCCTCACACCCACCCAGGAGATATCACACAGTCACTCACCTTCCCAGGAAGTATCACTCAGCCTCACACCCACCCAGGAGGTATCACCCAGTCGCTCACCTCGGAGGAGATATCACACAGTCACTCACCTCGGAGGAGATATCACACAGTCACTCACCTTCCCAGGAGATATCACACAGCCACTCACCTTCCCAGGAAGTATCACTCAGCCTCACACCCACCCAGGAGGTAACACACAGTCACTCACCTTCCAAGGAAGTATCACTCAGCCTCACACCCACCCAGGAGATATCACACAGTCACTCACCTTCCCAGGAAGTATCACTCAGCCTCACACCCACCCAGGAGGTATCACCCAGTCGCTCACCTCGGAGGAGATATCACACAGTCACTCACCTCGGAGGAGATATCACACAGTCACTCACCCTCCCAGGAAGTATCACTCAGCCTCACACCAATCCAGGAGGTATCACACAGTCACTCACCTTCCCAGGAAGTATAACTCAGTCTCACACCCACCCAGGAGGTATCACACAGTCACTCACCCTCCCAGGAAGTATCACTCAGCCTCACACCAATCCAGGAGATATCACACAGTCACTCACCTTCCCAGGAAGTATAACTCAGTCTCACACCCACCCAGGAGGTATCACACAGTCACTCACCCTCCCAGGAAGTATCACTCAGTCTCACACCCACCCAGGAGATATCACACAGTCATTCACCCTCCCAGGAAGTATCACTCAGTCTCACACCCACCCAGGAGGTATCACACAGTCACTCACCCTCCCAGGAAGTATCACTCAGCCTCACACCCACCCAGGAGGTATCACACAGTCACTCACCTTCCCAGGAAGTATCACTCAGTCTCACACCCACCCAGGAGGTATCACCCAGTAACTCATCCTCCCAGTAGGTATCGCCCAGTCACTCACCCTCGGAGGAGGCATCACTAAGTCACTCACCATCCCATTAGGTATCAATCACCCTTTCACCCACCCAGTGGGTATCACCCTTTCATCCTCCCAGTAAGTATCACTCACCTTTACACCCTCCCAGTAGATATCACTCACCCTCTCACCCTCCCAGTAAGTATCACTCGGCCTCTAAACCTCCCAGTAGGTATCACTCAGTCATTAAATCAACCCCACTCCCCCTCAGAAAGGAGGTATCCCTCAGCTAATACATTCCCAGTACGTATCTCGCAGCCACTCACCCTCCCAGTAGGTATCTCCCAGCAACTCACTCTCCTAGTACGTATCTCCCAGCAACTCAACCTCCAAGCACGTATCTCCCAGCAACTCATCCTCCAAGCACGTATCTCCCAGCAACTCATCCTCCAAGTACGTATCTCCCAGCAACTCATCCTCCAAGCACGTATCTCCCAGCAACTCACTCTCCCAGTACGTATCTCCCAGCAACATCCTCCAAGCACGTATCTCCCAGCCACTCACCCTCCCAGTACGTATCTCCCAGCAACTCATCCTCCAAGCACGTATCTCCCATCAACTCACTCTCCCAGTACGTATCTCCCAGCAACTCACCCTCCCAGTACGTATCTCCCAGCAACTCATCCTCCAAGCACGTATCTCTCAGTCACTCACACTCCCAGTACGTTTCTCCCAGTTACACACACTCCCAGCATGTATCTCTCAGCCACTCACCCTCCCAGCACGTTTCTCCCAGTTACATACACTCCCAGCACGTTTCTCCCAGTTACACACACTCCCAGCACGTTTCTCCCAGTTACACACACTCCCAGCACGTTTCTTTCAGTTATACACACTCCCAGCACGTTTCTCTCAGTTACACACACTCCCAGCACGTTCTCTCAGTCACTCACATTCCCAGTACGTATCTCTCAGTCACTCACACTCCGCAACGTATCTCTCAGTCACTCACACTCCCAGTACGTTTCTCTTAGTCACTCACACTCCCAGCACGTATCTCTTAGTCACTCACACTCCAAGTACGTATCTCTTAGTCACTCACACTCCCAGCACGTATCTCCCAATCACTCACACGCCCCGTACGTTTCTCTCAGTCACTCACACTCCCAGCACGTATCTCTCAGTCACTCACACTCCCAGTACGTATCTCTTAGTCACTCACACTCCCAGCACGTATCTCCCAGTCACTCACACGCCCAGTACGTTTCTCTCAGTCACTCACACTCCCAGTACGTATCTCTTAGTCACTCACACTCCCAGCACGTATCTCCCAGTCACTCATTCGCCCAGTACGTTTCTCTCAGTCACTCACACTCCCAGCACGTATCTTTTAGTCACTCACACTCCCAGCACGTATCTCTCAGTCACTCACCCTCCCAGCACGTATCTCCAAGCACACACATTCCCAGCACGTATCTCTCAGCGACACACCCTTCCCGCAATAAAACCAACACTTGAGACGCTTATGTTGCACCATCATTATGCCAAGCTATTGCGAGCGCCCTTTGGTGTGTAGCTTAGATTATAATCACATCAATATCTGAGACCAGTTGCAACAAATACTTCTAGAGCACTGCTTTTGGAAGATTGAAAAAGTAAAAAAAAATTAAAGAGCCCCCGTCACGCCAAGTGGTGTATAGGGAATATGGTGTTAGTGACCATACATTTTGCAGACCTTCAGCAAATGATTTTTGAGGTAATGTGGTCGGTATTACGCCCGTGCCGCTTTACTTTCCCAGAAAAAAAACCGGTACCCATTTAAGGCTGGGTGAACACGGAAGCCGTCGGTTGGGATCGAACCCTACCTCTTGTCCTTTGCAATCCAGTTCACTAACCACTGAGCTATTGTGACTCCCCTAACATTGAAAAGAAAATACTATTTTTTTTTCAAAACATATGAACTATTTTATTGCAAACTTATGAACTATTTTATGATAATGAGATTGAAAATCGTAGCTGACAGTGGTTCATAACTACTGCGGTAGTTTATTGTCTGCATAATTAAAGAAATATTCTCTCCTTCTCTATCTTTCTCTCTCTCTCTCTCTCTCTCTAATTATTTATCTCCTTATCACACCTGTTTTTCTAACTATATTACTCTTCTCTTGTTCCATTTGTCTTTTTAAAAAAATCTTATTCTTTCTTTTGACTTTCCTTCTTTGTATTTCTTTATTTCTTTTATCTAACCCTTTCTTTGTTTTTCTATCTTTTGCCACTTACCATTTTTTAAACATACGACCTTTTTTTTCTTCCCTTCTCCTTGTTCTCTCTCTCTCTCTCTCTCTCTCTCTATCTATCTATCTATCCATCTGTCAGTTCTCTTCCTCCTACTATTATCTTCTATTTAAAAAAGAAAGAGAGCTTGACAAACTCGAGTACCTACTAATTGCGACGAGACCTTCCGAAAGGCTGCAGTCGGCACGGACACATATTTGTTATAGCTCATACTGTAGACCCTGAATAAGTGTTCCTCATGTCCAGCTTGAAACTAGTACACAATATTATACACGTACACGTTATGTTATGTGATTCTCTCAAAATACAACAGAAGATGGAACCTCTTGAATAATTATGTGAACCTTTTCTTCGTTTCTTTGTTTCTCTACTACACTATTAGATGTTGGAATTGATTGGCCTTATTAAATAAAGTATCTCATAGTCATTCAAAGACTGCCAACATATCTCCTAATCGAAAAAAATATGTTAAGAGTCAATTTTAGACTGGGGAGGGGGGGGGGGGGGTTAAGGCATAAAAATGCGAAGCTGCAGTAAAGCTGAATGTGAGGACAAATTAAACAATAGAAAAAAATGGCAAGAAGCTTGACGTGATATGTGGACGACACAGACTAACACTGTCTCTTGACGACACAGACTAAGACTGTCTCTTGACGACACAGACTAAGACTGTCTCTTGACGACACAGACTAAGACTGTCTCTTGACGACACAGACTAAGACTGTCTCTTGACGACACAGACTAAGACATAAGTCTGTGTCGTCCACTTATCACGTAAAGCTTCTTACATACCATTTTTTTCTATTTTTTAATTTGTCCTCAATTTTAGACTGCCAACATATCTCATATATCAGGTGCCGCGCCTGTTGGCGAAGGTGATCATGTCTCTCCATAAATGTATACCTCTGCAGTTGCAAAATCAGATGATTTATGATTTGTCAGAGAAACCAAAACGTGACGACATAGGATGATTTATAATGCATCACATAAATCAATATGTTACGACATCAGATGATGTATGATTTGTTATAGAAATCAATATGTTACGACATCATATGATGTATGATTTGTTACAGAAATCAATATGTGACGACATCAGAATATGTATGATTTCTCACAGAAATCAATATTTGACGACATCAGATTATGTATGATTTGTTACAGAAACCAATATGTTTCGACATTAGATTATTTATAATGTGTCACAGAAACCAATATGTTACATCAGATGATGTATGATTTGTTACAGAAACCAATATGTTACATCAGATGATGTATGATTTGTCACAGAAACCAATATGTTTCGACATTAGATTATTTATAATGTGTCACAGAAACCAATATGTTACATCAGATGATGTATGATTTGTTACAGAAACCAATATGTTACATCAGATGATGTATGATTTGTTACAGAAACCAATATGTTACATCAGATGATGTATGATTTGTTACAGAAACCAATATGTTACATCAGATGATGTATGATTTGTCACAGAAACCAATATGTTACATCAGATGATGTATGATTTGTCACAGAAACCAATATGTTACATCAGATGATGTATGATTTGTCACAGAAACCAATATGTTACATCAGATGATGTATGATTTGTCACAGAAACCAATATGTTACATCAGATGATGTATGATTTGTCACAGAAACCAATATGTTACATCAGATGATGTATGATTTGTCACAGAAACCAATATGTTACATCAGATGATGTATGATTTGTCACAGAAACCAATATGTTACATCAGATGATGTATGATTTGTCACAGAAACCAATATGTTACATCAGATGATGTATGATTTGTCACAGAAACCAATATGTTACATCAGATGATGTATGATTTGTCACAGAAACCAATATGTTACATCATATGATGTATGATTTGTTACAGAAACCAATATGTTGCATCAGATGATGTATGATTTGTTACAGAAACCAATATGTTACATCAGATGATGTATGATTTGTTACAGAAACCAATATGTTACATCAGATGATGTATGATTTGTCACAGAAACCAATATGTTACATCATATGATGTATGATTTGTTACAGAAACCAATATGTTGCATCAGATGATGTATGATTTGTCACAGAAACCAATATGTTACATCATATGATGTATGATTTGTTACAGAAACCAATATGTTACATCATATGATGTATGATTTGTTACAGAAACCAATATGTTGCATCAGATGATGTATGATTTGTCACAGAAACCAATATGTTACATCATATGATGTATGATTTGTTACAGAAACCAATATGTTACATCAGATGATGTATGATTTGTTACAGAAACCAATATGTTGCATCAGATGATGTATGATTTGTTACAGAAACCAATATGTTGCATCAGATGATGTATGATTTGTTACAGAAACCAATATGTTGCATCATATGATGTATGATTTGTTACAGAAACCAATATGTTGCATCAGATGATGTATGATTTGTCACAGAAACCAATATGTTACATCAGATGATATATGATTTGTCACAGAAACCAATATGTTACATCATATGATGTATGATTTGTTACAGAAACCAATATGTTTCGACATCTGATGATTTGTGCGATTGTTATCGTTATAAAACCAGTTCGTGCTACAGAAACGAAGAGGGAAGGGGACTGGGCGGCGACAAGAAATTCCCAAGACAAATACAACCCCCCACCCCACCCACTTTGCGCTCAACCCGCCAATATAAATGATGCTATGAAACCAATAATGCTACCTATATCCTTCGTTTGCAGAATTTCGTTCATTCTCAACGGTGGCCGTTATAGTTTACCTTTTGCCAGCACAATGCCTGGAGTATAAGCTCGGACCACCATCTTATCGTGCTTTCTCCCTGCATCGCAGACTAAACGGACGCTGTCTAAATGAACCAAATTAGTAAATAACCTGGCTTCCGTCTCCAAGATGGCGGATCTAGTCCACGTCTTCTCGGTCGCTGCAGAAAGTGCATCCATGGTCTGATTAATTTCGGTTCTCCGTTGCACTTTTCTGCATTGACGTCAAAATGATGATATACTTAATACATCTGTGCCGCTAAAGCGAGGTCGTAGGCCGACAACAGTCCGTTTTTGACAAATCAAGTGTTGTGAATGAGACCTTCCACCGTCTAGACTTGATCTGCGCTTTACGTCACATTGGTGCTGTTCATGACCTTTGTTGGAATTCCTTGACGCAAGTTATTTCCATGTTACTCATTAATGTAAACTACTTCATGAGCCGCAGTTTTGTCTCTTTGGGGAATTTGCTTCGTGTTTTGTTCGTCGTAGGCTGCTTACACTAGAGTAATCAGAAATCTAAAGGGAGCGAGATTGTGTTCGGCATTGTTATGTGCTACGTCATCGTAATGGCTCCCTAGACCGGCCGTGCGCTAATCTTACGGTCTGCTGTTTGATGTGCGACGTGGATAATTTGACGAATAAGTGTGTGTCTATATGTTCGGAATTGGAGTCAACAACGATGGCCTAACATCATCAAGTGCTACAACGATCATCATTTTCATGAGGACGTGAATTACCGGTATATGGGGATAGGCGGCGGGAACAATTGAAGGTTATGCATAAAAAGTGTTCCTTGTTGCAGTTTCCTCATTTTCCAATTCGCGTGTCTGTGTTAGTCACCTCTAGTGACTCGGACAGATGGTGCTCGTAACCTGGGAGGGCCGACCATCTAAGGGCAGAATCCCCCTACAGAAAAGATCATCTGCTGCCTTGCAGGAAGATTGGGGACAATCAAAGGCCAAGGAAAGCAAACCTGAACAAAATGCTGGCTGAAATCGGATGCACTGGGCCACTGGCGCAGAACACAGTGCAACGTTTTAACAGGTATTTAAGCGGAGTGGATCTAACAGGCTTAAACAGACAGCTGTCTTCGTGTGAGAGTCTGGAGTCCTACTCTGATTGAGTCCTGATCGCAGATATATATATATATATATATATATATATATATATATATATATATATATATATATATATATATATATCCTTCGTCGTTGCTACAATAGACTCACTTGTGTTATAACACTTGTCATTCGCTAGCGTCATTGCTTGGGAGTGTTACTGAAGTTATGTTGCAGACTTTCTGAGACGCCACAAACAGATTTTACACATACACAGATAATATGTGCAGTAAGTATATACGCATACGTGTCTTTTAAGACACAGCGGGCTGGAAAGAACAATAATGGAAGGCACGGTTCCTAGGCGACGCACCAGGGAGGACCAAGAAGAAGGTGGCTTCAAAACATCAAGGAAGCCATGAGTATGACAACAGAAGAAGTGGGAGATCTGGTAAAAGACAGAGATTCTCTCAGATGGGCTGCAGTGAATGCAACATTGTTCAAGGGACGTGCGACCTGACGATGCCAGTCTTTGAAGTTCCTCTTTAGATGGGAATTGACTTCAGGTAGAACATTTATTTCTCGAATTACTTCCCCTAGACGAGGCAGACAAAGACTTATATGGACTGGTAGCATCAAAAGATGGACAAGTGAACCTATGACAATGTTCAACATCAAGCAAAAAGACAGAGTAAAATGGCGCTTCATGGTAGCCAACTTGCGATATGGAAACGGTACCCATTGAATGAATTCCTCAACACCCCCCCCCCCAATCCTTTTTAATCATGCTTTTATAGCATTTAAACAAAAATTGACATATTTCGGCATACATTATGTTTTATATTTTGTTATCATATTAACTTTCTTAACAAATAATAATTATTTGTATAATAATAAACTAATATATTATGAGATTGTATCATGGAGACGGAGATGATTGAATGGAGTGGCCGAGGGGACAGAAGCTCCCAGGTTCGAATACTGCAACAGGCGCTAGGAATATTTCTCTTCGAATCCGTTGTTTTTTCGTGGCTGTACCCCCCCCCCCCCCCCTGATCTCTGGGAAATGAGATCTGAAGGTCTAACTCTCTCAGTCAACGACGAAAAACAGGTGGTCATTTGTGCACTTTGCACACGTTAAAGAACACTTGCCAGTTAAAAGTCGAAAAGTGTAGATCAAAATTACCACTGCCCGGGCAATATTGTAAAGCATTAAAAAATATACCTATGCCGAAGACGGATGTGTCGGGTCAAAGAGCGTAGATATCACTGCCTGCCATAGGCTAGCGACACAGAGCATCTACGATGAGGAAGAAGAGGTGATGGCTCAACATAGATTAATAAAACATCACTATAAATAGCTACATACACATGATAATGGAAAAACGACAATTGTAACATGTCACAGTTTGTATCCTAATTTATGTTACAAACTATATTACAGTTTATGTCGCAATTAATGCAATATAGAAATTGTTGATTACACTAAACACTATAATATATGACCATTGCTGCTTGAAAATACCGCAATAAATGTTGACGCCAATGGGAAAGTCTTACGACAAGTTGCGGAAGCTCTCATCGTATAAGATGTAAGCAAAGAAACACGAATTTACACATGCTCTGTTATTAGTAACGGCTTTCAAAAACCAACACGCCAAGGTTACCTGCCTCGTCAACTAACTAGAAGGACTGGCCAAATTTTGACAGAAATGGGATCTGCACATTCCATCATAACTGGTAAAAAAAGCTGCTAACTGGCGACGTTCTTCAGCGAGGCAATTGAGTGACAACCTACAAACGGTCAAAACGATTAGAAAAAAGCTACTTTCGAATCTAAATGAACAATATCAGCACACAGATCGCTTTAAAAATAATGTCTCACTTCTAATTGTCACCAAATATCGAGGCACTACCTTTCGACTGCGTAAAGGACACACAATCAGACACATCACTGTTAGAGACCTGTTATTTTCTGAAGACGCAGTTGTTCAAGACAAGAATTCGATCAAAGTCAAGGAGAATTCCAGAGCATAATAAATCGTTGTAGCCTGCCTGCAGAGACTTCGGTCTCACAATAAGTTTGCAGAAAACGAATATACTCGGTGAAGATGTCTAAGCAGCACTTGTCATCTTTATCAACAACTACAAACTTGATGTCGTGCAGCAGTATATCAACCTGGGGTCATTCATTAACTACAAACTATCTTTAGATACAGAAATTGGCACCCGCATTGGTAAAGCGCTGCCACCTTCGCCCGTCTTTCTATTTTTGTTTGCTGGTGAAGCCAGAACTGACAGATATGGCCCTAATTTGCAAAGAGCGAAGCTGGATCTCCTACCCAAGTCAGCCCTACACAGCTAGCAATTGCCGATTAGATGTTATGCTATACTGCTCTTCAGAGGAAATAGATAGTAGAAGCCCCTTTAAAGAGTGACAGAGAGGGTCAAGTGTTCGGCAGCAGTTAATGAAACACGTGAGTCTCAAGCTGTGAGAAGTGATGAGCTAAACTCAGGCCACGAGGGAAGGGGGTGGCCACCACGGCGACATCTAGCGGTGGTCGAGAGCTTCCAGCAAGCAACGCACGGTCATTGTGGTTCATCATGCCCAGAATAACAAGCGGTGTGCATATAGAAGCCCAATAAGTGCAAAAAGTTCAATGGACTACATGGAACTAGGTCTTGCAGAGGACGTTGACATGGAATCCAACATGGCATATGACACCCGTTTGACTAAGTTATAGTATGAGATCTTTTGTATGATCTTCAACCGTCAGCCTACAGCCTTTTGAAATGGGGGAAGAGGGTTAACAGCCGGTGCCCTCTCTGTCATAGATAACAGACGATGGAACATGTTTTCTCTTCATGCACTAGGTCAAGGGCGCTACTCGTGGTGAAACAGCAAAGTGTTACATGAACTGGCTGACATTGTAGACAGGACTCATCATCATCATCAAGTACCGGGCCTGCTGACGTAGGTGATCATGTCTCTCCACAACTTTCGATCTCGGCAGCTATTTATCATTTCTGTTGTTGACCTTCTGCCAAGCCATTCTCTTAAGCTGTCTGTTATTTTTTCTCTTTGCTTCCCTCTATATCTTTGTCTCAATTTTTTCAGTTGTTACAATATATTCCAGTTGTTCTCTTCTCATTACATGGCCAAAAAATGATGATTGTTTGTTCCTAATATAGGAAATTATCTCTCTTTTTGCTTTGATCTCTCTCAGGACATCTTTATTACTCTTCTTAGCTGTCCACGGTACTCTCAACATTCTTCTGTAAAACCATATTTCTACAGACTCCAGTGATTTTCTTGTCTGTTGTCCTATTGTCCATGATTCGCGTCCATATGTTAAGACTGGCTCTACGTAACATTTAAGAATTCTTTTTCTTGTTTCTATTGTCAAAAATGGATTGCATAGTATCTTCCTCATTTTTTTGGAAAGCTGCTTTTGCCTGAGCCATTCTGCATCTCATCTCTTTTGTACATCTTCAGACTGAGGTTAACAAAGTTCCCAAATATTTAAATTCATTTGCCTGTTTTAATAGTGTTCCACTTGTCTTTATTTTGCACTGAGGTGATGTCTTTTTCTTTGTTGTTACCATTACCTCTGTCTTTTTACTATTAAGGCTGAGTTCTTTATTTTTGCTTTCTTTCACTATAATGTCCAACATTTCTTGTAACTCATTTTCACTCTTAGCGATTAAAACTGTATCATCAGCATACCTTAGATTATTTATTTGATGACCTCCAATTGTTATTCCAGGCATGCCCCTTGTGCATCTTAAAATAATCTCACTATAAATATTAAACAAATCTGGTGACAGCACACAACCTTGTCTAACACCCTGTTTTATTTGTTGAAACATTCCCAATTGGTTTCCAGTTCTTATGGCCGTTGTTTGTTGCCAGTACATGTTCTTTATTATTCTTAGATCTTTGCTGTCTGTGTTTATGCTTTCTAAAATTTTGATTATTTCTTGGTGCTTTACTTTGTCAAATGCATTGGTGTCATCTATGAAACATAGGTATAGATCTGTTTTCACCTCTATGGCTCTTTCTACTAAAGATCTTATGATATAAACGACATTGCTTGTTCCTTTATCTCTAACAAAACCACACTGTTCATCGCTAATTTCTAGACTGATTTTGTTTCGCATTCTTCGCATGATGATTCTTAGTAATATCTTAGTCTTATGACTCATAAGGCTTATTGTGCGATGATAATCGCATTCAATCGCACCCGATTTCTTTAGTAGGGCTATGAATATTGATTTGAGCATGTCGTCTGGTATATATCCGCTGTTGTAGATATCATTCAATATTTTTGTAATTATTTCTATTCCAAAATCACCCATGGCTTCAATCTCTTCTTTAGTTATATTATCTGGTCCAGGAGCTTTGCCTGCTTTCATATTGCGCAAGGCGTCTTCCACTTCTTCTCTAAGTATTTCTGGTCCTTCTCCATTATCCTTAATATTTACTTCCGTTCGTTCATCATTATAAAGATCTTTAATGTATTCTGTCCATCGTTCCCTTATGTTTTCTTGATCAATCAACAATTCTCCTTCCTTTGATCTTAGACATCCAGTTTTTGATTGCGTTTTTCTTCTTGTTAATTTCTCAGTTTCTTTGTATATAGCTTTAGCATCTCCTTTTTGTTGCATTTCAATCTCTTTGCATCTCTCTTTTAGCCATGCGTCTTTTGCTTCATTGCATTTTACTACAATTTCTTTATTTAATCTCTTATACTCATCTTTATTTTCTTTATATCTTCTTCTTGTAACCATTAGCTGCAAAATGTCATCTGTCATCCATTTCTTTCTTGAATTTGTCCTCACTGGTGGTATGAACTCTTTTGATGTTTGTTGCATTGATTATTTTAGCATTTCCCACTGTTCATCAATGCTTTGTATCTTCTCTATTGCATTGTACCGGTTCTGAATTGTGATTTTATATTTGTCTTGCAGCTTCTTGTCTGATTTTAGTAAACCCAAATTTAACTTGATGTTAACTGAGGCTCGTTTTGTTGTTTTTAATTTTACTCTAAGCTTTCCCACAACTGGTACATGGTCACTATTGCAATCTGCCCTGGTCTAGTTTTCACACACACCAGACTGTTTCTAAATCTATTGCTTATCATTATATAATCAATTTGATTACGTGCGTTGTCCCCTGGGCTTTTCCATGTCCACAGACGTCTTGGATGTTGCTTAAACCAGGTGTTTCCTATCATCATGTTGTGTGTTCTTGCCCAGTCAATAAGTTTCTCACCTCTTTCATTCCTCTCGTCTAAGCCATAATGACCAACTACTTCCTCAACTCTTTCCTTTTCTACTTTTGCGTTAAAATCCCCTAGAACTATGGTGTTTTCATGTGGTTTGCATTTATGAAATGCCTCATTTAACTCGTTGTAAAATTTATCAATTGTTTCCTCTAGACTGTCTGCTGTTGGTGCATAAACTTGTATAAGATTTATGTCTATTGGTTTTCCATTCAATTTCACTAAAAGGACTCTGTCAGATTTTGGGTAAAAGCCTTTCCTTGTTCTTGCTCTTTCTGCATCCAAGATGATACCTACTACTCTTTGGTGTTCAGTATCCCCAGAATAGATTATTTTATGTTTATCAGAATACATCTCCCCTGATCCGGTGTATCTCATTTCGCAAAGTCCCAGTAATTGTAATCCCATTCTTTTCTTTTCTTGTATGAAGTTTTCTAGTTTACCCTTCTGCATGAGTGTTCTCACATTCCAAGTACTTATCTTTAGAGTTTGTTTTATCTTTATTTTGCTTACAGTAGCTTGATGACGATCGGGTATCACCTGTAGCACATGATGTCCCCTACAGAATGAGGGTTTTCCATTGGAATCCCCCTTAACGTTGTTGTCGTTAATTCTGTTGTTGTGGCGATTCATGATTGTACAAAGAATTTACGACGGTGGTTTTCTGTTGCCTTCCGTCGGTTTGTTTACGGTTGGCTCCGCTAGCTTTTAACTAAAAAGTCTCACCCACAAGGCTGTGGGGTTGTTTTACTTCGGGGTACCCTCCCTTAGCCTTTTACTCTCCCGAGCTTACCTGCAAGGCAGCAGGGCAGCCACAGGTTGTACTGTTTACTGCATACAGTAGCAGGTAAAATTACCCGAAGACAGGACTCACGTGAATTTAAATAGTAAAGTTCGACAACTACAAGAAACACTTACTTCTTGAGAGCAGGATATTCCACACACACACCGGGATCGATTCAGCTATCCTTGGCATAGCGAACAAATAGGATATGGCTGTTGGTATTCCAGAGCGAGGAACCCATTGTACATGTGCAGTTATAACACTCTACACACAAACTATCAGCCATGCCATACGGAAAGAGCACATGTAGCCATTCCAGTTCAGGAGAACAGCACGAATAGGAGAGGTACATACATACCTGGTCACAGCAGGAACTCCTACAACATTGGAGGTCAGCGCGAGAGCAGCCACATCACCTTTTACAGCAGCTGGGACTGAAATGTTGCGTTCAAACAAGAGCTCTCAAGTTATTGCTGAAGCAGCTAAGTTATTCTATATTCGTTAACGATGAATTTGTCTGCGTACAGATGTTTCCTTCTACCTGTCGTATGACATCATTGGACACTGTCATAGACCTGGTCCAACTCTTGCCTTTACATTTGACAACACGAAATGCTCACATTGACAGGATAAGGCAGCTACAAGAAAATGTGTCCAAAAACTGTCAAGCTCATAGATGCATGGCCGGTCCTTGAAGCCACATCAAGACCCGAAATAGGACCGGCTCATCCAAGGAAAAAAAGAGTAATTGGGGGGGGGGGGGGGAGAGAGAGAGGTTTGGAACAAGAGAACTATCACAGTAGTAAATACCAGCACGCTGCCTTTTGTCTATTGCAAGCAGTGTGTCTGACGTAATGTCTTTTGTCTTATATGACATACTAAGTCTATTACTGATGGTTTTTGTGGTATCTTTTGGTTCTAGTAGTGTTTTTATCTATAGCGATGTCTGTTATCTATTATAGTGTATTTTGCTCGCACCGAAGTCCTTTTGGGCGGTGTCTTTTGTTTATTGACATTTTTATCTAATCTGATGTCTTGGATATTTTGTGGCCTTTTGTCTAAATTGATGTTTTTATCTGCGGTGATGTCTTTTGTTTATTGTAGTGTTTGTGTTTATTATAGTGTCTTTGTTCATTGTGATCTATTTTGTGTGATGTCTTTTCTGTATTTTCATGGGTGTGTTTTTGTGTGTCTAAGGTGGTGTCTCTTTCATATTGGTGTCATTTGTCTGTTGTGGTGCTTTGATCACAATAAGGGGCTGAAAGTTAAAATATTAGAATTGAAGTAATTGCCGGGAGAAACATTTGATATTGTTGGTAGCTTTATTAATGAGTCTAAAAGATGAGTGAAATTAAGCTTTCCATAATCAGAAAATCTGCCATTTATTTCCATGAACATGCTATCTAATATGCTGTCAAATAGCTGTCTATATGTCAACTCATCATCTCCTTTTCTTCGTTTTAATGGCGGTTCTGTTACATTGTCTCAAAAATGATCCGTTTCTATATTCTTCCATATTGAGGAAAATCCATGACGTCTGAACTCAAATCAGTGTTTTTAATGTGTTTATCTCTTGTAAGCAGTGTGCTATGTCAAGTATTTAGGTTTGAAGAATATTGTACAGAACATCTGTATGTGTAAATAGTCTAGAATAAACTTTGAGCAAAAAGATGTTCAGAAACTGTCTAAAGAAATACAGATATCCTAGAGTCTGCACAACTGTATCCGCATCCCAGTTGTCTTCGGAGTCGTCACTTATGGTATCTCCAAATAGCCAAACAATTTGTTCTTTGTACTCCTTTACTGTATTTACAAGTCGAGATGTAAAATTCCATCTTGTTGGTGCTACTTTTAGGAGCTTCTTGGTCATAAATTGTTTTAGTTTCTCTGATCTCTGACATTGACACTTTTTATGAAGAGCTAGAGGCGACCATGGAACAGTGTAAATCCCAAGAAATAACTATTATATCAGGGGATTTCAATGCAAAGGTAGGAACAGCTAAAGTGTAAAAAGTGACTGGGGGGCATGCCCTTGGAGAGACGAATGAGAGAGGGGATAGACTGATAGATTGGGCAAAGACACAGGAAATAATTATAGGTAACACCTTGTTCAAACAACACCCTAGGCGACTATGGACATGACAAAGCCCAGACAAAAAAAGTACACAATCAAAATGATTTTATACTGGTACAGAGAAGATTCAGGAATGGGCTAACATCGGTTAAAACAAGGCCAGGAGCAGATTGCAATAGTGACCATGTACCAATAGTTGGAAAGATAAGAATAAAACTGCGGAAGGCACATAAATCACCAAGAAATATAAAATTAGAACTAGATATGCTAGGAGTAGATAAACAGATGAGTGATAAGTACAGCACGATAGTACAAAATAAATATAATGATATTGAGAAAATACAGTACATCCAGGAACAGTGGGAAATGCTCAAACAATCGATTCAACAAACATCAAAAGAAGTAATACTAGTGACTAAAAGTATCAACAAAATTAAATGGATGACAGAAGAAATATTACAACTAATGGACGAAAGAAGAAAACATAAGAAAGAAGAACGGACATACATAATATTGCACAAAGAGATCCAAAACAAATGCAGAGAAGCAAAGGAAGGATGGTTAAAACAGAAATGTGAAGAAATTGAAAAACAACAAAAGAAAGATCCAAAATTTATGCACAATCAGTTAAATGAATTAACAGGAAGAAAAGAAGCCAAAGTTTCAGGATGTGTGAAATCAAAGGAAGGGAATATAATAATGGGACAGGAGAAGACAATGGAAAGATGGACAGAATATATCAGTCAACTCTATGATGATGAAAGCCCAGAATTAAATAATTCAAATGAAGACACAGGACCACCAATAATACAGAGTGAAGTGGAGGAAAAAATTCAACACATGAAAAGAGGCAAAGCTCCAGGTCCTGACAATATAACAATCGAAGAGATAAATGCATTAGGAGAGATGGGAGTACAAGTCATAACAAAACTACTCAATGACATATATAACAATGGACACATACCTGTTGATCTACTAAAATCTATCTTTGTAGCCATACCGAAGAAGTCAGGCGCCACTGATTGTGAAGACCATCGCACTATTCACTAGTCTCATGAGCCATATGACGAAAATATTGCTAAGAATCATCGTGAGATGTGTAAGGAACAAAACAGAACCAGAAATAAGTGAGGAACACTATGGATTTGTGGAAGGAAAGGGCACCAATAATGCAATATACATCTTAAGAACATTGACAGAAAGATCTATAGAGGTAAAGAAAGATCTATATATGTGCTTTATAGACTACACGAAAGTATTTGACAAAGTAAAGCACGTGGAAATAATAAATATGCTGGAGAAATTAAACACTGATGGCAAGGATCTGCGAATCATAAAAAACATGTACTGGCAACAAACAGCAGCTATACGAATTAACAACCAAACTGGACAATTTCTCATAAAACAAGGGGACAGACATGGCTGTGTTCTGTCGCCGGATTTGTTTTCACTTTACAGCGAACATATTATGAGATCAATAGTAGACAAAAAAGGAATTGAAGTCAACGGTCACAACATAAATAATTTACGATATGCGGATGACACAGTTTTAATAGCAGAGACAGAGAACGAACTACAAGAAATAATAGACATAATAGTAAAAGAAAGCAACAAGAAAGGTCTCAGTCTGAATAGTAAGAAAACAGAAGTAATGGTTATATCGAAGAACCAATCATCACCATCATGCAGCATAAAAATAAACAAGACAAATCTGAAACAAGTGCAACGTTTCAAATACTTGGGTACAGCAATAACATCAGATGGAAAATGCAACACAGAAATAAAAAGCAGAATAGCTCAGGTCAAAATAGCATTTCAGAAAATGAAAAATATCTTATGCAACAAATCTATGTCAATAGAAGTGAGAAATAGAGTTCATCGATGCTATATAGAACCAATTCTGACCTATGGAAGCGAATCATGGACAATAGACAAACAAATGAAAAGACGATTAGAGGCCACAGAGATGGGATTTCTCAGAAGAATGTTGAAAGTTCCCTGGACAGCTAAAAAGACCAATGAGAAAGTTCTCAAAGAGGCCAACACAAAAAGGGAGCTCTTAAAAAACATCAGAAAGAAGCAATCAACATTTTTTGGGCACATCATAAGAAGAGGAAAGTTGGAATACTTGGTTACAACTGGCAAAATAAAAGGAAAAAGAAATAGCGGACGACAAAGAGAGAAAATAGTGGATAGCTTGGTGTCATGGCATGGAAAACAGTCAACAACAGAACTCATACGATGCACTGTGGATAGAAGATTGTGGAAGGACATGATCGCCAACGCCAACCGGTACGGCACATGATGATGATGAGAAAAATGTAGCTAAACCCGACAATGTTTTGACAACAATGCGACATTGTGAAATGGAACAAGTAGTTTGTTGCAAAAGATGGATAATTAACACCACTTAGAAAAAATGGAAGAAAGAAGACAAGCGAAGAACACTGCTCAATACAATAAAATAGATAATGAAATACGCAAAATGTGCAAAAATGCAAAAGAAGACTGGCTCAGCCAAAAATGTATAGAAATAGAAACTATGGAAAGCAAACAAGACTTAAGAGAAATGCACACAGAAATTAAGAGAATGACTAATAAAAACAAAAAAGCCACAGAAAGTGGATGCATTGCAGATAAAAAAGGAAAAATGCTAACAGACAATAAAGATATTATAGATAGATGGTAGAAATATATAACAGAACTATTTCATGATCAAAGGGACATTAAACCAATTATAAAATGTACATCAGGCTATAAAATCGTAAAATCTGAGGTGGAAAAAGCTATAATAACAATGAAAAAGGGAAAAGCAGCAGGAGCTGACAGCATACAGATAAAGATGATACAGGCATTAGAAGATTTTGGCATTCAAGTGATTACAGACATATGCAACAACATATACCACACAGGATGCATACCAAATGAACTAAAAACATCAACTTTCATTGCATTGCCTAAAAAGGATGGTGCAGTTGAATGCAGTGACTTAAGAACAATAAGCCTAATGAGCCATGTTACAAAAATCTTGCTAAAAGTTATACAAGGAAGGATTCAGAATAAAATCAATACTGAATTAGATGAGCAGCAATTTGGATTTAGAAAAAAATAGTGGGACAAAAGAAGCCATATTCTGCATGAGAACACTAATCGAAAAGTACACAGAAGTAAACAAACCAATATATGCCTGCTTCATAGACTACAACAAAGCTTTTGATAGAGTACACCACAAACAACTTATAGAATACCCAAAGGAGATACATCTAGATGACATGGATATACGACTAATATGCAATCTATACTGGGAGTATGTATCCTATCACCAAGCTTGTTCAATCTATACACTGAGCAAATCTTTAAAAACATCTCAGAGATGCCAGGCCTAAACATTAATGGAAAGATAATCAATAACCTAAGATATGCTGATACTGTACTACTAGCAGAAAATCCTAAAGATCTGCAACAATTACTTAATGAAATAAGCATAATAAGCAAAAAATATGCACTAGATATGAATATTTAAAAAAACTAAAACTATGATCATAAACAAAGAAGATACTCAAAACCCACAAGCGGATATCAAAATTGAAGGAATAGACCTGGAGACTGTTGAGAACTACAGCTACCTTGGACATACTATAACCAGTGATGGAAAATGTACAACTGAAATAAACAAAAGAATAGGTATGGCAAAAAGTAATTTTAATGTCATGAAGAACATACTAACATCAAAACAAATAACACCAGGGCTAAAACTAAGAATAGCAAACTTTTATGTCTTCTCAACATTCCTATATGGTGCAGAAACATGGACATTAGACAATAAAACAGAACAGAGAATTGAAGCCTTTGAAATGTGGATATATAGAAGAATAGATAGAATTGGATGGAAAGAAAAGAAAACAAACGATGAAGTCTTAAAACAACTAAAAATGAAAAGAGAACTACTAAACACAATTCAAAAAAGACAGATGCGATTTTTGGGCTATGTTAAAAGACACAACAGCCTACTAAAAGTAATCTTGGAATGGAAAATACAAGGTAAAAGAGGCAGATGCAGACCAAGACTAACATGGACGAGTAACATCAAAAGATGAACAAATCAGCCTATGACAACCTGCACCATCAAAGCAAGAGACAGAGCAGAATGGCACTCCATGATAGCCAACCTTCATTGCGCAGGTGGCACTCGATGATGATGATGATTTTGTTGCAAAGCTAAATTAAGTACATGACTGTATTTGGTTCATTGGTTATGGAAGGCCCCGGTATCACTGCAAACGAATTAAAATCCATAATTGCTCAACCGCCTGTGACAGTGGAATCATCCGAATTAATATCTCATCTCCCAAACAAAGGAAAGTAACTGTAGTCCCCATCGTAGCAGTCTCAGTACACGCCAAAAGACATAAGGCGAAACCGCACAGAAAGTGAACACAGCCAGCTGTTCCCTGTCATACGATATCACCATTCATCGTAAACAATAAATATCGAAACACGATCAAAACGGATGAGACACACAGCTCACGGTGTGCACAGAGCACTTAGCTCAGTAGCTCCTGCAACAAGCCGGACTTGGAATAGGAGGAAACTGCAACAAAGAACACTTTTCATACATAGCCTTCAATGGTTCCTGCCGCCTATGCACCATATACCGGAAGTTCACGTCCTACTGAAAATGATGATCGTCATATTTTTTAATAATGTATAGCGCTTGATGATGTTAGGCCATCGTTGTTGACTCCATTTCCGAACATATAAACACACAGTCAGTCGTCAGACTATCTACGTTACACATCAAACAGACCGTAAGACTAGCGTACGACCGGCCTAGGGACACACGATGAGCCATTACGATGATGTAGCCGTTTCTTGGGTACACTCACATGGCTGTAGCAATGGACAAACAGTGCTTGAGGATACTTTTCTTGGACTTTAGTTCTCAATCCATTGGTACTTCCAGCCATAACTGAAACACCATCATATGTCTGTGCTATTAACTTATTGCCGACATTGTACTCAGTTACAACAACTTCCAGCCATAACTGAAGCACCATCATATGTCTGTGCTATTAACTTATTGCCGACATTGTACTCAGTTACAACAACTTCCAGCCATAACTGAAGCACCATCATGTGTCTGTGCTATTAACTTATTGCCGACATTGTACTCAGTTACAACAACTTCCAGCCATAACTGAAGCACCATCATATGTCTGTGCTATTAACTTATTGCCGACATTGTAGTCAGTTACAACAACTTCCAGCCATAACTGAAGCACCATCATATGTCTGTGCTATTAACTTATTGCCGACATTGTAGTCAGTTACAACAACTTCCAGCCATAACTGAAGCACCATCATATGTCTGTGCTATTAACTTATTGCCGACATTGTAGTCAGTTACAACAACTTCCAGCCATAACTGAAGCACCATCATATGTCTGTGCTATTAACTTATTGCCGACATTGTACTCAGTTACAACAACTTCCAGCCATAACTGAAGCACCATCATATGTCTGTGCTATTAACTTATTGCCGACATTGTAGTCAGTTACAACAACTTCCAGCCATAACTGAAGCACCATCATATGTCTGTGCTATTAACTTATTGCCGACATTGTACTCAGTTACAACAACTTCCAGCCATAACTGAAGCACCATCATATGTCTGTGCTATTAACTTATTGCCGACATTGTAGTCAGTTACAACAACTTCCAGCCATAACTGAAGCACCATCATATGTCTGCGCTATTAACTTATTGCCGACATTGTACTCAGTTACAACAACTTCCAGCCATAACTGAAGCACCATCATATGTCTGCGCTATTAACTTATTGCCGACATTGTAGTCAGTTACAACAACTTCCAGCCATAACTGAAGCACCATCATATGTCTGTGCTATTAACTTATTGCCGACATTGTAGTCAGTTACAACAACTTCCAGCCATAACTGAAGCACCATCATATGTCTGCGCTATTAACTTATTGCCGACATTGTACTCAGTTACAACAACTTCCAGCCATAACTGAAGCACCATCATATGTCTGCGCTATTAACTTATTGCCGACATTGTAGTCAGTTACAACAACTTCCAGCCATAACTGAAGCACCATCATATGTCTGCGCTATTAACTTATTGCCGACATTGTAGTCAGTTACAACAACTTCCAGCCATAACTGAAGCACCATCATATGTCTGCGCTATTAACGTATTGCCGACATTGTAGTCAGTTACAACAACTTCCAGCCATAACTGAAGCACCATCATATGTCTGCGCTATTAACTTATTGCCGACATTGTAGTCAGTTACAACAACTTCCAGCCATAACTGAAGCACCATCACATGTCTGCGCTATTAACTTATTGCCGACATTGTAGTCAGTTACAACAACTTCCAGCCATAACTGAAGCACCATCATATGTCTGCGCTATTAACTTATTGCCGACATTGTAGTCAGTTACAACAACTTCCAGCCATAACTGAAGCACCATCATATGCCTGTGCTATTAACTTATTGCCGACATTGTAGTCAGTTACAACAACTTCCAGCCATAACTGAAGCACCATCATATGTCTGCGCTATTAACTTATTGCCGACATTGTACTCAGTTACAACAACTTCCAGCCATAACTGAAGCACCATCATATGTCTGCGCTATTAACTTATTGCCGACATTGTAGTCAGTTACAACAACTTCCAGCCATAACTGAAGAACCATCATATGTCTGCCCTATTAACTTATTGTTGACATTGTAGTCAGTTACAGCAACTTCCAGCCATAACTGAAGCACCATCATATGTCTGCGCTATTAACTTATTGCCGACATTGTAGTCAGTTACAACAACTTCCAGCCATAACTGAAGCACCATCATATGTCTGCGCTATTAACTTATTGTCGACATTGTACTCAGTTACAACAACTTCCAGCCATAACTGAAGCACCATCATATGTCTGCGCTATTAACTTATTGCCGACATTGTAATCAGTTACAACACTGTCCACATGATGAAACAAAGCTGCGGCAGTTTTGTCTGCACTCATATTATGGAATCCTATAAACCTTTCCTGAACATTGCCAGAATTGTCGACGTATCTAAAAACAGTGGACAATTGGTTCTGATTGGAACAGTCACTTGTTTCATCAATAACAATGGTCACGAACAATGCTCGTTCTATTTCAGACTTTATGTTACTGATAATTTCTTTACTTATTGCACATATTAAATCATTTTGAATCGCAGGGGACGTACCACGAAACACTGTAGAACTCTGAAGATGATTGGCCAATAATTTGTCAAAACCCACTACAGGAACTTAAATATTCAATGTCATTTCCTCTATTGTCAGATCTCATACTCTCATCATGGCACCGAAAAGCTAACTCTTGCTTTCTGAGGAAACAGGCAGCGTTAATAAGACGTAGTAATATTTTTCTATTTTCTTTCACAAGAATATTGTGTTTCTCAATATCTTGAGCTTGTTGCTTATCTAATTGTAGATCAACTCCTGCATTTCCGAAGGTTGCAAAGCCTATGCTACTACAAATATGAGACTTCGATTTGTCGTGCCTTTGGACTGCCGTGCGGAAAGAGTTCATGTTAGTAAAACCTTCATTTGACCACACATTAGCTTCACTGCTAAATAACAAACATAACAAAATAGTATGGACAGCTTAGAACTACCACACAATCATTTCCATTTATCATATGAAGATGATGTAAAATCGTGTACATACTCACGGTGTTTTTCTTTCACTTCCAAAAACAGTTTTAACTCAGGGATGGGTCTTTTCATTTTTATGACCTCGAGTTTTTCGTTATATGAATGACGATTAAAAGGTACTTTTATTAAATGTTCGATCACACAGAGATTATCAATAGAGTTTATTGAGATCTCTGTGTTATGTGTAGATACTTGCTCTGCCATCGGCAGTAATGAACAAGAAATAATACAAGTTCGTTATGAAGTTATAAATGAATAAGCTATATATATATATATATATATATATATATATATATATATATATATATATATATATATATATATATATATATATATATGTTGTTGTTGTTGTAGCGTTCGCCAGCTTTCAACTCTGACGAAGTCCCTAGAGACTAGGAACTGAATTTTGCGTGTTAATCCATTTTTCCCTGGCAGCCGTGTGCACAGGGGTTCCTCGCCGCACAGGCAGATAACTCCGACTTCAGAGATACTCATGTTTTTTTCCGTCGATGAGTAACTGACGTTTCAAGCGGGGGCTCGCTGCTGAAACCAGGGGTGGTTGTCGCAGAGAGAAATCATAAATAAAAATCCCAATCGGTGTAACCGAGATTTGAACCCACAACCTCTCTGTCCCGAGGCCGGCGTGCTGTCTCGAGACCAACCAGTCCCCCATGGACTTGGAATATGAGGAAACTGCAACAAGGAACACTTTTCATGCATAGCCTGCAATGGTTCCTGCTGCCTATCCACCATATTCCAGAAGTTCACGTCCTCCCGGAAGTGATGATCGTCATATCTCTTTAAAAATGTATAGCGCTTGATGATGTTAGGCCATCGTTATTGACTCCAATTTCGAACATATAAACACACAGTTAGTCGTCAGATTATCCCTGTCGCACATCAAACAACGGGAGCCGCGATAGCTCAGTGGTTAGTGAACTGTCCTACAAAGGACAAGAGGTAGGGTTCGATCCCAGCCGACGGCTACCGGTTCACCCAGCCATAAATGGATACCGGATTTTTTGGGGGAAAGTAAAGCGGCACGGGCGTAATACCGACCACATTACCCCAAAAATCATGTGCCGAAGGTATGTAAAATTGATGGTCACTAACACCAAAATCCCTATACGCCACTTGGCGTGACGGGGGTACTTTACTTTTTTTTTTTTACATGAAATAACAGACCGTAAGATTAGCGTGCGGCCGGTCTAGGAATTTATGATGAGCCATTACGATGACGTAGCACACATAACAATGGCGCAAGCACAGCAATGACGCGCCCTTTAGATTCTTGATTACTCTAGTGAATGTAGCCTTCGACGAACAGAACACGGTGCAAATTCCCTAAAGAGATAAAACTGCGGCTGACAAAGCATTTCTCTTCAATAAGTAACATGGAAATAACTTGCGTCAAGCATTTCCAACAACGGTCATGAACAGCACAAATGTGACGTAAAGCGCAGAACAAGCCTAGACGATGGAAGGTCGCATTCACAACACTTGATTTGTTGAAAATGGAATATCGCCGGCGTACGACATTGTTTTATCAGCGCAGATGTAATAAGTAGATCATTATCTTGACTTTAACGCATAGGAGTGCGATGGAGAACTGAAATTAATCAGACATGGAATGCACTTTTTGTAGCGATCGAGAGAACGTGGACTAGATCCGCCACCTTAGAAACGGAAGTCCATATATATATATATTGAACATTTCTGGATAGGCGGCCGAGCATATATGGGTGGAAACTCGCATGCTCAGACGCCGGTTCAAGTCTTGTACTTTACCTTTACCTAAGCTATATATATATATATATATATATATATATATATATATATATATATATATATATATATATATATAATCAACGTAATTTAAAACTTGAAGTTCAAAAAAATTATATATGCCCAAATGAATTTAATATAAAACTATTACATAAAACACTACATTTGCTTACGGTAAAAATAAAAACTTCTCAATTTTTGTTTATAAATCGACAGCTGGTAGCGCTGCTGTTTCTTGACAGTTTAGCTGCCTATGTGTCTAAATGGGGAAAAAAATGGCGTATAACGTACTTATAAATAAGTAAGGAAGTTCCAGTAATAAAACAGTTTTACTTTCACTTTGAAACGCTTCTAATTGGCTAGAGCTAAAAATAACCCATGAAACCGCATTCTGTATAGATAGCTTCAGCCGTATTATTTTCGCTGCCTTTTTTGAAATGTCAAGGTCGTTAATTTACTAGTGCCGATAGATGAGAAACGTACCTCTAGTCACTAGCGGTGTCAATCTACTATTGTAGAGTAGTTTCGGTTTCATTCACAAACGTTTTATAGTGGCCAGAGGAAAATCTTGATTTAATAAATGCAAACCAAAGCAAATAAATCATATTGGCCTACGAAATGTGTAATAGAATATTCGAAAATTTGTAATATACTTATAAAAATAATATAATAAATTATCATTTCCTTTTGTAATTCGTTAATATGTTCAGGGCTACCAGTGGTAGCTGCGGCAACATAGAGAATACGCCACTGATCTAGGGTGTATTGAAATAAGCTGGTACTAAACAGAATAGCAAACAACAATATTGGCAAAGGGAAGTCAATAGTGATCGTTCTGTATTAAAATGAGCACCATAGTGAGCACTGTGGCTCTGAAGGGAAAAAACAATATTTCTATTGACATTCATTGCTAATGAGGTATGGACGAGTCAACATGGCGCCATGTTATGTGAACGACTTTGTTTTCTTCTTCTTCCTCTGCCATCATAGCTCATTCAGACTAGGATTCCGGACTTTCTTATGAAGGCAGCTGTCTGTTTAAGTGACTTTGTTTTAGATGAGTGCATGTCAGTGAAGTAGGACCACGGTGAGGTAATATAGTAATAATATTTAACTAACAGCAACAAAAGTAATATAGTAATAATATTTAACTAACAGCAACAAAAGTAATATAGTAATAATATTTAACTAACAGCAACAAAAGTAATATAGTAATAATATTTAACTAACAGCAACAAAAGTAATATAGTAATAATATTTAACTAACAGCAAAAAAAGTAATATAGTAATAATATTTAACTAACAGCAAAAAAAGTAATATAGTAATAATATTTAACTAACAGCAAAAAAGTAATATAGTACTGTAGTAATATTAGTAGCAGCAACAATAGATTAGAAGATTTAGCGACAATGGTAGTAATAATACCATTACCGTGTGCCATTGCGGTTGGTGTAGGCGACCATGTCCTTCCACAATCTTCTATCTGCAGTGCATCAAATCAATTCTGTTGTTGACTGTTTTCCATGCCATGACACCAGCCAGTATTTTCTCTTTGTCGTCCGCAATCTCTCTTTCCTTTTATTTTGCCAGTTGTAACCAAGTATTCCAACTTTCCTCTTCTGATGATGCGCCCAAAAAATTGTTCATTGTTTCTTTCTGATGTTTTTTTAGGAGCTCCCTTTTTGTGTTGGCTTCTTTGAGAATTTCCTCATTTGTCTTTTTAGCTGTCCAGGGAACTTTTAACATTCTTCTGAGAACTCCCATCTCTGTGGCCTTTAATTGTCTTTTCATTTGCTTGTCTACTGTCCATGATTAGCTTCCATAGATCACAAAATTTGTTCTATATAGCAGCGATGAACTCTCTTTCTCACTTCTATTGACATAGATTTGTTGCATAAGATATTTTTCATTTTCTGAAATGCTATTTTGGTCTGAGCTATTGTTTTTTTTTTTATTTCTGTGGTGCATCTTCCATCTGAGATACTATTATGAGACTACTACTATTAGTACTACTATAATGAAAACAATTACTATTCCTACTCTTACTATTAGTGATGTTCTACTACTCCTGTTCCTGCAACTACTATATCTGCTCCTGCTGCTACTACTACTGTAGCTACTATTATTGCTGCTACTTCTAATGTTGCTGTTGCCCTAGCTACAAAATTACTATTACCATTGCTGCTGATACTACTACAATTTTTGTGTAAACTACCACTACAACTACTACTACTACTACTATCGCTGGTGCTGGTGCTGTTGCTACTGTTGCCACATTTGATGTTACTAATATTTATATTTTTTTGCCGCTACTGCTAAAACTGTTAGTTTTTTTTTCTGCTGTTACTACTAGTATCTGATATCGCAACCGCTGCTGTTGCTACTACTACTACTGCCCTATTACTACTACCGCTGCTGTTGCTATTACTACTACTCTCATATTACTACTACCGCTGCTGCTACTACCACCAATATTACTTTTGTTGCTGTTATTACTACTACTATATTATTACTACCACTGTTGCTACAACTATTAATCTATTGATGCTGCTGCTATTAACGTTATTACTATATTATTTGTGTTGCTGTTATTCATCATCATCATCATCATCATCACCATCATCATCATCATCAAATACAAAGCATTTCTACAGCATCCAGTGATTTTTGTTTGTTTGTTGTGCTAATGTCCATGATTCAAATCTGTATGTGTATATCGGCGTATATCTACATACAAAATACCAATGATATTGGCACATGCACTAAATTTCCCAAAGAAATTAAAAATGAAGGTATGCGGAGAGTTTTGGCCTGCATTATAGGTACTCTGACATAATAAGATAAATGCTAGGACTTGTAAGTCATAGTTGGACATGAAGCCTAGATTGCAGGTCAGGGCTGATAACATACATGCCTTACTTGGCAGCATTATCGATGTTATCTGAAAACCCTGCATGCAGAACTGCAATCGTGTATGGTGGTAACCATGAGATTCAGTATGGAATACTTCAGAATGTGATTTGGGGGTGGGGGGGGGTGGAGACTGAGGCATTTAGAGGCTTCAAGCTTCAAGATTAGTTGTGTATTTATTGTGCTATCGAATGGGAGGTGGGCGTTAGTAACAATAAAAGAGACGATGTGCTATCCTCAAGAACCGCAGTCCGTTGGTCACTCAAAAGTGAGCACCTACGTATTACCCGAAAATACACTGTTATCGATTCTTGATTAATCATTTCATCAGCCAATCAGTCAATAACATTTTCAATGTGTCAAATGAGTTACGGGAGTTTGGGTAAAAAGTTTGTTAAATGGTGATCCACAAAATAAATAACAGTGAGAGAGAAAGATATATATATATATATATATATATATATATATATATATATATATATATATATGTGTCTGCTTAGCGCTATGTCATAAACTCTTTACACTACCAGCTTAGACTAACCAGTAATCTCTAACAGTTTCACCCCTTATGACTCATTTATGACATAGCGCTAAGCAGACACCCAACTACATAGCTATAAATAAATGTTATCCTTGTACTATATATTTACTCAGTGTACTAAATATTTTGTAATGTTATATACTATCCACTGTATGCTATATATCTACTGAGACAATAAAAGAATAAAATATATCTTTTGATTTCTGTTTTATATTTAATGTTATTGTTTTTTTCATTGATGTTGTATAATCTATTAACCTATCACTATCGAGCCAGCACATCAAGAACGCCAAAGTCAGCACACACTAGACATAAACAGATCACTTCCGGGGTCACCGGGACTAGAGGTCAACATCCGGACTCGAGCGGTCATGGTTAACTCCCCCTACAACTCGTGTACATTAGGTGCGCAACGCACCTACTATATATCTTTGTTAATTTACGGCCAAATGCGACTAAGTTGCAACATTGTATACTACTCACGAGTCGTCCGAACGTCGGACAGAATGTAATCGTGTGGGAAAAGTGCGTTTATAGTGATCTAGACAGTGTAAGACTTGTGTTGATCAGTTGTACTGGAGATGTACAAGATCACACCCTAGCAAGAACTAACAGAACAGTTTAAAAGTCAAATACATTTCATCAAGTACCGTGCCAGCTGACGTTAGTGATCATGTTCCTCCATAGCTTTATGTTGTTTACAGCTGTTTATAAATTATGCTGCTGATCAGTTTATTCACCCTCCTTGATTTCCAGCAAGGCTGTGTTCTGTCGCCGGATTTGTTTTCACGTTACAACGAACATATTATGAGATCAATAGTAGACAGAAAAGGAATTGAAGTCAATAGTCACAACATAAATAATTTGCGATATGTAGATGACACAGTCTTAATAGCAAAGACAATGAACGAACTTACACGAAATGATAGACATAATAGTAAAAGAAAGCAACAAGAAAGGTCTCAGTCTGAATAGTAAGAAAACAGAAGTAATGGTGATATCGAAGAAACAATCATCACCATCATGCAGCATAAAAATAAACGAGACAAATCTGAAACAACTGCAACATTTGAAATACTTGGACATAATAATAACATCAGATGGAAGATGCACCACAGAAATAAAAAGCAGAATAGCTCAGGCTATATCTGTATCTTATGCAACAAATCTATGTCGATTGAAGTGAGAAAGAGTGTTCATCGATGCTATGTAGAAACAATTTTGACCTATGGAAACGAACCATGGACAGTAGACAAACAAATGAAAAGACGATTAGAGGTCACAGAGATTGGATTTCTCAGAAAAATGTGGAAAGTTCCCTGGACAGCTAAAAAGACCAATGAGAAAGTTCTCAAAGAGGCCAAAGTAGTGTAGATAATTGAGGGCTTGTTGATCCCTAAATAATCGTTGGACGCAGCAAAACACAGGGTTTTTATCTATATTAAAAGTATACACATAACACGTCAAACGCAGATAAATGCAGGTTTTTTCCTATGTAAAAAGTATACACGCAGTAAGACGGACCGACCGACGCTGCGTGTCCTCGGCGAGCGTAGCTGATCCCGTGATCGGTGACCGTAAGGTGTGTTGAAGAAAGTGTGCGTGTCTTCCTCTCCTGAGCGTCATCATCATCATGTACCGTACCGGTTGGCGTTGGCGATGATGTCCTTCCACAATCTTCTATCCACAATGCATCTTATGAGTTCTGTTGTTGACTGTTTGCCATGCCATGACACCAAGCTATCCACTATTTTCTCTCTTTGTCGTCCGCGATATCTCTTTCCTTTTATTTTGCAAGTTGTAACCAAGTATTCCAACTTTCCTCTTCTCATGATGTGCCCAAAATGTTGATTGCTTCTTTCTGATGTTTTTTAAGAGCTCCCTTTTTGTGTTGGCCTCTTTGAGAAAATTTTCGCATTGGTCTTTTTAGCTGTCCAGGGAACTTTCAACATTCTTTTGAGAAATCCCATCTCTGTGGCCTCTAATCGTCTTTTCATTTGTTACGCTCTTCTGAGCGTAGGATCATTTTTTTATCCCTCGGGCTGAATGTTGGCTAACTTCCTCAGTGCAGGTGTGTGCTTGTAAATAAATAGTGTGTTGTGATGATTTTAAAAATGGAGGAAAGTTGGTGTCATCTCTCGCTTGTTCCTGTGTATTAGTGGTTCGCTCAACATCAGCAGGTAGTGTTGCTAAAGGTTCATCGGGCTTGTGCTTTTTTACCCTCAGATGATTGTTCCTCATCTAGCTCTCTTTTGGTTGATGATGATGACGGCGCAAGTGGTGCTGATGGTGAAGGTAGTGTTGTAACATGTACCGTTGGTGTTGTAGAATGATGAAGTTGATTCCGTCGCTTAGTGTTTTAGTCTCCTATGGCTGGCTAAAGAACTTCGACTCGTTACGAGCGTTGACAAACGGTACAAACATGGCTTATAAGGCGATGTGCGACCCGTATATGCTGAACCATAGCTTGGCGATGTTTAGACTTCTTTGGACATAATGGACACTAATGTTCACCAGAAGATTTTTCCTTATGAGAAACCATATGTAGAAGATCAAATAACCCTTTTCCGCCAATTCTTAACATACCTAGTTTTAAACACATTAATAACATTGAATAACAATCACAACAAGACTTAAAATATATACTTTGTATGCAACCAATTAGAAAAAAACACATGAGAAACGAAGGAATAATACACTCAATAAGGCTTAACATGTGTACTTTATACATATTAGCATTAATACATTTGAATAGCCTTTTATTGATAAACTTTATAGCGTCGTTATGAGATAAGAGAGAAAAAAAAGAAAAATATTCCAACTTACAGCATAAAATATACCCTCAACACAGGTCGCTAGACGGAACAGTAGTATTAAAATAAGCCTCATTGAATCAACCAAACTTATAGCACGAAATCTCTCGTAGTCTACGTTTAAATATAATCTGGTAATAGGTGTGGATGACACTATACCAACATCGACTAACATCTAGGTTAACCAGAGAAGAGTATTTCTATCGGACGCCGACCAAAGAAATGACCGATATCTGGATTAATCAATCAGAGAAGAAGATTACTGTTATCATGATCACTGACCTCATTTTCCACTTGAAGTGCTGTCGAGTCTGACTCGACGATGGATCGAGACCTAGGGAAGGTTATGGTGATATTACATCATCCTCCAAGCCATTTGTAGCGCCTGTCGGGTCATCGGTGGCGGAGGATAATGCGGGCGTTGGGTTACTTGAACTCGATTAGACTCCCTGATGCAAAACCAGAGGAGTTCCATAACCTTAATTTGCCATCTGAAGGCTGCAATACCAATGTTTCCCACTTCAAAGAATAACAGGTAACATTAGACATGATTATTGCAGGTCCGAAAACAGTGCCAAACTCCAAAATGTCGGCTCATAAACACAAACTTGGACTAAAAACCCTAAAAATTTAGGCCCAACGTCATACTAGTTAGACACAAAAGGCCAACAAGTTATAACCAAATGAAAAAAGTTAGTCCAAATTGCAAAAATTTAGCCCCAAATCACAAAAAGTTTAGTCTCATAATAAAAGAAATTGAACTCGAACTCTAAAAATTTAGTTCCAAAAAGTCATAATAGTTAGACACAACGAGCATATAGTTATATTCAAAGTCCAAAAAGTTAGTCCACATCGCAAAATTTAACCCCCAAAACACACCCAAAAAAATGTTCGTCTCATTGTCAAAAAAGTTTAACTCGCACCTTAAAAATCCTCCCCCATAGTCATACTAGTTAGACACAACAACCAGAAAGTTATATCGAAAGTCCAAAAAGTTAGCCCAAATGGCAAAATTTTACCCCCAAAACACAGAAAAATTAGCCTCATAAGCAAAAAGTCGACCTTAAAACCCTAAAAAGCTACTACCATACGCATACTTGTTAGACAAAAAAGGCCAAAAAAGTTATATTCAAAGTCCAAAAAGTTAGTCCAAATCGCAAAATTTTAGTCCCAAAACACAAAAAATTTAGTCTCGTAATAAAAAAGTCGACCTAAAAACCCTAAAAAGCCAATTCCATACTCATAATAGTTAGACACAACGAACAGATAGTTGTATCCAAAGCCTAAAAAGTTAGTCCAAAGCATAAAATTTTACCTCAAAAACACAAAAAAAATGTTCGTCTCATTGTCAAAAAGTTGAACTCGAACCTTAATCTGGATTAACCAATGAGATCTGGATTAACCAATCAGAGAAGTGCAACACTGTTATCGTGATCACGTACCTCATTTTCCACTTGAAGTGATATTGAGTCTGACTAATCGATGGGTTACTTGAACTCGATTTGGCCCCTGATACAATCCACCTGTCGGGTCATCGGTGAGGGAGATAATGCTGGTCATGTGATAAGCCATTCTGTCTGCTGTAGCACATACTTGTCGTAGGTAGCTCCACATCTTAAGCAGACAATGTTCGTTTTGCCTGTCAGTCATAGTCTAATGTTGACCTCATTCGCACCTCCACCATGGACTCTAACATTTAATGATAGTCAAGATGTGATATCTCCACAGATTTTGTTCTGGAATATTACCAGTGGCACACTCATCCAAGTGTAGACACTTTTTTTTATGATTTTTACTCCAAGCCATTTTTATGGCTACGCATATGAGATCATTAAAACTAGTAAATTTACACTCTAGGCTTACCCCAAACTTTATATTAGACATCACCATATCAAGATTTTAAGTAAAAAATTACTTTTATTATATTTACCCCCCGCCATTTTGTATGGATATGTATATTAAATCATTACAAAAAATTAAATTTAACATCTAGGATTACCACAAACTTTATTTTAGACATCCCATATCAAGAATTTCATTAAAAAGTCATTTTTATGAGTTTTACACCCCCCCTCCCCCCCCACCATTTTTATGGATACGCATATGAAATCATTAAAAAATGTAATGTAACATCTAGGATTACCACAAACTTTATTTTAGACATCCCCATATCAAGAATGTCCTTTTAAAAAATCACTTTTATGATTTTTACCCACTGACCATTTTTATGGCTACGCCTATGAAATCATTAAAAAATTTAATTTAACATCTAGGATTACTCAAAGCTTTATTTTAGACACGACCATATAAAAAAAATCGGGTAAAAAACACCTAAAACCTAATATTGTGGTAGGTCGAACCCAAAAAATGCAGTGGGTACACTTTTTATATACAAGAATTGTTGTAGTGAGGTAACATATAGCTTTAGGTGTTTTTTTTACCCGATTTTTTAAAATATGGTCGTGTCTAAAATAAATTTTTGCGTAATCCGAATCCTACTACACTACTGGCCAACACAAAAAGGGAGCTCCTAAAAATAAAACATCAGAAAGAAACAATCAACATTTTTCGGGCGCATTATGAGAAGAGGAAAGTTGGAATACTTGATTACAACTGGCAAAATAAAAGGAAATAGAGACCGCGGACGACAAAGAGAGAAAATACTAGATAGATTGGTGTCATGGCATGGTAAACAGTCAACAACAGAACTGATACGATGCACTGTGGATAGAAGATTGTGGAAGGACATAATCGCCTACGCCAACAGGCATGGCTCATGATGATTATGATGAGTTCCGTGATTTGAAAATCTTTCTTTTCTTTTCTTTATTTGGTTTTATAAAGTTCAGTGTTTTGTCATGTATTTTCTCTCCTGCTTAATTCGTCAATGTGTTTGTGGATAACAGATGCATCATTTTTTGTGCTGTATTTCGCTCCCTTTACAACTTTAGTTTATACATGACTTTTACAGCAGTTCCTTCCCACACCCCACCAAGTGTTTTCGTTGTGCTGGACCTGAAAAAGACAAATACTGAACAGATGGAATACAATAACTCAGTGATCACTGACGTGACATCAATATTTTGTGAGTTTTTACCCTTATTGTCCCATGATTTTGCACCGTATTGCCTAGGGGTCTGTAGATCTCTTGACCACTAAGTAAGTGTATAATTCCTAGCACAGAATCTGCGGGCCTGTTTAGTCAAATATACATTTCAATGCCTTAGTTCGAGAGAGTCTGGTAGCAATTATTGCTATTTGGATCATTTTGTCCTGGCAAACGACACAGTCTGTTCTTTTGGATTTTCTAAAGACACGGTCTTTTAGATGTCCGATTCAAACGTGTGCTTAAAGTTTTATCGTCCACTTCAAGTAATACTAGCACTCAATTTACCTGACAGAAAGAATTTCGTGGATGGGGGAAAGTGGGGGGGGGGGGCTTTAACGATCGTTGTGCAATAAACGTTGGAACATCAGCCATACTCCACACACTAAAGCATTATCTTCAGTTGGTCTCAAGATGGCGGTTTGTTTTCGCCGGTTTGTTGTTATGGACGCCTAATTTCATTTATTTTTAAAAAGCTCACGGTGTATTCATGTGTTGAACAGCTGATTGACTGGAGTTTGACAGTCTATAACGTGGAAACGGGTTCTGGACCGTGCGAATGAGTGAGTGCACATGAGTCTAGACCATCCACAGCATCGACTTCCAGCGACAGAATCAATTTTGATGCCAGTAAGTATTCAGATGCAGCCCAAACGACATCAAAGAAGGAAAACAAGAAAAGGTAAACGTGGTGGTGTGAAACTGTCGAAGTGTGAGAGGCTAGCCCTAAAGTATGTGCGCGTCACATATTGGAAATATGCATCTATAAATCAACGACGTCTCATTCTTGATAAGCTACTGTGAGGCGCCGATATAACGATTTTGCAAGAAACACTTCTTGGTGATAGGACAGTTAGTGCCCCTGGATTTCATTGGTTCTACAATAGATGACACCTTGGGCAGGCCATCTTGTGCAAAACAATATGGTGGCAGCTGAGGTTGATATGTCTGCGTGGGACAGTACAGATTTGCAGGTACATGCAGTTAAGATGCAGACCAGTTCGAGGAGGAGAACGTCTTTTTCTGCGAAGACTTTATGCTCGAGGCAACCAATAGGCTAACGTCATAATCAATAAGCAGGGAGAAAACCTAGAGAACTCTCTGGTGTCGGTCAATTTAGTGTGCTTGAATGATGGAAGGACAACCAGAATGGCCACTCGAACAGGGGACTGATAGTGTCATAGACCTGCCACCGGTGTCTTCCACCTTCGCACCGGTTTGCAAGTGGAGTGCACTGGGATTCCAAGGAAGTGATCACTATACATGTGTACTCCTAACTGAGAAATGCAGAAACGGAAGCCAGAAAAGAAAGCTCCACATATCCCACTATGATAAAACAGACCAGGACGTCATTAACAAAATCAAACATTGGAAACAGGGCGCCCCTCGCAGGAAGCAGGAGAGATAGATGCAGCCACCCTGGTGGAACGCTAAAGTCGAGAAAGCTTGGCGGAACAAGAAACAAACGGCCAAGACATTGCAGAAAGCCAGAATGAATCGAAGAACACAATCTGAGCTATTGAAGCACCGGAAAGAAGAGGTCGACCAAAAAATAATGCACTTTAAACTATGTGCTAAGCAGGATAAGGATTCCAGGTGGGATGATTTCTGTAAAAAAAAAGTGTGCTCAGAAAAATAGCTCGCCACATTCTAGCGCCTTCATCAGAGCATGAATGGCACAACACGACACAGAGGCATACCAGACTTTCAGAGTACAGGCCGGATATGGCACAAATCTGATGAGAGCAAAGGGAAGGCCCTGCTTGCCCGCTACATTGAGCAGACTGACCAAATACATGAGGCTGTAAGAATGAAGATGCGGGGGTCGTTCTCAGAACTGTGTGAGGATGTAGTGCTGGGAGAAGATCTCACAATCACAACCGATACCATTCGCACAATACTTAAAAGGTCACACAACACTGCTCCTGGTCCATATGGTTCTGTATGATGGCATAGGCGATTAAGCTGACGAGGACTTGAAAAAACTGGCCAAAGAGTTTAACGCCAGAATTCAGAGTGGCCAGATTAGGGAGTGGCTACACAGCTACTTACTACCGCTACCATTCTCAGATCAGTGCCTACAGAATCATCACGATACAGAACACCGCGGGCAAGCTACTGGAGAAAATAATTATCCGTGTACTCACCTGTCACCTTGAACAGAAACGCGCATTCCCACCCACACTCGGAGGTTATAGATCTAACAAAGTTGCATGGCTAGTGTGGCAGTCTTCGGCTCTGACGTCCTCGAAGGCTTCCGCAGACGAAAGGAGACATGTGTTGCTGCTATAGATCTGAAAGATGCATACAAAAGAGTACCATTTGAATACCTTATGCACATGTTCCTCAAAGTGGCTTTGCACCAGTGCCTCATTAGATGGATTGCTGTAGCACTGTTTCAGGGGAAGGTGATACTCAGATGGGGAAGTTGGTCATCCGAGCCGATATCCATTTGTCCAGGCTGCCCAAGGCGCATCATTGTCACCAGTTCAATTTAACGTGTACACAATAACGATCACGGAACAACAGCTGGATGGGAGGGAAGAACTATGACTTTTGCTGATGATATTCTGGTATATCGACAGGGAAGAGACAGAAGGGAAATCGCCTCCACAATGCAAGACGAACTTGATTGTAATTCTTCCTGGTGTGTGGTTTCAGGTGCCTTGGTTAATCCTAATAAAGCATCAGTTTCATGGTTCTCCCTTAACGATCATATCGTTAACACGGAAACACCTGAATAGGGAGCTGATGAGATGACCAGGGACAAGATTATGACATACCTCGGAGTTAAGTTTGATCGCAGATTGTGTTTTCGGGACCACGTCAACCATGTGATAACAAAATTCAGTAAAGGATTAGCCGCCTTGAAGGTCATGGCAGCTGCCAAACGTCGAGCAGAGGCTACTTACCCATCTGTCCCAGGGACTAGCTCTCGCACCAATCGAGTATGCCCTAGCAATTCATACTGTCAGTACGACGCAAATTGACAGGCTGGAGAAAATACAGAATGAAGCGATGGGCATTATCTTGGGGTGTACGGGGGACAGTCCCTGTGTAGCAATGAGGTATCTTCTTGACTTTCCAACCATGGACGACAGAATCAAGATCTGGAGGGCACAATCATACCTAAAGATAACTGCAGATAAAGAGCATCCATTGCACCACGAGCTCAACACAAGGAAAGGTGTCAGGCTAAAAAGAGTCAAATCATGCGTGGGCCGAGCAGAAGATGTCATCAAATAGGTCTGTGGTCTTACCAATATCAACGCTGGTAAGGAGTGGATACCGGTGCCTACGTCATTCATAGGGACATTCTCGTGTATTGTAACACTCTACAGGAAATGTAAGAAACAGAACTCAGTCGTAGTCAATGCTGAGGTCAACGGTCTCATCTGGGATAACACAGATGAGGAAGATGCAGTCATCTATATAGACGGATCTGTAATACGACACAAAAAGTGTGTATGGGCATTTACAGCACGCTCGGCAGGCAGAATAGTCAAAGAAAACAGTGGTGCATACGTTATGACCACGAGTAGCATGACAATGGAGGCTGACGATGGAGGTGATGGCAGTGACCAAGGCATTCATCTGGTTAGAGTCACAAGACTACATCCACGCCTGCATACTGAATGATTCGGTGAGTATGATAAGAAAAGTGGAGTCGGGCTCTGTAAGCATGCAATGGGTAGAGTCATTGCAGAAGTCAAAAATACATACGGTCACCTTTGTCTACGTCCCAGGACATGCGTGAGTACGGGGATATGAAAGGGCAGACAGATTGGCTAGTTGCGCTATAATTGAGGACGGTAAACCAATGGGTTGGGCGGGCATCATAAATGTCCTCTGAGATGTGGTAAGAGCACATGACTTCAACAACTATGAGTCCACGTCACTACGTCGGATGAAAGAAATAGGAGTTCAGATTGACATAGCCAGAAACGAGAAACTTAGTGGGCGTGTAAGAAGACTTATCAACCGACACAGAACTGGAGTCGTCAGTCGCTGGACACTGCGGGACGTGCTGAAGAGGGAATCTGAGCACCTATGGACATGTTCGGAGTACAATGATAATGACCCGCAAATAACTTCAGTTGATGCAATTTAATCCAAGAATGACGGTCCGTGCGTCATAGAATCCGTGTAGTTACTCAGGTGGATAATGTTTGACGATGAGTTCATCGTCTCCTGTATGTGCTTGTAATCGTTCAAACTGATAACAGAATTAAGAGTTGAATACAAAGAGCAGCAACAAAACATTTCCTATGACTAGAGCTTTGTCCTCTATCATTTACAGGCAGACGTTCGTGGTATACATTGCATGAAAAAGGCCGCATACCAAATTTAACAGTGAGACCTGCCGACGCTACTAAATGAATGAGCTGCAAGTGAAGATATCGCTGCTAGTCTATCTGAAGTGGGCGATCACAATTAGTTCACGCGTTAATGCTCATATGGTGGTTCACATTAAGCTTGATGATTCAGTACATTTCTTTGCAGTTCCTTCTTACTGATATCATGCCTGTCTGTCTGGTCTGTCTGTCTGGTCTGTCTGTCTGGTCTGTCTGTCTGGTCTGTCTGTCTGTTGTATTTTCGAGCCGAAGACGGCACCTAGGGCAGAAATTCTTAACTCTTGTGTCCGACGATCGTTCAGTTGTCATACCTTGCACAGGACCTGCGTTATGTTAGGCCACACAGCTCTGTTTTGGGTGAGTTGTTCACTCTCGGCGAGGGAGCTGAAGCATGCTGTTGTTGCCTCTCGCTTTAATGTTCTTTCTAGTGTATATCTAGGCCGGCATCTTCTTCTTTTACCCTCCGGTTCCCATTTGAGGGCTTGTTTTGAGATTCTTTTGTTGTACCTTCTCATCACATGGCGAACATAAGAACACCTTCTTCTCTTGATTATACATGATGTTTTTATAGAGTCGCTGTGCAGTGAACACATTTTTTTAAATTACGAGAAATTGTAAAGTAAATCATGACGTAAATGTCATCAATCGGTGACGTAATTTCAAAAATATGTTTCAAGTCACTGCACAGCGACTTTATAAACACCATGTAGTTGATATTTTTGGATGCTTTGTCATTTTCTTTACCAAATATCATTTTGTCCTGCCAAGCGGCGCACATCCGCTCTTTTCGGTTTTCATCTTTCTACTTTCAAATTGGGAAGATCATTTAGATATTCTTCTTAACTAGAGCCTGCTTCTTATAACGCCTAATTGTATAACCGACCCACTAAGACGATTAGGGTGGGCTCTCGATCTTTCTACGTCCACAACCGGGTCCATAGACATTACTTGATGTAAGAAAGGAGGGCATTGGGTGTATACGAGAGAGAGAGAGAGAGAGAGAGAGAGAGAGAGAGAGAAGAGAGCTCCCCGTGTTTTACCATTTTAAAATCCTAAGTACCAGTGTGTCTACCTGTCTAATCCAATATAATCTAATTTAACTTCATCTCAAGCATCTCATCTGCCTGACTGTCAGTCTAAACTGAGTTCAAATGTTGATGTTGCACTGTCTCATTCCAGCGGGGTGCTTAAATGAAGATGGGAAACGATGAAAGAGAGAGATAGAGAGAGATTGGGGAGAGAGAGAGAAGGTGGGGGAGGGGAAGGAATTCATCGTTGAATATTGGAGATTTTAAAATTATATTTGTGACAACGTGGTAACTCGTTTTAAAGATTAAAACCTTTAAAAAACTATTAAATTGTATCATTGGAACAAAATAAATATATAATTATAGGTCTGTCTTAGTCCAAGGACCTGTATCAGTGGGATAAAGCAAACGTCCTCAGCAGTACCATTTCTGAGATTTAGTCCACCCATTTCGCCATTTTAAAAATAGACATTAGAATCAGAATTGCAAAGGCATCTATGAATTTCGAAAATTTTTTATAAAATCTTAAAATCAAAATTACTAAGCACAAAAACAAAGCTGGGGATTTTCAAAATAACTGTATTATCTACACTTACTTATGCATGCGAGAGCTGGAGAACAACTAAAGAATTAGAAAATATATTGGATGCATTTGAAAATAAATGCATGAGGGAAATACTGCTTATACCATGGAACGAATTCAAGACTGGTGCAGAAATAAGAGAAATAAAGCATTCAACAATTACATCTATAATCAAGAGAAGAGGACGGTCATGTCATGAGAAGCCACAACAAAAGAATCTCAAAGCAATCCCTCAAATGGAAACCAGAGGGTAACAGAAAAAGAAGCCGACCTAGAGAAACACTAAAAGAAACACTAGAAGCAACAACAGATGGCATCAACTCCCTCACCGAGATTGAGCAACTTGCCGATATTAGGGACGTATGGCGAAATACAATGCAGGTCGTGTACACGGATGACAAAGATAGTCGAGCTTAGAGAGTATAGAATGTTTGTCCTTTGTGCCATCTTCAGCTCAAAAGGATAATAAATCCATTTTTTTTTTTTTAAATTACAAGATTGTTTAAATTACAGTTACTGTTATTAAAAAATCTAGTACATAGCCTGTTCTTTTCTTTATATTCATTTTATGGATCTGGAAGGGATGGTTGAAGCCTATCTTATTCACAACTTGAAGCTTATCTTATTCACAACTTGAAGTCCATCTTATTCACAACTTGAAGCTTATCTTATTCACAACTTGAAGCTTATCTTATTCACAACTTGAAGCTTATCTTATTCACAACTTGAAGCCCATCTTATTCACAACTTGAAGCTTATCTTATTCACAACTTGAAGCTTATCTTATTCACAACTTTAAGCCTACCTTTTTCACAACGTGAAGCATACCTTATTCACAACTTGAAGCCTATCTTATTCACAACCTGAAGCCTACCTTATTCACAACTTGAAGCCTATCTTATTCACAACCTTAAGTCTACCTTATTCACAACTTGAAGCCTATCTTATTCACAACTTGAAGCCTATCTTATTCACAACTTGAAGCCTATCTTATTCACAACCTGAAGCATATCTTATTCACAACTTGAAGATTCACAACTTTAAGCCTACCTTTTTCACAACGTAAAGCATACCTTATTCACAACTTGAAGCCTATCTTATTCACAACCTGAAGCCTACCTTATTCACAACTTGAAGCCTATCTTATTCACAACCTTAGGTCTACCTTATTCACAACTTGAAGCCTATCTTATTCACAACTTGAAGCCTATCTTATTCACAACTTGAAGCTCATCTTATTCACAACTTGAAGCTACCTTATTCACAACTTGAAGCCTATCTTATTCACAACTTGAAGCATACCTTATTCACAATTTGAAGCTTATCTTATTCACAACTTGAAGCTACCTTATTCACAACTTGAAGCCTATCTTATTCACAACTTGAAGCCTATCTTATTCACAACTTGAAGCCTATCTTATTCACAACTTGAAGCCTATCATATTCACAACTTGAAGCCTATCTTATTCACAACTTGAAGCTCATCTTATTTACAACTTGAAGCTACCTTATTCACAACTTGAAGCCCATCTTATTCACAATTTGAAGCTACCTTATTCACAACTTGAAGTCTATCTTATTCACAACTTGAAGCATATCTTATTCACAACTTGAAGCCTATCTTATTCACAACTTGAAGCCCATCTTATTCACAACTTGACGCTACCTTATTCACAATTTGAAGCCTATATTATTCACAACTTTAAGCCTATCTTTTTCACAAATTGAAGCCTATCTTTTTCACAACTTAAAGCCTATCTTTTTCATTATCATTGAGTGCCGTCTCCGCAATGAAGGTTGGCTACCATGGAGCGCCATTCTGCTCTGTCACGTGCTTTGATGGTGCAGGTTGTCATAGGCTGATTTGTCCATCTTTTGATGTTACTCGTCCATGTTAATCTTGGTCTGCCTCTGCCTCTTTTACCTTGTATTTTCCCCTCCAGGATTACTTTTAGTAGGCTGTTGTGTCTTTTAACATGGCCCAAAAATCGCATTTGTCTTGTTTGAATTGTGCTTAGTAGTTCTCTTTTTATTTTCAGTTGTTTTAAGACTTCATCGTTTGTTTTCTTTTCCTTCCATCCAATTCTACCTATTCTTCTATATATCCACATTTCAAAGGCTTCAATTCTCTGTTCTGTCTTCTTGTCTAATGTCCATGTTTCTGCACCATATAGGAATATTGAGAAGATGTAACATTTTGCTATTCTGAGTTTTAACCATGGTGTTATTTGTTTTGATGTTAGTATGTTCTTCATGACATTAAAATTACTTTTTACCATTCCTATTTTTTTTTTTTAATTTCAGTTGTACATTTCCCATCACTGGTTATAGTATGTCCAAGATAGTTGTAGTTCTGAACTGTCTCCAGGTCTATTCCTTCAATTTTGATATCCACTTGTGGGTTTTGAGTATTTTCTTTGTTTATGATCATAGTCCATATTTTTTGCTTGTCATGTTTATTTCATTAAGTAATTGTTGTAGATTTTTAGGATTTTCTGCTAAAAACAATGCTGGGGATTTTCAAAATAACTGTATAATCTACACCCACTTATGCATGCGAGAGCTGCATAAGTCCTATCTTTTTCACAACTTGAAATTTATCTTCATATAGAGGAGGGGCAAATAGTCTCTTTTCCAGTAGTTAATTATATTGCCCATCTTAACTGCATACAACAAAAAATATTACTAACCACAACTTCACTACATGTTTCTATTCTGGACGCGCCACTCAGTTTTAAAAAAAATAATAGATGATGCCTGCTGTTTTTACCCCTCGCATCAGTGTTGTCATATTTTTTTTTTTATCTAGGTCGGACTCTTTTTCTGATACCCTCTGTTTCCCACTTGAGGATTTGCTTTGCAACTTTCTTGTTATCTGTTCTCATCAAATAGCCGACACACGAGCACCATCTTTTCTTGATGACATATGAGATTGTTGGAATGATTACATGACCACTTCTCTGACTTTGTTCTGGTCTTGAATTCATCCCATGCTATAGGCCTACAAAGTATTTTTTCCGAGACATTTGTTTTCAAATGCACCTAATATATTTTCTATTTCATTAGTTGTTTTCCAACTCTCATCCATAAGTAAGGGTGGATAATAGGTCTACATTTTATTTGGAAAAGATTTCTTGTTGTGCATAAGAGTTTTGATTGTTATTTCCACACTCTCTCAATGCTTCTGAAAATAAGTGCTAATTGCCGCCTTTCCTATTGTGATTTTAATTTCAAATTCCAAATACGCAAAAAAAGAAAAGAGCTAAATTGCGATAGTGACAAGTTATGGTTATGGAAGGCCTCGGTATCACTGCAAACGAATTAAAATCCATAATTGCTCAACCTCCCGTGACAGTGGAATCATCCGATTTACTAACTCATCTCCCAAACAAAGAAAGGTAGATGTAGTTCCCATCATAGCAGACTCAGCACACGCCAAAAGACAAAAGGCGAAACCGCATAGAAAGTTAACACAGCCAACTGTTCCTTGTCATACGATATCATCGTAAACAATTTGAATATCGAAACATGATCAAAACGGATGAAACACACAGCTCACGGTGTGCACAGAGCACTTAAATCAGTAGCTCCTGCAACAAGCCGGACTTGGAATATGAGGAAACTGCAACAAGGAACACTTTTCATACATAGCCTTTAATAGTTCCTGCCGCATAGTGACAAGTAAGGGTAACTAATATTTTCGTTTCCATTGTAGCGTTTACTGTTGCTGCGGCAGCTTGTTGCCAAGATGGTATTATTTCTTGCTTGCATTTTTAAACTACATATAGGTCTATGTATATTATACACCTGTCAACAAATACAGCATTGATATCATGATTGAGTTATTTGCGGGTCATCATCATTGCACCTCCGAACATGTCCATAGGTGCTCAGATCCCCTCCTCAGCAATTCCCTCAGTGTCCAGCGACTGACGACTCCAGTTCTATGTTGGTTGATAAGTCTTCTTACACGGCCACTAAGTGTCTCATTTCTGGCTGTGTCCATCTTAATTACCATTTCCACCATCCGAAGAAGTGACGTTGATCTGTGTTTGTCGAAGTCCTGTGCTCTTCCAACATCTCGGAGGGCATTGATGATGTCCGCCCGATCCATTGGTTTTCCGTCCCCAACGACATCACAGCTAGCCAACCAGTCCGCTCTTTCATTTCCCCGTACTCCCGCCAGGGACTCATGTCCAGGGGCATAGACAAAGGTGACCTTACGTATTTTGGATTTCTGCAACGACTCTACCCATTGCATGCGTACAGAGCCCGCCTCCACTTTTGTAATCATGCTCATCGAATCATTCAGTATACATGCGTGGGTGTAGTCTTGTGACTCTAACCATTTGAATGCCTTGGTCACTGCCTTCACCTCCATTGTCATGCTACTCGTGGTCATGACGTATGCACCACTGTCTTCCTTGACTATTCTGCCTGCCGAGCGTGCTGTAAATGCCCATGCACTTCTTTGGTGTCGTATTACAGATCCGTCTGTATAGATGACTGCATATTTCTTATCGCAGATGAGACCGTTGACCTCAGCATTAACCACGACCTAGCTCTGTTCCCTACTTTTCCTGTCGAGTGTGACAATACACGAGAAAGTCCCCTTGAATGACGTAGGCACCGGTATCCACTCCTCACCAACGTTGATATTGGTAAGTCCACAGATCTGTTTGATGACATCTTCTGCTCGGCCCACCCATGATTTGCCTCTTTTTAGCCTGGCACCTTTCACTGTGTTGAGCACGTGGTGCAATGGATGCCTCTGTATCTGTACTAATCTTCAGGTATGCTTGTGCTCTCCAGATCTTGATTCTGTCATCCATGGTTGGAAAGTCAAGAAGATACCTCATTGCTACACAGGGAGTGTCCCTCGTACAACCCAGGATAATGCGCATGGCTTTATTTTGTATTTTCTCCAGCCTATCATTTTGAGTCGTACTGACAGTACGAATTGCCAGGGCATACTCGATTGGTGCGAGGACTAATCCCTGGAACAGAAGGGTAAGTAGCCTCTGCTCGATGTTGGCAGCTGCCATGACCTTCAAGGCGGCTAATCCTTTGCGGGATTTTGTTATCACATGGTTGACGGGGTCCCGAAAACACAGGTTGCGATCAAACTTAACTCCAAGGTATGTCATCAACTTGTCCCTGGTCACCTCATCAGCTCCCATTCGTACTACCGGTGTGGTCGTATTAACGATATGATTGTTAAGGGAGAACCATGAAACTGATGCTTTATTAGGATTAACCAAGGCACCTGAAACCACACACCAGGAAGAATTACAATCAAGCTCGTCTTGCATTGTGGAGGCGATTCCCCGTCTGTCTCTTCCCTGTCGATATACCAGAATATCATCAGCAAAAGTCATAGTTTTTCCCCTCCCATCCAGCTGTTGCACCGTGATCGTTATTGTGTACACGTTAAATAGAACTGGTGACAATGGTGAGCCTTGTGGCAGCCCTGGACAAATGGATGTTGGCTCGGAAGAGTAACTTCCACATCTGAGTATCACCTTCCTCTGAAACAGTGCCGCGGCGATCCATCTTATGAGGAAGGGGTGCACCGCCAGTTTGAGGAGCATATGCATGAGATATTCAAATTGTACCCTGTTGTATGCATCCTCCAGATCTATAGCAGTAGCACATGTCTCCTCTCGTCAGTGGAAGCCTTTGAAGACGTCATAGGCAAAGACTATGAGCCATGTCTCTTTGTTATATTTATAACCTTCGAGTGTGGGTGGGAATATGAGTTTCTGTTCAAGGTGACAGGTGAGGACACGGGCAACTATTTTCTCTAGCAGCTTTCCCGCAGTGTTCTACATCGTGATGATTCTGTATGATCTTCTCACTGATCTGAGAATGGTCCTTGTTTGGCTTCGGTAGCGGTAGTAAGTAGCTGTGTAGCCACTCCTCCTTAATCTGGCCACTCCGAATGCTGGCATTAAACTCATTGGCCAGTTTTGTCAAGTCGTCGTCAGCTAAATCGCCTATGTCATCGTACCGAACACCATCTGGACCAGGAGCAGTGTTGTGTGACCTTTCAAGTGTCGTGCGAATGGTATCGGTTATGATTGTGAGATCTTCTTCCATCCCTACATCCTTACACAATTTTGACAGCGATCCTCGTATCCTCATTATTACAGCCTCATTTCATGATGATAGTATTTAAGTGTAGTAAACAAATTACAAGACAAAGTCCTACTCTATCCCACACAAATAAGTAGATAATGATTATAATGGATAGATAAAACATCAAATTAATACATGACATAGTAACTAATTGATGTGATAAGCTTCCAAATATATGGTATAAGATAAAAACGGGGAGATAGAGAGAGTGAAAGAGAGAAACAGTGAAAGAGAGAGAGATAGATAGATAGAGAGAGAGAGAGTGAAAGAGAGAGAGAGAGATAGAGAGAGAGAGAGTGAAAGAGAGATAGAGAGAGAGAGAGTGAAAGAGAGAGAGAGAGAGAGAGAGAGAGAGATAGTTGGTAATCGAAATCGCCTAATCGTATCTATCTTCCCCAATGTGAACATTGTAGTATTTGAACGTGTAATATTATTTCCGATATTCAAAATGGCTGCGACTTCTGCAGCCAACCGAACGTCAACAACATTAATGGGGCACTTCTGAAATACTCTGGTCATTTGGCGATGTCTCGCCTAGCCGATTATTTTGTTGTAGTTGGATATTCTCATGAAAAAGACAGTAAGTGTCATTATCTTTGCATGGACATTCGTTTTCATTCATTATTTAAATAATTTAATTTTCATTTTGAAAATCTTCACATGATCATGATGAGATGAGACTAAGACTCGATCTTTGAAAACCTACTTGTGACTTGTGATTTAACTTAAACTACTAAGTTGTTATTGTTGTACTAATCCAGCTTCAACTTGTCAAGTAAAAAGTAACAGAACTTTAAATTATTACGAAATACGCCGGCTACTACAGTGAGTGGTCCCCTCGTTTCGTTATTCAATTGTAAATAAATTAAATACATCTATGATCATATGATCTGATGGGCTGTTGTTGATTGAATGATTGTTGAGAGTGTTGGCGTGCACGGTTGTGTCATTTCAAATTTGACTTAGAAAAATTAATTTGGTTTATTTTTATTATCATTATTTAACTGTCTATTCCCATATTGCCATTATTAGCTACTTACTACTTCTACTAGCTGTCATCATTAATATAATATAATCTTCTCTTATATTATATATCATTATAATGATTGATATCTTGCTTACTATTTTTTTTAAATTGTACATTACAATTTACATCAACTATGATCATGTCCCGTATTATCTGTCATCAGCTGTTTTATTATTATTTGTATTATATTAACTTTTTATATATTATTGGAAATTAAATTTACCTAATCCTAATATATTAATAATTAATTTAGTTGACAAAAATATGACTAATATAGTGGAAACTCACCAAGTTATAAATTATTTGTAGCTTAGTCTTAATATTATGGTCTTAAGTATTGCTCACTAAAGTGACTAAACTCACTTATAAATTTTATTATTAAATAATAGAATTGATTATACTGCCTATAATTTATATTATTGACAAATGGATGAGAATGAGGTTGAGGAGTATGCTCCAACACATCCACTGTCTTGATTACAATTTAATACACTTCCTGTTACATTTTAGAATTGTAAACAATAAACAAACTCATACTTTTACAATTCACTATTAATCACTCTGAAGTGTCTTGAAATTGATAGTAACTGATCAATTTTTTTTGACAGTCTTTATTAATTGTTTGTTTTGTTTTACTATTAATAATTAAATGGGTGTGCATAATCATGATGTGAACAAGACGCAGCAATTTTTCCTTTGGAGATAAAGCAATATCAGCAGTGAGTTCATCATTTTGTACTATTTCCTAGTTGAAGGTTGGTTACCATGGCATACTTTTTTGCTCAGTCACTTGCCCCAAAGGTGTACTGTCTCTTCCTCTCTCTTTCTCCACATTCAAAAAAGTTATTGGTCATGCTGTGTCTTTTCCTCCATCTCCAGCATGAAGGTTGCAGACCACACAGATTTTATTTATCTCTGTTGTAGGTTTGAGGTCAAAGCTCAACAAGGATGTTATAGACTCCTAAAGATATTCTACAATGCGAGATTAAAGAAAGTTCTAAACTGAAACTCTAATATAATCATTAGTGTTTGAAAACCACTGTAGGTTTTGTTGTGCAACCAAGGGGAGATCACTCATTTCTCTGAAATAATTTATGTGCTTAAACCAGGAAATTACCTCTAAATCTTTTTTTTTTTAAAGATCCACATAAAAGTGAAAGTTGAGCAAACAGGACATAACATTTGAATAGTATAAATATCTTATATCTTAGCGGCACATATCTAGTCCATTTGAATATCTTCATAATGCTCCTTCACTCAGTGTCTAGACATTTCATATTGGTGGAGGTATTTGTTAAAATTAGATATCATTTTAAGGGACAACATATCAAATAGCATTTCTCAATTCAGACTTAAAACATGAACATCACACACAGCAGACAATAGAAATGAACTAATTTTAAATACAGTTTTTCAGAAATTTGTAATAAGTTTACTTTTATATCTTCTTTTTGTCAATAAACTAAAAATAGTAATGAATTTTAAAAAGTAAATGAAATAATTTCAATTTAGTTTTAATTGAATGTGAGTATGCAAAATACAGTTGATGGATATATATAATCAGCTAGATTAGATATTTTTAGATTTATTCAAGCACATATATTGCTACTTTTCATGCATATGTCTATTAAAAGAATGTTAGAGTGCACTCTTTTTCCTACTATTATACTTTTTTTTTTTTTTTTTTTTTTTAACAATTGTTTCCAGTTGGATCCAAGATGGAGGTTTGTTTTTCTCCCGCTTTGTATACATACAACTGTTGATCAGAGGTTTAATAAGCCGCTATCATAAAAATGCTTTTGTTAATGAAACATAGACCTGATGCAGAAAAGATTTTTACAAGGATTGAAAACTACTAGAATACAAATTTAGATAAGAGAAAGAGTATCTGGGTCTATGCCCTATGGGCTGGCTACAGCTCGAAAGGTCAATAGATAGAAAGATATTCTGGGGTCTGGACCATTCTGATTTTTCTGCAGTTTCCATTCATCAGTTGGTCAGTGTGTTATTTCTAGAGGGTGGAAGTGGCTTGTTCTGAGATGGAAAATCATGGTCATAGTGTGTCTAGGCAGCTTTTGGATGGGATCCTGCTTGTTATTTGTAGTCTTTGCTTCCAAATTGTTCTGCATTTATTTTATATAGCGGTTTTATCCACTTTGTAGTTTTTACTGTATGATATTGGACTTTTCTGCTGCTGGTTTTGTATAGACACCTCATTTTCAGCAATTCTGCAATGGGAGGGTATCCATTACAGAACCAGTCTTGTGGACTTCAGCTGATTTAATTCTGAGATATCTTGTGTGTTGACTTCAGGATTTTTTAAAATGATGTCAGTGATTACAGGAGTGACTTGCACTTTGTAAAGAATTCTATTTTAAGTGAGATTTCCCATTTTCTTGTTTGAGTGTTCTGATGGTTTCAAGTAGTGCTATTGGTTCAGCTCTATTGTTGGTGGATATTTTGCCTGTTAAAGGGCTTTTTTTAAAATTCTCCCATCACTGTACTTTATGTAGATGACCCTCCTTCATTTTTGAAAACTTCTATGGACCTATCTGTGCAGATATGTATCCATTGGGATGGGTTGTACTTGTATATCATCTCCAGGGTCAGGATTTCATTTTGAATTATTATAGAGTATTTTTCTTGTATACTCATTATTTTTTATATATATGGAGGTTTCTTCCTACAGAGGCTGTGCTTTATGTATTTTTAAAAGTTCATTTTCTCTTAGGTCACGGTGAGGAGGGTCTTTGAGTTGATTTTCTTTTCTCAACAGATAGTTGAAATTGCATCCACTTTTGTCTGTTTTATTTTTAAGTTTATTGTGTTCTTCTGTGCCTATATTTTGGTTTTATATCATCATTTTCTGTCACATCTCTTATTAAAGGATTGGATTTTGGTAAGTCCTTCCAATTAATTAATTTGTATACTTTCCATCCCTTCAGTTATCAGCCTTAGCCCTGTGTTTTATCCTTTTGCTAGCATTGTTGTGTTTAAGTTGGAGACTGTGGCTTAGTGCCAAATTGGAGCCTAGATAAATGGTTCCCTAGTATATTATTTTGATAATGTATATTTTCGTCTTTTTTTTGGTGCCAACCAACTTTTTCAATGTCACAAGTTTTTCTGATTGCCTTTTTTCAGTATTTTGCAGATGTAGCTTCAAAGTTAGGATTGTGATTGATTCCCAAGTCCAGTTCTTGGTGTTATCCGTCCATAGCTATGTTTTTTGCTGCTTATGTTTCATTCATTCATTGAATGCCATATCTGCATCGAAGGTTGGCTACCATGGAACGCCATTCCACTCTGTCTCTTGCCTTTATGGTGCAGATTGTCATAGGCTGATTTGTCCTTGTTTTGATGTTACTCGTCCATGTTAGTCTTGGTCTGCCTCTGCCTCTTTTACCTTGTATTTTCCCTTCCAATATTACTTTTAGTAGACTGTTGTGTCTTTTAACATGCCCCAACAATTTCATGCGTCCAGTTTGAATTGTCTTTAATAGTTCTCTTTTCCTTTTTAGTTGTTTTAATACTTCATCGTTTGTTTTCTTTTCTTTCCATCCAGTTCTACCTATTCTTCTATATATCCACATTTCAAAGGCTTCAATTTTCTGTTCTGTTTTTTTTGGTCTAATGTCCATGTTTCTGCACCATACAGGAATGTTGAGAAGATGTAACATTTTGCTATTCTTAGTTTTAGCCCTGGTGTTATTTGTTTCAATGTTAGTATGTTTTTCATGGCATTAAAATTACTTTTTGCCATATCTATTCTTTTGTTTATTTCAGTTGTACATTTTCAATCACTGGTTATATAGTATGTCCCAGGAAGTTGTAGCTGTGATCTGTCTCCAGGTGTATTCCTACAACTTTGATATTTATTTGTAGGTCTTGAGAATTTTCTTTCCTTATGATCATTGTTTTAGTCTTTTTGATATTCATACCTAGTCCATATTTTTTGCTTGTCATGTTTATTTCATTAAGTAATTATTGTAGATCTTTAGGATTTTCTGCTAGTAATACAGTATCATTAGCATATCTTAGGTTATTGATAATCTTTCTATCAGTGTCTATGCCTGTCATCTATGTGATGTTTTTAAAGATTTTCTTAGTGTATAGATTGAACAAGCTTGGTGATAGGATGCATCTTTGTCTTACTCCTCTTTTTATATCAATGTGTGTAGAGTTCTCTTTGTTATATTTTATTATTGTGGTTTGCTCCCAGTATATATTACATATTAGTTGTATGTCTGTGTCATCTAGATTTAAATCTTTTAGGCAATCTATACTTTGATTATGGTGTATTCTATCAAAAGCTTTGGTGTAGTCTATGAAGCAGGCATATATTGGTTTGTTTACTTCTACTGAATTTTGTAACCTGTATTTTTCCTCTAGAATTGATTTTAATAGGTTAGTATGCATCTTTATATGATATTTAATTTTCTTGCTCGTATTACATTTAATAGTTCTTTTCTTCATTTTCACTCGTTTCATAACTTCACAATTTGTCTTCTTCATCCACAAAACTATTCCCATTCCTCTAGAAATCCACATTCTTTGTGCTTAAGTTTCTTTTATGTTTTCTTATTGTCTATGTTTTGCTCCATCCAAAAGTGTTCAACTGACATTAACATTTAAGAAAAAAGGTGCCTTATGAGACATATTTTAATGTTGTAAGAGTAAAGTATTAAACTTCATCACACAGCATTTGAAAGTGAGAAGACCAGTGCATTTCCTCATTGTTGTATATCTCCCCTAACTTGTTGAGCCAGGTACCTATTTCTTTCATTTTGGTCAACTAGGAAGCATCAATCTTAACCCTAGATTGCGATGTCAATCTGTGACTGGTGTGCTTACTATAGTAAAAATTATTTATCTTAATTGTATCTTTAGGAGCTCTAAAAATAGAAAGAAAACAGTTTTCTTTGAACCTATTGACATACAGCTGTGTGTTTATACTAAGACAGGCATGGGAAACTTGGATTTCCTGTCTCAGGTTGATTTATGATCTGAATTTGACCTCCGGGGTTGGGCGTGTTACAATGTCTATTGGTACAGATGCCGTAAGTCTGTCAGTATGTTTGGCTACCTCATAGCATTATTCGCTGCATTTCTAGAGTTAAAAAGGGTTTTTGATATTGGCCAATGACCAAGGAAATTTCCCTGATCACAGTAGAAGAAAAAAAAAGGAAAAATTGACAAATTTCTTGAAAATTGGAAAATTTTTGTGTGTGCATTATATGAGATCGTATCTCATTAAATCGGCAAAAGAAAATTCCAACAATGGAAACAAATCCAACACTTAAGAGGTCACTTTAGAAAGTTTTTCAATTATGTAGAGCAAGTTTTGATGTATGAATATGAATCTCAGATAATAGAAAACAGACAAGAAAATCATTCCAAGACACAGAAATGTGAGTTTTGTAGAAGAGTATTGAGAATATCATGGACAGCTAAAAAGTGTAATGAGGATGTTCTACAATAAAGTTAATTTTCAACATGATAAAGAAATAATCATAATTTTTTGGCTATGTTATGAGAAGGGATATAGATACAGATAGAGATGATACAGACTCTAGAAGATTTTGGCATTGAAGTGATTACAGACATATACCACACAGGATACATACCAAATGAACTAAAAACATCAACTTTCATTGCATTACCTAAAAGGAATAGTGCAGTTGAATGCAGCGATTTTAGAACAATAAGCCTAATGAGCCATATTATAAAAATCTTGCTAAAAGTTATACAAGGAAGGATTCAAAATAAAATCAATACTGAATTAGATGAGCAGCAATTTGGATTTAGGAAAAATAGTGGGACAACAGAAGCCATATTCTGCATGAGAACATTAATCGAAAAGTACACAGAAGTAAACAAACCAATATATGCCTGCTTCATAGACTACACCAAAGCTTTTGATAGACTACATCACAAACAACTTATAGAATGCCTAAAAGAGATAAATCTAGATAACATGGACATACAACTAATATGTAATTTATACTGCGAGCAAACAGCAATAATAAAATATAACAAAGAGAACTCTACACCCATTGATATAAAAGAGGAATAAGACAGGAAGCATCCTATCACCAAGCTTGTTCAATCTATACACTGAGAAAATCTTTAAAAACATCACAGATATACCAGGCCTAAACATTGATGGAAAGATAATCAATAACCTAAGATATGCTGATGATACTGTACTACTAGCAGAAAATCCTAAAGACCTACAACAATTACTTAATGAAATAAACACGACAAGCAAAAAATATGGACTAGATATGAATATCAAAAAGACTAAAACTATGATCATAAACAAAGAAAATACTCAAAACCCACAAGTGGATATCAAAATTGAAGGAATAGACCTTGAGACAGTTCAGAACTATAACTACCTTGGACATACTATAACCAGTGATGGAAAATGTACAACTGAAATAAACAAAAGAATAGGAATGGTAGAAAGTAATTTCAATGTCATGAAAAACATACTAACATCAAAACAAATAACACCAGGGCTAAAACTAAGAATAGCAAAATGTTATGTCTTCTCAACATTCCTATATGGCGCAGAAACATGGACATTAGACAAGAAAACAGAAAAGAGAATTGAAGCCTTTGAAATGTGGATTTATAGAAGAATAGGTAGAATTGGATGGAAGGAAAAGAAAACAAATGATGAAGTTTTAAAACAACTAAAAATGAAAAGAGAACTACTAAACACAATGAACAAGACAAATGCGATTTTTGGGCCATGTTAAAAGACAACAGCCTACTGAAAGTAATCTGGGAGGGGATAATACAAGGTAAAAGAGGCAGACCAAGACTAACATGGACGAATAACATCAAAAGATGGACAAATCAGCCTATGACAACCTGCACTATCAAAGCAAGAGGCAGAGCAGACTGGTGCTCCATGGTAGCCAACTTTCGATGCGGAATGGCACTCGATGATGATGAAAATGATATGAGATGGGAACATCTGGAATATATTGTGACAGCAGGAAAAAATTTAGGGTAGAAAAAATAGTGAGAAAAAGATACAAGACTGTTTAAATGATTGTTTTGGTAGAAAGTCAACATAATTGATAAACAATTGTAGAGATAGAAAGTTGTGGAGAGACATGATTACCTGTGCCAGTAGGCACAGTACTTGATGATGATGATAGTGTGATTGGTATCATGTCAGATCACCCAACTTTCCCAGAAAAATTCTATTCTGTATGCATTTAAGATTACATCACTCTACCACCCGTTAGTCAGGATTGACCTGACCACTTGTGTTCTTAGAAGTCCAGTTTACTAACCATTGAGTTACTGCAGTTTCCCTATATTAAAAATATTGATCATTAATTTCTCTATGTACAAAAAATTGGTCATTATAATTTTATTTACACATAGTATGTTCACATTTGTTAACTTCCCTGTTTTAATTTTAAATTTCTCTTTTAGTCCCTTTAGTAGTCAGTGGCTTTTATTTAGTTTGTCACTTTCTTCTGTGTTCTAGATCTGATAAAATGCTGTTTGTAGATGTGGTTTTGGTTCCTTTTGTGTCCATAAAACTATTTTTAAATGATTTCTGATTGTTAAACTAAATATAAATGAGTGATAGAACAGTTTCTTCAGATTAATTAAAGAGAGGTGATCATGAAAAAAGTGTTTTAATTCGGATTCAGTCTGATAAGTTATAAATTATTTCTGTTTGTTTATGGTTTTATCTATTTGTTTAACTCATTTATGATGGAATTTGGGATAGCTTCACTTTGGTGTTAGAAGTTATGATCAAATGGTGGAACTTGTGTTAACCATGTTATCCAAATACATACACCTAATGAAATTTTATTGCTGCTTAGAGAAGTGTAGTTTGACTGAAAATTCTAAAAGTGATTTGTGATGAGATGATTGACAGCCATTGTTAACAAATGCTGTTATCTTTTCAAATATTTGTACAGGCAATGACAATGGCTTGGGCAAAATTCTACAGAGATTTCCAGAAAATGACTGGGATGATTGTCCATTTATTTCTGGTCTCCCACTGGTAAATATGCACAGTGCTTTGTGGTAGTGTTTTGTTAGAGGATTGTAGCAGGAGAATTAAAAATTATTGATTCATGACAAATTAATGAAACAATTATTTTTGGAAAGAACGTACAGCCATTTGCGTCAAATAAATCAGTCTAAAGTAACAATCTTGCAGCATTTTCAATAGGGATGCAAAATCAAGAGGTGGCAATTATATAGCAACTAATTTTCTGTCAAATTATTTTTTTTTCTAAAATTTTGATGTCTAAGACAGCCAAAAAGACAAAAATCTGGTTCAGTGTTTTCATATCAATTAAAGTCTGTGAATGCTGCCATGAGTTTGATATTTTTAAAAGTGTTTAACAGATATATGTATTTTCCATGCAATAATGCTGGATTAGTGCGGTTAATCTAGTAGTCTAGTTTAGTTTAGTTGACAGATCATATTCATTGCATATCAGACATATCCTTAAGTGCTTAGATCTCTTCCAAAGAATATCCCTCAACATGTAGCGACTAACAACACTGGTGTTTTGTTGGTTGGCTAGTCTATCTGGATTCCTCTCTCGTCTGGCATCTCCTGCCTTGACATGATATTCGTGAAGTATGTTCATGGTTGCGGATTCAGGATAATTGTTTTCTAGTTGTTTTTTTTTGTCCTGTGTTCATGAAGGCATTCAGAATGTCAAAGCAGCCCATTGCCCTTCTGCACCCAACAGCAGCCAAATGGCAAGTCTGTCAGCACATTCATTATCTCTTACACCCTCATGCCCAGGTAAACAAAATTAAGCAGTATTTTGTTATAAACAGACTTCCTCAGAGACTCTAACCATTGCCGCTGAGCATTGCCAGTTGCAATCTTTCTGTGCATACTCATTAAGGAAACACACATGAGTATAAGGCTGTGGTGAAAACCATGCCAATGCTTTGGTGACAGCTATAATTTCCATGTTCAAACTACTCATAAGTCAATGCGAAAGCACTACTGTCTTCCTTCACAGATCTTCTGCAATTGTGTAGGCTATTACAGTAATAATATGGCAGTAGAACAGCGACCATAAGAGCTGGAAATCAATTGGGAATGTTTTAACAAATAAAACAGGGTGTTAAGCAATGTTGTGTGCTGTCACCAGATTTATTTAATATGTATCTTCTTCTTTTCTCTTTCACTGATACCTAAAAGGTGTCGTGGTTTATATCATTTGTCGTTCTTGTGCTGCTCGAATTGTCTGAATTAGTGATTTTCCTTTGTTGTTACATGTCTCTGTCACTGCATCTATCCATCTTCTTCTGGGTCTTCCTCTTGGTCTTTTTCCATGCATTCTCGAGAAGAACGCCCTTGATGGTGATTGGTGAGGATTCATTCTGACCAGGTGGCCAAGCCATTTAAGTTGTTGTTGTTCTATATATTCTTGGCAGGGTTTTGTTCCTACCATTTTTCTTATGGTTTCATTTGGTATTCTATCTCTTCTTGTGTTGTTTGTTACTTTTCTCAAGCATCGCATCTCACATGTATTGATCTTTCTTAAATGTGATTTAGAAAGGGTCCATGTTTGACTTTCATAGCACAAAGTTGGTATGAAGATGCTATTTATCATTTGTTGTTTAGCTGGCATAGAAATGTTTGGATGTCTTAGCAATGGTGAAAGCTGGTATGTGACAGCATTTGCTTTTTGTATTCGCATGTCAATTTCTCTGTCTAATTTTCCATCTTCTGTGAACATTGTGCCTAAATACTTGAATTCCTCTACTTGTTTTATATCTTTGTCTTTGATCTTGATGTTTAATGGGTGTCTTAATTTGCTTATTCTTATAGCCTCTGTTTTTGCTGTGTTAATTTTCATACTGTAGTTTGTGCAGCTTTTATCTAGAGATGTTAAATGCTGTTGTAGCAGGTTTTCATCCTCGTATATTAGGCATTGGTCATCTGCGAAGAGTAGCTCATTGATGTTGGAGTTTTCTACCTCTATGTTATTATTTGATTTGTCCTTGTTGTTGGTTGTTTCCTGATTTATTTTGTCCATATATATGATGAAGAGGAGTGGTGAGAGGACACATCCTTGTCTTACTCCTGTTGTAACCTGAAACCATTCTGACAGACCTTCCGATGTTCTGACGGCACTTTGACTGTTTTTATATAGTGCTATTATATTTTCTAGTAGTTGTCCTGCTACCCCGTATGTTTCTAAAGTTTGCCAAAGTTTGTTCCTGTCCACACGATCAAACGCTTTTTCCTGATCTATAAACACTATATTTAGGTTTCTGTCATATTCTATTGTTTTTTCACATAGTTGTCTCAATGTAAATATAGCATCAGTACAGCTTTTGCCTTTTCTGAATCCGAATTGATTATTACTTAATTGAGGTTCTATTATGTATCTTACTCTCCTCTCTAATATTTTAGCAAACATTTTACCAACTTGACTCAATAGGGATATTCCTCTGTACATTTCACACTCCCTTTTACTTCCTTTATTCTTCCAAAATGGGACAATGATAGCTTTTTGCCAGTCGTCTGGGACTTTTCTTTCTTCCCAAGCCATATTGAATATGATAGTAAGCCAATCTATAGCTGTTTCCTTACTGGCTAGTAGCATTTCTGTTGTTATTCCATCTATACCAGCTGCTTTGTTCTTTTTATTCTGTTTCAATGCCCATTCTACTTCTGCTTTTAGTATATTCGTATAGTGAGATTATTTTAAGATCTTTAAGATATTTGAAGATTAAGGGGCATGCCTGGAATAACAATCGAAGGTCGTAATATAAACAATCTAAGGTATGCTGTTGATACAGTCTTAATCGCTAAGAGTGAAAATGAGTTGCAAGAAATGTTAGACGTTATAGTGAAAGAAAGCAAAAATAAAGGACTCATCCTTAATAGTAAAAAGACAGAAGTAATGGTAACAACAAAGAAAAAGTCATCACCTCAGTACACAATTAAGACAAGTGGAACAATATTAAAACAGGTGATTGAATTTAAATATCTGGGAATATTGTTAACCTCAGATGGTAGATGTACAACAGAGGTGAGATGCAAAACGGCTCAGGCAAAAGCATCTTTCCAAAAAATGAGGAAGATACTGTGCAATCCATTTTTGACAATAGAAACAAGAAAAAGTGTTCTTAAATGTTATGTAGTTTTAGGAATCTTAATTGAGAATTTCCTTAAACCATAGTAGTGAGATACAATCATCATTTTTTGGGCATCTAATGAGAGGGGCACTGCTGGAATATATTGTAAGAACTGGGAAAATTGAGAGATGAAGAGATAGAGGGAAGCAAAGAGAAAAGATACCATACAGGTTAAGAGAGTGGCTTGGCAGAAGGTCAGCAACAGAAATGATTAGTAGCTGTGGAGAGACATGATCACCTGCACCAGCAGGCATGGTACTTGATGATGATAATGACAGTAGAAAATGGTACATACATATGTATAATGATAGACAAGTTGCACTAATGTAGCAAAAGTTATAATAAACTGCTTGACTTGACACTTGAACAAGGGAAAATATCAATTAAAATATCTGAGGCTAGTTTTAGGAATCTGAATTGAGAATTTCCTTAAACCATAGTATTGAAATCTAGAGAAAGCAGAGACAGCTGCAATTACAGGAGACAGCAGAACTCTTTATACTGTACAAAAGATGCTGACAAACACCTATACATCCAGTGGAACACCAATTCTAGACAAATCTGGATTAATGCTAACAACAAGCGCAGACATAAAAGCCCGTTGGGCGGAACACTTCAAAGAAATTCTTAACCGTCCACTACCCCACAGTTTAATAGTTTTTGAAGCTGAAACACCAGCAGCAGAATTAGATGTAAATTTAGATGACTTCACCTTGAGTGAAATAGAAACCACCTTAAAGCTTATGACCAATAACAAGGCTGCTGGAGAGGATAAGTTAACAGCTGAGATCCTCAAGGCAATTGATAGCCATAATCTAATACATCTCCAAAAAATGTTCAACATCATTTGGAAAACAGAGAAGACGCCTCATAAATGGAAAAAAGGAATCATTGTTAAGATCCCAAAAAAGGGCAATCTTAGAGATTGTAACAACTGGAGAGGCGTGACACTTTTGTCAGTTGCCTCAAAGTTATTCTGCAAAATCATCCTAAATAGAAAAAAGGATTCAATAGATACAGTAATGCGTGAAGAACAGGCTGGGTTTAGAAAAGGGAGAAGCTGTCTTGACCACATTTTCACTCTACGACTTATATTGAAGGAACACATTGAAAAGCAAAAACCTTTTGTACTTAACTTCATCGACTTCAAAAAAGCATTTGATAGTATTCATAGAGATTCTTTGTGGAAAATTCTGAAGCAATATGATTTACCATCAAAAATCATAAATATTATCAAAGACATGTATGATGGTTACACATGTGCAGTTCGAACAGAGGAAGGACTGAGCGAATGTTTCCCAATAGAAACTGGGGTTTAAACAAGGATGTATTTTATCGCCCTTGTTATTTGGAATTGTTATGGACTTCATAATGAAGAAATGCTGCACTGGTAATAAAGGCATCGAATGGATACAAGGAGACCATTTGGAGGACCTCGACTTTGCTGGTGACATAGTTCTCATCAGCAGTCAGATAAAACGATGCAGGAAAACACAAATGAACTATCATCAATAGCCAGCAAAATTGGGCTTGAGGTCAATCATGAAAAGACTAAAGTCATGAAAAGTTTAATTCCAACAAGTGACAAAATATACATGGAAAACAAACCAATAGAAGAGATCGATCACTTTATCTATCTTGGAAGTCACATTGATCGAGGAGGGGATACGAGCAAAGAAATTAGATTCAGAATGGCTAAAGCAGCAATGTCTTTCAGAAGCCTTGAAAAGTTGTGGAAATCAAAACTCATCAGCACAAACACAAACCTTAGGCTATTCAAATCAAATGTACTATCAACCCTTACGTATGCGTATGAAAGCTGGAAAACAACAAGAGATATAGAAACAAAGTTGAACACATTCGAAAATAAATGTCTAAGGAAAATACTTGGTATAGCATGGAACGAATTCAAAACAAACGAGAAAATTAGAGAAATCGCCAATCAACCACTAATATCTTCAGTAATAAAGAAAAGACGATGGTCATACGTTGGACATGTGATGAGAAGAGATAATAATCGAATAGCAAAGCAAGCCCTCATATGGGAAACAACAGGTAAAAGAAAAAGAGGAAGACCCAGGGAGACACTGAGAAGAACATTGATGAGAGAGGCAAGAGCAGCAGGAATCGGCTCCCTCAATGAGATAGAACTGCTTGCACAGAACAGAGACAGATGGCGAGATTTGATAAAATATCTTTAAAAGAAAACTGCTAGAACAAAAAATTAATGTAGGAGGTGTATCTTGGTCTACGCCCTATGGGCCGGTTACGGCTCGAAAGGTCAATAGATAGATAGATAGATAGATAGTATTGAAATAGGGTTACAAAAATAAAGACGAAAGTGGAATGTATAACCTGGAAGCATAGATTGTTAATATGGTGAGACAGGTATAAATACGAGAAAGCTAAATTCACAGGTCAGTTAGATCTAGGGAGTCCTAAGTCAGAGCAGCATAGTTTGCTTTAAGCAGTTAAAGATAGGACTCCAAAGATGAGCAGATAGATATAGGAAGTCAGAATCAGCCCAAGCTTGGGATCTGGAGATCGTAGTTAGAAACAGGGAGCCAGAGATGGTCAGTCAGAGTTAGATAGACATCACTGATAACACCAGACCATTGTAGTAAAAAAGTTAAGGACTAATGACAAGCCAGTAGTATATAATCTAGAGTTGTCACCTCAGGACATCTCTCAACTTATGAAGTGTAGTGACACCTAGTCTACCTTGGATTCCTGCTTAACTAACACTCTCATCTGGTATCTCCTACTTTGACATGAAATTCATGAAATCTGTTTGGCTGATAAGATTTAATGTCAGAAGTTAGATTCCTGTCTGCAAAAGGAAAACACAATATGAACTTGTTACAATTTAATTACTGGCAGTCGTCTGTATTGTAACCAACCAGCCTCACTTAAAAGTATATAAGAGAATATAGATGGGAGAACAAACTAACAGAACTTTGATAGAGAAGAGATATTGTTCTCATGCAGGTTCATAGATTATGTTTTCTACTGTGATTAAAGACTTAATTCGATGACAATTTTACAACAATTTTAATTGATAATAAATTTGACCTAGTTGTTCTTGGTTTCGTATTCAACTTGTATTGTTCTCAAGCTCCCTTTGCTATTATCATCAACTCAAGTCAAGATAACAAGATATTGGCCCACCAGATAACAAATGTCTTGTGCCAGAAGACAGAATAAATAAAACACTATCTAACTGCCTCCAACATGAGCCATGAAAGCCCATAAGCTCTCCTCTAATCTAATAGTCAATAGTGTCTAATGAGCAGTAGGTGGGTGAGGGTTTGGCATGAATATATCATCGTATTAAAGAGAGGACCAAACCTATTGTAACAATGAGCCTTGAAAAAGAAGATTTGTGAAGCCGCTGTCCGATATTTTCTGTGTAAAATTAACTGGTGACATTCATTTTATAATCGAAATAGTGATGTAAAAACTGTATAGAAAGCAAATTATGTAGGAAACTGGTACAATGGAAGAGCTGATCGTTTTCTACATTCTGTTTCCTATGATCTGCATATTGACAAAGAGATGACTTGTCAGCTTGAATCTAGTCATTAGCAAGTCCTCCATAATATTTAAGTGGATATACAAATGACACAACTCCTTCTTCTTCTTTCCTTTCTCATTTGCCTTTCAGCTTTGAGGGGAGATATAGTTTGCTCTATTTTGCTTGTCTGTTACCCTCTCCTGTAGTTATGTTTTCTAATATTCCATCAGTCCATCTTATCCATGGTCAGTCCTTGGGTATGGTGTCCTCATAGCATTTGTTAAAAGCATGTTGTGTCTTATTTTGAGCTTTCATTCTTATTATTTGGCCACAACATTTTATCTCTTGTTTCTTTCTGTATTAAGTGGCAACAATTATTCTTAGTTTTTTTTTCTTAATTCTTCACTTTTGTTGATCATATCTCTGAGGCTGTTTCCTGTCATGTGTCTAACATATTTCATTTCTGTAGCAGCTATTTTTCTTGAGTCTAATGTCCATGTCTAATATTGGTAACACAAGGTTAAATGAAGATAGTGTTGTAGAGTACCCATTTTGCCTCTAGAGCTATTATCTTGTTGGACAATATTGGTGACATCTGTCCGATGATTTGACAAGCTTTATTGCATCTTGAGTCTATTTCTGCTGCTTGTGAATTACTGTTTGTCACTATACTTTCTAGGTGTTTAAATTTTGCCTCGCTTGTTTTAAATGTCCGCTATCCATCGTTAATGTTGATGTTAATGGCACAACTTATATATAAAGTTGATTTGTTTTCACTTTACAGCGAACATATTATGAGATCAATAGTAGACAGAAAAGAAATTGATGTCAACTGTCACAACATAAATAATTTGCGATATGCAGATGACACAGCCTTAATAGCAGAGACAGAGAATGAACTAAAAGAAATGATAGACATAATAGTAAAAGAAAGCAACAAGAAAGGTCTCAGTCTCAACAGTAAGAAAACAGAAGTAATGGTTATATCAAAGAAACAATCATCACCATCATGCAGCATAACAATAAACAGGACAAATCTGAAACAAGGGGAAACCCGTCAAATACTTGAGCACAATAATACCATCAGATGGAAGATGCACAACAGAAGTAAAAAGCAGAATAGCTCAGACCAAAATAGCATTTTAGAAAATGAAAAATATCTTATGCAACAAATTTATGTCAATAGAAGTGAGAAAGAGAGTTCACTGGTGCTATATAGAACCAGTTATGACCTGTGGAAGCGAATCATAGACAGTAGACAAATTGTGATAGTGTGACTCATCCATGTAGGATAATGGGAGGAGTAGAGGAAAGCGACAATCTGCAGAGGATGAATAAAGAACGACGTGGCGACGATGAGAGATAGAATAATTTCAGCCGGCGTACAAATTAAGAAAGTCTTGACGATTAGCAAGGAGACGTTAAGTCTGCCAAGCTCAGTCGCTGTGTCGTAATCAACTCTTAGATTACAGGTAAAGGCGCACAGATGTCCAGTCTGAAGCTTGTAGGTCCAGTGAAATGTTTGCTCTGGCGGAGACAGTTATGTAACGCGATGAGGCGGGCGATAAGCTCCAGTCGCGCAGGTGTGGACACGGAGTAGAGTATCACTAAGACTAGACCGGAAACTCTTATATCGGCAGACGCCTTGAAGTTCAGAGAAGACCTGAGATGAAAGCGGACAATTAAACTGCCCCGCGTAAACAAAGGAAAGATGATTAGAGGCCACAGAGATGGGATTTCTCAGAAGAATGTTGAAAGTTCCCTGGACAGCTAAAAAGACCAATGAGGAAATTCTCAAAGAGGCCAACACAAAAAGGAAGCTCCTAAAAAACATCAGAAAGAAACAATCAACATTTTTCAGGCACATCATGAGAAGAGGAAAGTTGGAATACTTGGTTACAACTGGCAAAATAAAAGGAAAGAGAAATCACGGACGGTAAAGAGAGAAAATAGTGGATAGCTTGGTGTCATGGCATGGAAAACAGTCAACAACAGAACTGATACGATGCACTGTAGATAGAATATTATGGAAGGACATAATCGCCTATGCCAACCGGTATGGCACATGATGATGCTGAAGATGATATATAAAAATTCTGTTGAGAGTGTGCGCACAAAAAAAAAAGGAAAAGAAAGTTCAGGGTGATAGTTCACTATCAGCTTTAAGTGTTATGCAGAATTGATGCTGAGAGAGAAACATGGAACCTGCTTTACTACAACTATTTTCTGTAGTGTGAAAATGGAGACTGAGGTGGTAACTATAAATCATGGATGGTTATCTGACAATCCAGTATGCAAGGTTGTATTGGTTTCTAAGTTGATACTCTCTCTCTCTCTCTCTCTCTCTCTCTCTCTCTCTCTCTGCGATCAGGACTCAATCAGAGTAGTATTCCAGACTCTCACATGAAGACAGATGTCTGTTTAAGTGAATTGACATCATAATTAAACTCAATTAGAGTGTTAGATCCACTCTGCTTGAATACTTGTTAAAACGTTGCACTGTGTTCTGCGCCAGTGGCCCAGTGCATCCGATTTCAGTCATCATTTTGTTCAGGTTTGCTTTCCTTAGCCTGTGATTGTCCCCAATCTTCCTGCAAGGCAGCGGATTGTCTTTTATGTAGGGGGATTCTGCTCTTAGATGGTCTGCCTTCCCAGGTTTACGAGCACCATCTGCCCGAGTCACTAGAGGTGACTAACACAGACATGTACACACAAAGATATGAGATGTGACTAACACTGACATGCACACAATGATATGAGGCATGACTAACACTGACATACACCAAAATATGAGATATGACTAACACTGACACACACACACACACTAAGATATCATATGTGACTAGTACAGACACACTCTAAAATATGAGATATGACTAACACAGATACACATACTAAGAAATGAGATATGACTAAGCACAGTCATGCACACACACAAATATATGTGACTAACATAGACATGCACACACACAAATATATGTGATATGACTAAACACAAACAAACAAAGATTTGAGACATGACTAACATAAACAGACACACACGAAGATGAGATGTGACTAACATGGGCATACACACAAATATATGAGATATGACTAACATAGACAAGCACACACAAAGGTATGAGATGTAACTAACATAGACATACTCACAAAGATATGAGATATGACTAACACAGATATGCACGCACAAAGATATGATACATGACTAAGACAGATACACACTAAGATATGAGACATGATTAACACGGACACACACCAAGATATGAGATATGACTAACATGACACACACATATGAGCCATGGCCAGCACACACACACAAGCTAAGATATGAGCCATGGCTTCACGGAAAAACACCAAGATATGAACCATGACTAACACTGAAACATATCAAGTTGTGAGCCATGACTAGCACGGAAATACACCAAGATATGAACCATGGCCAGCACAGACACACACACCAAGATATGAACCCTGGCCAGCACAGTCACCCACCAAGATATGAGCCATGGCTAGCATGGATATACACTAAGATATAAACCATGGTCAGCACAGACACACACCAAGATATGAACCATGACCAGCCCAGACACACACCAAGATATGAGCCATGATTAGCACATACACCCACCAAGATATCAGCCATGGCCAGCACATACACCCACCAAGATATCAGCCATGACCAGCACATACACCCACCAAGATATCAGCCATGGCCAGCACATACACCCACCAAGATATCAGCCATGGCCAGCACATACACCCACCAAGATATCAGCCATGGCCAGCACATACACCCACCAAGATATCAGCCATGGCCAGCACATACACCCACCAAGATATCAGCCATGGCCAGCACATACACCCACCAAGATATGAGCTATGACTAACATATAGACTTAGTAACTTCCACTAAAGTTTGTCTGAGGTAAGTTTCTACTGACGACCACGAAGATCCAAAACTTGCAGGCATGTTGGGCGTGGCCGACGTGCAGGAAGATCAGCCGGATAAGACCTTCAGACAATGTCAATTTCATGTCCCCTGAATCTTGAGTCCGCTTCTGATAGTACAGTCTGGCCACGTGGCTGGGTGCGTTCATGATGATGTAAGATAGGAAGTTGATACTGTTGATATGAATGGTTGGAGAAGCTTGTACACAGAAGCTTGTAGGAACTGATGTGGATTTTTTGGGGAATGTGACTGAAATTTAAGTCTATCACATTCTTACTGCAGAAATTTAAAATTAAACACAGAACATGTGAAAAAATTACATTAGAAGAAATTACTCTGAGGTATATGTACAAAAAGGGCATCACAAGATTTATACCTTTCATTGAATTTTAATGGAGGCTGTGTTTAGTGGATTTGCCCAGAGTGCCATGTTGATTCTTTATCATAATTAATCAGTCAATCACAGTGATGTAGATTTTTCATATTAATTAATCTGTCAATCAGTTTAAATAATACAACGTGTTGATTGCAAACTTTCCTGTCAATAGTAGTAATGTCTAGTACCTTCAGATGACTTTTGCTAATGTCAATGTTGCGGAGAAAGGATATTTGTACAATTCTTTGAAGACTAACCTTCACTATCATGTAATAATTTTGATTCATTCATTTGGCATAAGTGAACCAATGTGTTAGAGAGCATTGATGAGTGATATGGTCCAACACCACAGATTCAAGACTGTGAGATCGAATCCTGTGGACAGTCGACTTGTGGACTAGTTTATCATTTCACAGATTCACATTGCAGGGGAGATCTCATCGCTTAGACTGTTGTTCGATATAAGATGTGGATAATCCAACGAATAACTTTGTTTCATATGTTCAGATTTGGAGACAAAAACAATGTCCTAACATCATCAAGCGCTATACATTTTGAACAGAAATATAATGATCATTTTCGGGAGGACGTGAGCTTCCGGTCAATGTGGCGGATAGGCAGCAGGAACCATTATAGACTGTCTGAAAAGTGTTCCTTGTTGTAGTTTCCTCATATTCCGGCCTGCTGCAGGAGCTACTGAGTTGAGTGCTCTGTGCACACTGTGAGCTGTGTGTTTCATCCATTTTTATCATGTTTTGATATTCCGATTGCTTACGATGAATGATGATATCGTATGACTGAAAACAGATGACTGTGTTCACTTTCTATGCGGTTTCACCTTTTTTGCATGTGCTGAGACTGCTATGATGGGGACTGGAGCTACCTTTCTTTATTTGGGAGATGAGATATTAATTCTGATGATTCCACTGGCATGGGCGGTTGAGCAATTATGGATTTTAATTCGTTTGCAGTGATACTGGGGCCTTCCATAACCATGGTCCAACACCTTGTATTCATTCTTTTCTCTATAATGTATAGAGTCCGTTTAAAATTACTCCCTTCTAAATCACTCCCTATGGTGAGCCTATTAGTGACAAAACTAAACAGTTGAAAAGATAGGTCCAACATTACTCAAGTCTCTATTCTCTTTGAGATGAACTATTCTCTTTGAGATGAACTGTGGAGTTGAACAATGGTGTGTCGTTGCCCCTACTCTCTTCTGAACATTTTTCGCTGCCCTTCTACACAATGCGTTTGAAACCATCTCTGGAGACATCTACATCCGTACAAAATCTGACGGCTCCTTATTTAATCTAGCATGTCTGAAGTCAAAATTTAAAACAACTGAGGCCCTGCAGTATTGGTTGCTCATGATGATTCCGTCCTGCAGTCAATGATTGACAATCTAGCTAGATCATGTAATTTATTCTCCCTGTCAATAAGTATATTGAAGACTGTGGTGCTTTAAGAAGGTGCAGCCAGTCTTGCAGCTACATCATAAAAAAACACACCCCTTGAATCTGTAAGTTCACCTATCTCGGTTCTGTGGTCACAACCACTGTCTCCCTTGAAGAAGAAATAAATTCTCGAATTTGAAAGACAGCTTCCACATTTGGTAAACTTAAAGATAGAGCATGGACCAACACCAAATTAACACTCAGAACTAAGATTTAAATTTATCAAAGTTGTGAACTTAGTACACTTATCAGGAACTTGGACTACCTTTGCAGGGGAGGTGAAAAGGTTAAACAGCTTTCATGCACGTTGCCTTCTAAAGATAATGAACATCAAATGGCAGGACAGAGTAACCAACTCTATAGTCTTACAACAAGCCAAACTCCCATCCATCATGTCAACACTTAGGAGTTGTAGACTAAGATGACTGGGTCGTGTAAGAAGAAAGGCAAACAGTCGTATTCCCATACAAATATTGTTTGGCGAACTTAATAAGGTTGCAAAGAGACCGAAGGGCAGACAAGTGTTGAAATAAAAGGATGCTTCCAGGGCTTCCTTGAGGGGATTCTATATGAGTCAAAGAAACCAGGTAAATCTGGCTGCAGATCGTAGCACATATAGAACAAAAATAAAAAATGGCACAACTTTTGACACAGTGCTGATATCAAATTCAGAAGATAAAAGGCACAGGAGAAAGGTGATGAGGCCAGGGACCACAAAGGCATCCTGTTCATTCTGTGGACAGATCTGTCTGTCCAATATTAGCAGATTCAGCCACGAGCGAAGCTGTTCAGCAAAGCAGTATCCTGCATAAGATACTAATATTTTATCAAACTACTGACTTATCATGATTGTTTGTTACCCCAACTTATCATGATTGTTTGTTACCCCAACCGTCTGTCAAGACACAAAAGGCCATATATATATATATATATATATATATATATATATATATATATATATATATATATATATATATATATATATATATATATATATATGCCTTTTAGGGAGCCGCGATAGCTCAGTGGTTAGTGAACTGGACTACCACGGACAAGGGGTAGGGTTTGATCCCAACCGACGGCTTCCGGGTTCACCCAGCCTTAATGGGTACCGGATTTTTTTTTCTGGGAAAGTAAATCAGCATGGGCGTAATACTGACCACATTACCCCAAAAATCATGTGCTGAAGGTCTGTAAAATATAGGGTCACTAACACCATATTTCCCTATACGCCACTTGGCGTGACGGGGGTACTTTACTTACTTTTTATATATGCCTTTTATTATAATATATATGCTTATATATATATATATATATATATATATATATATATATAAGCCTCCCGTGTGTTACCGGGGCCTCATTATGTGGGATGTAAAGAATAGTGACACTGTGACCTTCCAGGCATGTCGTAAGAGGCGACTAAGGAGGTTGATCGATGGCTTGACAAGCTGTCATTGTAAAAAGCATTGTTATGGAAACAGACCATAGATTTTAGAAGCAGTGACCTCTGCAATGTGTGCCATTTTGGCACGCAGGGTTTCTGTTTTTGAGATTGTGGTTCTGCCCTATGTGCCGTCTTCGGCTCGAAAGGATAATAGAATAGAATATATATAAGCGGCAACCTTTATGTTAATGATCAATTTGTTTGTTTTTTTCCCACACTATACAATAACCGTACTGTGCCGTTTGGATTCATCTTAAACCTGTTTGGCAACTCTCCATCCAATTATTAAACTTGTTTGCTACCTTGAGTTATGTTGTTAACGGTTTTGTGTCTTTAACAATAACGTGGTGGATTTTTTTATTTTTTTATTTTTTTTTTGTTTTTGTTTTTTGTTATTGAACCCTAGGCATGTCTCAAGGATTTATAGACTGGTTTCAGTTTTGTTGTTGATGTAGTGTCTCAAGTTGATATGAACAGATGCTCTTTAATTCATCGAGTGTGGTGGATTGTAATGGCTTTTTTGACATTCCTGGCTTTTACTGGAGAAGTTGGAGCCATCTAGTTTCAGGTTATGGCTGGAAAACTGCGTGACTTGTTATGCCTAGAGGTACTGCAGTATTAGGTTTTCCATCAGTATGTGCTACCACTGCAGGGAACATGACAGTCCTAGCTTCTGTTAGTCAGCCTATTTTGATACAGGTTATTACCAGGTAAGACTGACTAGGAGGTAGAACTACTAGGTCTTGGTCAGCTGATGGGCTGCTGACCCTGCTGTTGCAACCAAAGATCATAGTTGCTTGAAGGCCCTCACACACACCCACAAGAACAGCTGGTTCCAAAGAGTCTGTGGTTCAACTTCTGTGTAAAGGCTGATATCATCTATAAACTATTACATTTGATTTCTTCTCTTAATTTTGGAAATGATAATTGCTTTTGTCTTTATTTTATTTAAACTAGATGGTGGTCACTTTCAACATTCATTTTTTAAACTCCCTTTTACCTTTACATCTTGCATAGAGTATCTCTATTGCTGGTAAGTAATATGCTGGTTGTCTCTCTGATTTATTTAGCTATTTCACTGTTAGCTCATTCCTTTAAAAAGACATTCTTACTGATTGCAATAATTGGATTAGAGTGGTTTATCAGAGTCAAAGATGCAGTAGACACTGTTGTACAAGAAAAACAATCAGGATTCAGAAAAAGGAGAAGCTGCCTTGATAGGTTTTCATTCTTAGAATAATAGAGGAACATGTTGAAAATCCTGAACTTCATCTATTTCAAAAATGCATTTGACAGTGTACACAGATACTCATTGTGGAATATCTTGTAATATGTAATACCACCAAAATAATCAACATCATAAGAGATTTGTATGAAGGCTAGTCATGTGTAGTTCGCCATGGGAAGGATTGAGAAGATTGAAACAGGAGTGAAACACATGAATGTATATATCTTCTAAGCTTTTTTGGGTTTGCCATTGATTTCATAATGAAAAAATGCAGTACAGATAACACAAACATTGAATGGATATGTGGGACTGAGTATCTTGATTTTGTGGATGACTTAGTTCTGATTAATATACAAGCTATGGAGAGGAAATAATATAAGGCTTTGGTTTCTCTTACTTAAATCATATCATGAATGAAAAGTTTGCAAAATGAGACAACAAGCAGTTGTGGAGTACATGATAATCTATTGACTATTGTGAAGAAATGCAAACATAGAATAGTTTGCTCATGTATCTCGATCCTCTGGCCTCGCAAAGACCATTCTGCAAGGAACTGTGAAAGGAGGAAGGAGAGGTAGATAGAGAAAGAGGTAGAAAGATAAAACCAAAGAGTGAACAGACCTTGACTTTGCAAAGTCCCAAAGAATGGCTGAAGATAGAGAGAAATGGAGACGGTTGATGAAGTCTGTCAGTAGTGCCCCAACTACAAATGTTTTTGTTTACAATGAAATTAATTCAATACAGGAGGGCCTCAGTAGCTTAGTTGGGAAAATTTTCCCACTAGCTGTGTACATTCGGACAACCTGTGTTCGATTCTAGCTGGAAGCAGTGTGAATTGTACTCATGGTTGGAAAATAATACCCCCACGATTGACCCAGCCTCTGGCAGAAATGGGTACCTGGGTTCATACTCTGGGAAGGTGAAGGATGGGCCTAGCTCTTGAGTTATGATGCTTGAGGCAACTCTGGACAGGAGTCTCCAAGCACTTCAGAATAGGTGGCCAAACACATATTGGTGGTACCCATGTGCTAAGACACCGATTCAAGTCTTGCACCTTTACCTTTGAATTCAAGACTTGTGCAAAGACTTTATTAAATGACTACAATTCTCTGTATTAATTTATTATTGAAGCTTGGTCCAATCCATGGTCTGTGGGCCACACATTGGCCCACGAGACTCATTTTAGTGGTGTGTGGCCTTTTCTGCAGCTTTCATTAATAGAAGATAAACCAATACCATAATTTCAAAATTGTGGGTATTTGGCAAATATGTTAAAATTTTCTGCCAGTTCTATAGCTTCCACTGTACAAAATACTCTGGATTCGCGTGACAGTAGCCCATGCTTCATAAAATGTAACAAGTGATAATACTTTCAACAAGATTAGAGATTAGAAAGGTTTTTACAAATACTTCCCAAGGAAAATTGGTTGTTAGATGTGTCCAAAAATGCCATTCTTGTGGGGATGTTTTTCTTCCTCTTCAGCATTCAAGTCTTTTGATCATGCAAACTTGGCTTTGTTCTGCACCATGATGAAGGGGTAGAAACAACATGACACAAGACGAACTAGTCACATGGTCAGAAAAAAAAAAAAGTAAAGTACCCCCGTCACGCCAAGTGGCGTATAGGGAAATATGGTGTTAGTGACCCTATATTTTACAGACCTTCAGCACATGATTTTTGGGGTAATGTGGCTGGTATTACGCCCGTGCTGCTTTACTTTCCCAGATCACATGGTCAGTACTCATGTATATTCACATGTGCCCTGATTTTTTTCCCTAAATTTGCGCTGTGGCTGATACATTCTGTTTTTGGCAGACTGGATCTTGGTTTGATGCAAGTTTTCTTTTTCGTAGAGTGGATGTTGACCAGCACTTTTGAGCCCACCCTGGCCGTGGTTTCTGTCTGGGTGTTCTCCCATAGCCTTGCCTTCTCCTGATAGTAACTTCTAGGAAGCTGTCGTCTGTTTTCCAGTGTCCTTCCCCATGGATAGAGCTTTGAATGCGGTTCTTGCTCGCATGGCTTTTTTCCTCCCAATGCAACATTTGTACCTGTTACACACACCCCATCCTGGTAGGAGAAGCCTTCCATGTGGTCTTTAGTTCATGAGCTCAGATCTGTTGCCCCATTTTCATGATGAAGTTCACAACTCTTTCCAGGTTATGACAAGTTCCCCATAGTTTCTCCCTCATTTCAGCACCCTCTGGCTAGATTTGACACCAGGGCTACTTGTCGGTTGGGCACAGATAGAGGATATGCTCTGGGTCCTGGATACCAGTTCCACATAGACATTCGTTTGTGTGTGACACTACGAGACGATAATGACAAAGGAGTCTACAGTGACTGTTTCTCAGACGAAAGATGATGGTCTGCTGGAATCTCTGCATTTTCTGTATGGGGTCTTTGTAGTTGCAAGTGTCTAACTTTCATTTCTATTCTGAGTTAAGTTTGTTGCATATGATGGTTTTAGCCTCTTTGTAGGTCACATGGTGGAAGACTGTTCAATTTCACTGTCTCTTTTTAATAGAGCATCTGCCTTTTCATTTCTATCAATTCCACAGTGTAATGGCAGCCACTGGTTTATTGTTATAATTTTCTTTGATAGTTTTATTTGTTCACTACTTATGTTTTGTAGTGTCTTGTCGCTTGTGGTGTTTTGTAAGGCAGATAGATGTGATTTGCAGTCTGTGAAAAATATGGTCTGTCCTGGTGGTTTGTTTTCTGACTTGGTGAACACCCATATAACCAGGACCAATGTAGTTTATTCTGCTCTGAAGTTTGATGAGATGCTACCAGTAGGGAAGGGTTTAGCGCTAGCTTTCCCTTTAGGATATCAAATGTAAATACCATAACCCCCATTGTTTTTTTGCTCCTGCTGATCCATTTGTGTTGATATATTTCCATTTTTTGGGACTGTACCTGTTCTGAATCATCTCTTCAGTTATTTTTTTCATTATTTGTGGAGTTAGGCTGTCTTTTTTTTGTTGATGCCTATTATGTCTATTATTGTGTTGATTCCTTCTGGTGGGTTTTCCTCATCTTCGTAGTTTTTCAGCAATTCCATTTCTGTGGGGGTACTTGGGAGGATGCTTTCAAATTGGTTATGCAGGTTTTTGGAGAGAAGCTTTTTCTCTTTAGGTTGTGGAGATTGGGTCTGAAATTTAGGAGTGGACTGGATGGTTTGACGTCTGGAGTAGTTTCTTTTACATTGTGTCAGGACTTTCTCCTTTCTTCTATCATTCACAGATTGTATCTTCGTGTGTTTCTAGAGGGTCTGGATTATGATGGTTTGCATGCCTCCTGTGATGAGTATGAGGTCTAGACTTTGAGCTTTTGCTACCTGTCTGTGTTGCTCCTTGAGGCAGTGGCCCATGCTGTCATTCCATATTCAAAAACAGACCTACTGTGCTCACATATTCAATTTTGAGAAATGTAATAGTTCATTACCGTTGATCAGAGGTTTAACAAGCCGCTATTGTAAAAACGATTTTGTTAATGAAATGTAGACCTGACACAGAATGTGTAAATTAGCCAATCAACCACTAATATCTTCAGTAATCAAGAAAAGATGATGGTCATATTTTGGACATGTGATGAGAAGAAATAATAACCGAATAGCAAAGCAAGCCCTCATGTGGGAAACAACAGGTAAGAGGAAGACACAGAGAAGAACATTGATGAGAGAGGCAAGAGCAGCAGGAATTGGCTTCCTTGATGAGATAGAGCTGCTTGCACAGAACAGAGATAAATGGCGAAATTTGATAAAAGATCTTTACAAGAATTGAAAACTGCTAGAATAATGCCTAATATATGAGGATGAAAACCTGCTACAACAGCATGTAACATCTCTAGATAAAAGCTGCACAAACTACAGTATGAAAATTAACACAGCAAAAACAGAGGCTATAAGAATAAGCAAATTAAGACACCCATTAAACATTAAGATCAAAGATAAAGAAATAAAACAAGTAGAGGAATTCAAGTATTTAGGCTCAATGTTCACAGAAGATGGAAAACTAGACAGAGAAATTGACATGAGAATACAAAAAGCAAATGCTGTCACATACCAGCTTTCACCATTGCTAAGGCATCCAAACATTTCTATGCCAGCTAAACAACAAATGATAAATAGCATTTTCATACCAACTTTGTGCTATGAAAGTCAAACATGGACCCTTTCTAAATCACATTTAAGAAAGATCAATACATGTGAGATGTGATGCTTGAGAAAAGTAACACAAGAAAAGATAGAATACCAAATGAAACCATAAGAAAAATAGTAGGAACAAAACCCTGCCAAGAATATATAGAATAACAACTTAAATGGTTTGGCCACCTGGTCAGAATGAATCCTTATCAATCACCATCAAGGGCGTTCTTCTCGAGAATGCATGGAAAAAGACCAAGAAGAAGATGGATAGATGCAGTGACAGAGACATGTAACAACAAAGGAAAGTCACTAATTCAGACAGTTCGAGCAGCTCAAGAACGACAAATGATATAAATCACGACACCTTTTAGGTATTGGGGAAAAGAGAAAAGAAGAAGAAGTGCAAAGCAATCTCCAGATAGCTGGCGATTCTAGCATGATGGTTCCAAAGGAATTTCACATACTAGCTGCAGTGACCATTTAATCTTAGTGACTTTAAAGACAACGAGAGTTGGTTTGTTTAACTGCTTTTGACTGAGTGTCAGGTTTTAGAAGAAAGTCATAAAGTTAGTGGAAAGGACCTATCTGAAGGTGGCCAGTGGATTTTTTTTTTGACAGTTCACAGTTTTTAAATTCAGAGCTGAGGGGTTTAGGAGCAAAGTGAGCAAACTCATTGCACTCACATTTTCTGCTAATAAATTACTTGTTTGATAGTAAGCTTTTTTGTTTATATATATATATATATATATATATATTGGTTATTATATATATATATATATATATATATATATATATATATATATATATATATATATATATAAGTGTTGATATATAAGCCTTGCAGTGTGTTTTGTTTTGGTCTTGAGTAATAAAAGGTTGAACCACACTGTATTATTGTATGACCTTTGTTGCCTTGATGGATAATCTGTAGCAAGCTATCAGTAAATGCCAACAGATGCTGCTAGGTGTATTTTTTAATTCTCTCATGGCTGAATCTGCTAGTATTAGATCAGCTGATCTGGTATCAGAAGGAACAAGGTATAGTTATAATTTTATATGTGATACAAAGCCTCTTTTTTTTTTTTTGGCACTTTTCATAACTTCTTCATAAATACAGTAGCTCCTGTTTCTTTTTTTCTGCTTTCCATGCAAAATGAACTGTTGTCAGATTTGTCCAATCCCTTTCACTGATGGAGAAATACCCCATGGATGATTCACAACATCTCTATATACCTAAGTTTTGGTCTGTCCATAATTCTCTCTCTCCCGTGTGTTACCGGGGCCTCATTATGTGGGAAGTAAAGAATAATGACACTGTGACCTTCCAGGCATGAAGGAAGGTCTTAGTAAGAGGCGACTAAGGAGGTTGATCGATGGCTTGACAAGCTGTCATTGTAAAAAGCATTGTTATGGAAACAGAACCATAGATTTTAGAAGTGTTGATCTCTGCAATATGTGCCATTTTGGCACGCAAGGTTTCTGTTTTTGAGATTGTGGTTCTGCCCTATGTGCCGTCTTCGGCTCGAAAGGACAATAGATAGATAGATAATTCTCTTGCCGCCTCTAAGCTCTACATACAGTAACTACCAAGGGATGTGATTATTATCTAATTTGCTAACATGACCCAACCACCTTAGTCTTCTTATTAGAACACAATTCATAATTGAATATAATGACACCTGGAATAGCTGAAGAGGCGTGAAGTTAAACACTGCTTCTGCTTCATGTTTCTACTATTTACACAACTAAATATATGTTCTTCGATGCTACTTGTGGCATTTCACTATAGCACTAAGAATTTTAAGCAAAGGTAAATTAATTATATGGTTAGGTTTTTTTTAATTGAAGATATGCATGTGTATGCTGTAAATATCTTGTAAAACTAAAGTGTATATATTATGTTAGTTTTGTCAGCCAAAGGGATGGGCCCTATCGCAAAGACAAGAAGAGCCTTCATTTTATGTGGCCATTCTCACAGACATGGATGGGGAGCGTCATTACTGCGCTGTGCTCACTTTCTTTGAGGTTATTCCCATGACTTGTAGCAAATCTGATGATGAAGAAGATGACTATGAAAGACACACTGTGCACTACTCTGCTGTGTTTGCCCCCAAGTCTCTTGTCCTTGTATCAAGACATGATTATTTTGAAACGTTCAAGGTAATGTTCTGGGTGTAGTGTTTGTTGCTTGTTTTACTTTGCTCTTTTATATAATTTATCTTGTCAAGTAGAAGAAAGGATAGAACTCTTATTTTTTGGGGGTTTCATTGTGTTGAATAAATTTTTAGACTTTTAACATAACCTAAAGAAAAATGTAATTGATAATTCTGTCTTTTTTATTGTGTTGTGTTGTTAATATCTATAAATTTGACATGAGTCTACATCTTTCTTTTGAATGAAGGAGATGGGAGTAAAGATGGGTATATCTAGAAACATGAGACTTATTATTATTGAGTTATTTGTAGGTCATCTTTATTGCACTCCGAACATGTCCATAGGTGCTCAGATCCCCTCCTCAGCAAGTCCTGCAAAGCTCAGCTGCTGATGACTCCAGTTCTGTGTTGCTCTAGTTGATAAGTCCTCTTATATGCCCACTAAGTTTCTCATTTTAAGAGGCTTAGTGGGTGCATAAGAAGATTTATCAACCAACACAGAACTGGAGTCGTCAGTTATTGGACACTGCAGGACTTGCTGATGAGGGGATCTAAGCACCTATAGACATGTTCGGAGTGCAATGATGATAATCCACAAATAATTCAATAACTCAATTCAATAATGATTGTCATCCATTCTTCTGATGTGACCAAAGCACCATAGTCTCCAGCTTCTAAGTATTGCCATGATGGGTGAAAGTTAAGCACATTGCAGGCTGTTGAAGTTAAAAAGGCAAATTCTTAAGATATCTGTTGCATTAAAGAGCTTTTTAGTAGGAATGTTGAAAGTTTTGTAGAAGTATCTGTGATATAGTTGCTAGTATGCTGGTTTGATAAAAGTAAATGTGGGTTCCATTCCAGCTTGATGCTCACAAATGACCCAGAATGGGTTCCATTACTCGGCTAGTTAGAGAATGTATTAAAAGTGAGGTAGAGCACTGCCACCTCACATTTTAAATGCTGTGTTGTATATGTCACTTCCTGATGACTTTTTTAGAGTGCAGGATAACCTTTACCTTAGAAATTATATAATGGTGACTGATCTAAGATTAAAAAAATTCTTGGATCAGCTATTGTTGCAAGATGCAATAATTAACTATCAGCCTAACTTTTTAGACTCTTCCAAATAACTCTACTAAATGCTGTCAGAACATTTTTTTCTTTCTTCTTCTTCTTCTGCTATCATAGCTCATTCAGACTAGGACTCTGGACTCTCTTATGAAAGCAGCTCTCTGTTTCAGTGAATCGATTGTGCGTAGAGTTTATCTTCCAGGGAGGTAAATATGGGCCACATTGTCCTCCTCAGGCCTGTGTACTGGAGGCAATCCTGTAGAACTTGTTTTATGTTATCCAGGGTACAGTGGCATTGGCTGGTAGTTCCTATTTTGAGTTTGGTGAACATGTGGTTTCCTGTGGATAGTTGTCATCTATGTGTTTTTCTGCTATGTGCTTTCTCTCTGTGTCTGTCTGGGTGCCTTTTTTCATGATTCCTATTATATCTTCCTTAAGTTCTGGTGTATTATATTTCCCATGGGGAGTCATACAAGATGGACATATGAGTTTTGGCATTTTTTGTAATGTTATGTCTTCCTTAAGTTCTGTATTTTATATTTCCTGTGGTGAGTCTTACAGGATGGGCATATGGGTTTTGGCATTGTTTGGGACAGTGCTGTATCGCTAATTGTCAGTTCTTTGGAGATTGCTATGAGATTGCTCCTTTTTAGTTTTCCTTTTCCGAAGCTGGTTATTCTTTGGTGCATAGAGTGGTTTGTGAACCTTTTGTATTTCTCCGCTTGTTGCATTACTTTAGTTTTCCGCCTGTCTTCCAAAACTTGTAGGCCTGGAACTTATAGGTGTAGATTTCCTAGCACCAGTGATGGTAGGGGAAGTCTGGTTTTGTGTTCTGTTAATTTGGCTAAGCTGTAGCCCAGGCTGTGACTCCATACTCTAGGATTGGTCTTACTCTTCCTGTATATAATCATTTCAAGATATTGCTGTCTGCTCCCCAGTCCATTTCTGCTAATTTCTTCATATTATCTCTGTGATTCCTGGCTCTTATGTTTGTTTTGTCTATCTGATTTATCCATGTCATTCTGTGATCCATGGTGATGCCAAGATTTGATGGGTTTTGGTCAATAGGAAGTGTGTGGTCAGTTATTTTCAAATTTGCAGAGACTGTGTTTCTAGATAGGTTGACATTTTGTTCAAAAGTGCTAAGATAATAAAAGAGGATAAATGAATGTCTAATTTAAATGCTAGAAAATGATATTGTAGAAAAATGTTACCAATAATCTGGATTATTGAATGATGCATATTTGAATTGAAGTGAATTTCATATTTTGTCTGATTTTTCTCCCTCAACAAAATTACATAGGAATTGTGTTTATAACAAGCATCATTGTCTCAACAAAATTTTTCCTTAACTGATGCATCATCACTTTCTCCTCAAAAGTATTTTTAAATTGTGGTATAACTGGGCTGAGAGGAGGTGAGCCCCTATTTTTTGTAGGACCAGAGCTCAACAGTGCATGGTACACACCAGAGTTCTCATTCACTCACCCTCATTATCTTGAGTAATTGTCCTTTTCTTCTGTCTTAATACTACCTCTACAGGAGCCCCCTGCGAATGAGGTAAGTTTGCAGTCTCTAAATCGCTTTGCGACCTCCTACTTGCACACACAGCGGACTGACAGCTTCAATTTGATGAGAAGACCACCATACCCCAATTCCACAGGCCTGTAGTGTACCGCACAGACACAACTGTCCCAGGATATGACAATCCTGTCAATACAAGTGGCCCACACATGACACTTTTGAAAGTGCAGAACAAGTGCCTGTAGACAGCAGGTGGTGGGGAATGGGCAGTGTGAATCCAGCCTGACTCCACGGCCTGAAGGAATGAACACATGGAGGGTTGACTTGTCTGCATAGGCAGAGCCACAATGTGCCATGATGAATCTGTGAGATGATGAAGTTGATGTAAATTTCATCCTGGGGTGGGACAACTCACTTGTATCCCAGATTGACATTTTATCCAGTTATCTTTGTCAGTCTCTGAGAAGGCTTGATTTGTGTTTTAACATTGGATAATTTGTAGAACTTATTCTCAGCTGCTACTTGTCTTTTGACTTTTTCCCAAACTAGTTCTGTTGGATTAAGTGTGAATGGTAAGATGGTAGTCTCAAACATCTATGACCATGCTTTTGGATTAACTTGTCAGTTTGAAATATTTTTGTCCATTGTGTCTGCTTTACAAGGGATAGCAATTCTGATTTCAGGTATATGTCATTAAATGGTATGTATTAGCACATACAACTTTATAGCATCGCTTGTATTCGATGATGTTGGGACTTTATCTTCATTTGCCACTACATTGTGTCCATTACCAGACAAAAAAGTTGATTCAATATTGAAAGTACAGTTTTCTCAATCCACTCTCTAAATATGTGTTCCATTCATCTTGAGAGTGATAGCCCTGATAGTCTTTTGAGTTTGAAAGAAAAATGAGTTCAGCATTCTGCAACAGCTCATTATGTCTGCTACCTGCATGTACTGCCCTTTGCTGCTAGGTACAAATCTGTTAATACTTCCATTTGATAACATCTGCCACTCCTTTTCACTTGTGTGGTGAACATTGGTCCATGTTTCATCCAAATAGGTAATATCATATCATTCTTTACACATTTCTTTGACATAAATGCCTGCTTCTTATGGCTACTAGATGCGGCTTTCACGAATAATGCTTCTTCTGCTAGCATATTTTCTCACAGTTCTCCATAATGTAGATTTTGGAACTTCAGTGCCATTGTTTGTTCTCAGCCAAATTTTCAATTTCTAGTGTCACTACTTCATTTAAAGCTAACATGCGACAAACTACTCTTCATATAAGTTCTTTATCAAAACTGTCTTACTTCCCTTCTTGCTGTCTTGTATTCCTTGAGCATTAACATCCACATTCTTTGACCAAGTGAAGAAATTATTATTTACTAGTCCCCAAAATATGCATTGTTCTTTTCTCAGGGTTTGATATAGAACTAATCTCCTGTTCACTCTCTATGCAGGAATTATAATAAATCTTCATCATGATGTTTTGTGGGGGGTAAAATTTAACCTTTAGGCTCATTGCAAATACCACAAGCCAACATTGAAATTATAAAATTCCTATGCAATGAATTGTAAGGGACATGAAGTTTGTACTTTGTTGATTATAAGTACTAATTTGTGCATAAGTTAACTCTTTCATTACTGTGTCTTCCATGAGAATTGTACTAAGTAGTTTCACTGGACACCAACACAGTGTTAAGCAGTTTTTTTGTCAGCACAGGTTAAGGTTTTTATATATGTGCAAGTAGTATTGATGAGTTGAAGGTGTAAACATTCCATTATTTTCTTTCAAGTAAAAAGATTTTGTATAATGCTGACCACGGCAAATGGAATTAGAAATACAAAAAAACTGTGTGTTGTTTAAAATATATATACCATAAATAAAACAAAATAAAAACTACCTGTTTGTTTCCAATGAATTTTTCTTTTTTTTATATTGAGTTATTGAGTTATTTGCGGGTCATCATCATTGCACTCCGAACATGTCCATAGGTGCTCAGATCCCCTCCTCAGCAATTCCCTCAGTGTCCAGCGACTGACGACTCCAGTTCTATGTTGGTTGATAAGTCTTCTTACACGGCCACCAAGTTTCTCATTTCTGGCTGTGCCCATCTTAACTCCCATTTCCATCATCCGAAGAAGCGACGTTGATCTGTGTTTGTCAAAGTCCCGTGCTCTTCCCACATCTCGGAGTGCATTGATGATGTTCGCCCGATCCATCGGTTGCCCGTCCTCAACGACAGCGCAGCTAGCCAACCTGTCCGCTCTCTCATTTCCCCGCACTCCCGCATGTCCAGGGACATAGACAAAGGTGACCTTACATATTTTGGATTTCTGCAACAACTCTACCCATTGCATGCGTACAAAGCCTGCCTCCACTTTTTTTATCATGCTCATCGAATCACTCAGTATACATGCGTGGATGTAGTCTTGTGACTCTAACCATTTGAATGCCTTGGTCACTGCCATCACCTCCATTGTCATGCTACTCGTGGTTATGGCGTATGCACCACTGTCTTCCTTGGCTATTCTGCCTGCCGAACGTGCTGTAAATGCCCATGCACTTCTTTCGTGTCGTCTTACAGATCCGTCTGTATAGATGACTGCATCTTTCTCATCGGTGTTATCGCAGATGAGACCGTTGACCTCAGCATTAACCACGACCGGGTTCTGTTCCCTACTTTTCCTGTCGAGTGTGACAATACATGAGAAAGTCCCCTTGAATGACGTAGGCACCGGTATCCACTCCTCACCAACGCTGAGATTGGTAAGCCCACAGACCTGTTTGATGACATCTTCTGCTCGGCCCACCCATGATTTGCCTCTTTTTAGCCTGGTACCTTTCTCTGTGTTGAGCACGTGGTGCAATGGATGCTCTGTATCTGTACTAATCTTCAGTTATGCTCATGCTCTCCAGATCTTGATTCTGTCATCCATGGTTGAAAAGTCAAGAAGATACCTCATTGCCACACAGGGAGTGTCCCTCGTACATCCCAGGATAATGCGCATGGCTTCATTTTGTATTTTCTCCAGCCTATCAATTTGAGTCGTACTGACAGTAAGAATGGCCAGGGCATACTCGATTGGTGCGAGGACTAATCCCTGGAACAGAAGAGTAAGTAGCCTCTGCTCGATGTTGGCAGCTGCCATGACCTTCAAGGCGGCTAATCCTTTGCGGGATTTTGTTATCACATGGTCGACGTGGTCGCGAAAACACAGGCTGCGATCAAACTTAACTCCGAGGTATGTCATCAACTTGTCCCTGGTCACCTCATCAGCTCCCATTCGTACTACCGGTGTGGTCGTATTAACGATATGATTGTTAATGGAGAACCATGAAACTGATGCTTTATTAGGATTAACCAAGGCACCTGAAAACCCACACCAGGAAGAAATGTGATCGAGTTCGTCTTGCATTTTTTTAAATATATATATAACATCATGACAATAAACACTTTACATACAAAATTTCCCCATTTGAGACCAAATGGTTAGTAAGTTATAGCATTTTGAAGATTGCACAAGTTTTAAAATGAACTATAGCATCACTTCCATCAACACAAGTACTCTTAAACTGCTAAGAGTTTCATTTTCTCCCCAAGAACTATATTTCTATTGTTGAAAAGATTGTCACATCTTAACCTATATAATGTCTCTTGTTGATGCCTATCTCATTTCAGAATTGTCTGGGCACAATATACACAGTGTATTTAGACAATCTGGATGTGAGGATAGAAACTCTGGTTGGAAACATTTTAGGATGTGTGTATATACCTCCAGCAGGTAAACTATCTTACAAATATACTGAACTATGAAGTGTGTACTTGAAATATAATTATGATTTGTAGACAATTATAAATGTCTTTATCATGTGTATCGATTAGAGGCAACAGAGATGGGATTTCTCAGGAGAATGTTGAAAGTTCCCTGGACAGCTAAAAAGACCAATGAGGAAGTTCTCAAAGAGGCCAACACAAAAAGGCAGCTTCTAAAAAACATTAGAAAGAAACAATCAACATTTTTCGGGCACATGAGAAGAGGAAAGTTGGAATACTTGGTTACCACTGGCAAAATAAAAGGAAAGAGAGATCACGGACGACAAAGAGAGAAAATACTGGATGGCTTGGTTTCATGGCATGGAAAACAGTCAACAACAGAACTGATACGATGCACTGTAGATAGAGGATTGTGGAAGGACATGATCGCCTACGCCAACCGGTATGGCACGTGATGATGATGATCATGTGTGCAGGTAACTCATAGGTGTGTGCAGTAAACTACAAATTCATCTGCTCTTTTATGCCTCATCAAATGTGCCTTATACTTCATGCAGGGAACATGTAAACATGCATAAACATCTTTTTGAAGTGTGTCATTTAACTTCTGCAGATTACTCCTGTAAACATCTTTTCAGGTTTGTCAAAGATACCTCCTGCAGATAACAGTAAATATCTTTTTCAGGTTTGTTTAAGAAATGTCTGGCAGATAACTGTAAATATCTTTTTCAGGTTTGTTTAAGAAATGTCTGGCAGATAACTGTAAATATCTTTTTCAGATTTGTTTAAGAAATGTCTGGCAGATAACTGTAAATATCTTTTTCAGGTTTGTTTAAGAAATGTCTGGCAGATAACTGTAAATATCTTTTTCAGGTTTGTTTAAGAAATGTCTGGCAGATAACTGTAAATATCTTTTTCAGGTTTGTTAAAGATACCTCCTGCAGACAACTGTAAATATCATTTTCAGGTTTGTCAAAGTCTATATATTAGATAAGGAGTTACAAGGTACCTTCCTCTTCTTTCCTTCCTTACTTGCCTTTCAGTGTCAAGGGGATATATAGTCAAGGGGATATATAATTTGCGGTCTTTTGCTCTTCTGTTCACCTCTGCTGCTGTTATGTTTCCTAGTGCTTCTAATATTCCATCCATCCATCTTTTTCATGGTCGACAATTGAATCTGGTATTCTCACAATGTTTGCTGAAAGCTCGTTGTATTGTGTTTTGATCTTTCTGCCTTGACGTTGGGGAAACATCATCCAGGCTAAACCCCCAGAGTGTGTTTTTCTCAAGTTAAGCCCTTAACTTACGACTGACTCAGCAGGTCGGTAAGGGATAAATGTTTTATGCTCAGAGAAATACACAGAAGATGGAGATAGATAAATATAAAGTAGCAACAATAAATATACAAGGCACCAAGACTCCAAAATGTTTAACAACAATATGGAGTGGTTAAGGTATCATGATGAAAAGTAAATAATTTTATTTCAGATATGCTTTTCTTGTTCCGTGCATGTGTGTATTTTTTTTTATTATAGTGTCAAATAGTGATTTTGTTTAATGTTCTGCAATCATTAATCATGAAACTTTATTTAAATACAGGAGGCCCACAGGTGAGATTTTCCATTAGTGGTAGTGACAGGCAGGTCATACAACCACCAGTGAGTGCTACCTTACCAATAAGCAATACATCTGTGGCCATCCTATTTAAACAGCTTGGTAAGCATATCTGTATATGGGAATTAAAAAAAATATAAACAGGTGTATGAATTCATTGAAGAAGAGTTATTTCACTGAAGGAACAATGAAAATGTATGCACAAAATAATAAAGAAGATTGAGATTTAAAGTAGTGGACAGCTTGAATGTGAACCGCCAGCTTACAAAGATTTTCACTGCATGACATAAACCATATTTGGTAACAGTATTGTTCTATTCATGGAATTGATTTCATTTCAGTCGAGAATTTTCAGTATCAGCTCCAACCCAAATCACAGCATTTCCCCCCACCCCCACTCAAAATTTTCTGTTGACAAAGTCAGCCTCCATGCATGTCCTATTTGACCGCACAGCCAATTATTCCAAACAACTACCATCAAAAAGAGTGTTGTCAATTCCTCAGTCCAGTTCCTTCTTTAAAAATAAAATTTAAAACAAAGCAACCAGTACGGTTTAAGTAAATATGCTAATTTCTGCAAAAACAGAGTTATATGTGCAGCCATTGTGCATTATTGATTATGACATTAGTACGGCCGAACTCTGTGTGATCATATTCAGCTGCAAAGGCAACAATTTAAAATGACTTCACTGGAAAGAGAGCACCTACTGTTGCTTCCCTTCTTGAATAAATTGAAAACACACACCAAAGACTTTTAAAAAAAAATTGTATTAGTAACTACACTCTCTGAAGATCAAGACCAACATGGGTGCTGTTTTTTCCAGAAGTTTGTAACACTGAACATTTCCATAAGTGTTCAGATCCCCTCCTCAGCATGTCCCACAGTGTCCAGTGAGTGACGACCTAAGTTCTGTGTTGATTGATAAGCCCTTTTAAATGCCCACTGATGACGTTCCCCCGATCCATTGGCTGACCATCTTCATTGACAGCACAGCTAACCAACCTGTCCACTCTTTTATTTCCCCATACTCCTGCATGTCTAGGGATGTAGACAAAGGTGACTACATATTTTTGACTTCAGCAATGACTCTACCAATTTCCTGTGTACAGAACACGCCTCCACTTTTCTTATGCTCATCAAATCACTTAGTATGCAGGTGTGGGTGTAGTCTTGTGACTCTAACTAGATGAATGACCTGGTCACTGATCTTGTCTCTCAGCTGTTTCCTGTCATTCGTCTGACACACTTCATCATCAATGTTGGGATGAAGATTCTATTGTAAAGTGTCCGCTTTGCCTCTAGAGTTATTTCCTTGTTGGACAATAGTGGTGATAACTGTCCCATGATTTGACAAGCTCTGTTGCTTCTTGAATCTATCTCTGTTGTTTGTGAATTGTTGTTTATCACCAAACTACCTAGGTATTTAAATTCCTCTACTTGTTTGTTTTTGTTGTTGTTGCTGTTCTAGTTGTTTTAGTTGTCTCTCTTCTATAGTTATGTCGATGTTCTATTTCTCTTTTGTGACATTCATGACTTCTGTTTTGTTTATGTTGATTTTCATGTTGAGTTTTGTGCCTCTGTTGTTGAGTTGCAGAAAAAACGACAGAACACAATCAAAACTTATATAGGAGGCGAAGGCGCGCCTCCCAGCACCAGAACTGGAAGTTGTCAGCGACCCACAGCTGATGGCTTGCGCCAGGATCGGTGAACCAAAACCATCCAGACTCTGCTCCACCTCTCCGTGGTGCCTCCAGTAACAGACTAACCTGTCTAGTCTGGCCAAGCGAGCAGGGATCGAAGAGGGAAGACAACCCGGTACTCAAAAATGTCGTGCTGAAGTCTGATGTGTTGGGCCAAAAGGCGCAAATATAACAGTTATACTGCAAACCACAACACAACGCAGACACGTCCACTTAACGTCCTTTTAAGGACGGATGACGAAGAGGAATTCTACAGTCTTCGAATACTCTAGAATACTTTAGTCATCGGGCGAATGCAAGCAAGCAAAACTTATATATAGCCTTCATTGACCAGGAAAAAGCATTCGACAGAGTAACAAGAGAACAACTGTGGGAGATACTAACAACATACGGAGTAAGCCAACATCTAACCAACCTTATTAAAAGTCTCTACATCAACAGCAGCTGCAGGGTCAGAACAGCAGCAGGCTACACAGACCACTTCAAAGTTAGATCAGGTGTAAGACAGGGGTGCATACTATCCCCCCTACTGTTTATTACATACATGGACCATATATGCAAGCTAGCCAACCCATCAGAGACAGAGGAGATCAACGAGCTTTTATTTGCAGACGATCAGGCACTAATACATGAAACAATAGAAGACCTACAAGACACTTAAACAAACTCAACATCTCAGGCACAAAATACAACATGAAAATCAACATCAACAAAACAGAAGTCATGAACGTCGCCAAAAATAAACAGAACATCAACATAACTATAGAAGGCAAACAACTAAAACAAGTAGATGAATTCAAATACCTAGGAAGTCTAATGACAAACAATAATTCTCAAACAGCAGAGATAGAATCAAGATGCAACAAAGCTTGTCAAATCATTGGACAGTTATCACCACTATTGTCCAACAAGGAAATAACTCTGGAGGCAAAACGAGCAGTATACAATACAATCTTCATCCCAACGTTGTGCTATCAATGCCAGACCTGGACCCCAGATGCAAGAACAATAAGAAAAATAACCTTTACAGAGATGAAATGTGTTAGACGAATGACAGGAAACAGTCTGAGAGATAAGATCAGAAATGAAGAACTGAGAAAAAAGCTAGGAATAGCCCCCGCCATAGAATATATAAGGAAACAACAGATAAAATGGTTTGGCCACGTGACAAGGCAGAAAGAACAAAACACAACACAACGAACCTTCAACAAACGTTGTGAGAATACCAGACCCAAGGGTCGACCAAGAAAAAGATGGGTCGATGGAATATTAGAAGCACTAGGAAACATAACAGCAGCAGAGGTGAACAGAAGAGCAAAAGACCGCAAATTATATCTCCCCTCGACGCTAAAAGGCAGATAAGGAAGGAAAGAAGAAGAAAAAGTTGTTGAGTTTATTTATTTGTTCTTGTAGGTCTTCTATTCTTCCATGTATTAGTGCCTGATCGTCTGCAAATAAGGGCTCGTTGATCTCCTCTGTCTCTGATAGGAACTTGCATATATGTATCCGTTCGTTAGTACCTTTTAAAAGTTTTGTTGTAACATGAATATGTCTGCGCCCCCGTGACTTTCTCCGTCATCATAACTCTGTGACTGTCAGCTTCTGATTGTTATCATCTGTAGACCAGGCGACTCTTGTTTACTAGCTGGGGTAACAATGACGATTATCTCGTCCGTCGTGTACTGCCTGTTCTCTCAATTTCCTCGAGGCGACCCAGTTACGCTCGATGGCCTGGTATCGCTGTGCTGACCCCTTTTTGTCTGGCTGGAATCTCACCTCCAGGGAACTGACCTCGCTAGTAGCCGTATTATGTGATCGTTAGTACTGCTTAGGAATGTTGCTATTGTGCCGCGACAACTTTCCTCTGGGTTGAGGTTCTCCCTGTAGGTCAATTATGCTAGGCTGGATGTAAAAACTGTTGAACACACAACAAAACTTCAGGTGTAATAATTTTGCCGGCTTTATTTCAACCCACTGTCTGGGCACCAAAATGCACAAGTGACATAGTATGCCGATTACACTGGAATAATGAGCATACACACATGTTTTAACTAGCCCAGCAGCGATATCACTCGCCGCTGGGGCTCTAGGTTCATACACGCTCCTATCTAAATCTATCGGGAACTGTTCCCCATCGAACAGCTCCCTTCTTCTAGTTAGCTTCTGTTGTCCCTATGCTGTTGCTTCACTAACTGCTACTAATTGGCTTGGTTACCGTCTTACTCATGATCCTACCTGACTAACTGTTCCTTACGCTCATGGCTCCTATCTAAATCTGTGTCTTCCTGCCTAGACATGTGTCTCTCTGCCAGACTATTCAGTGACAAATTGATCTTGAGCTTTTGTGTTTTCTCCTTAAATCTGGATCTTTTCCTTCAATACAAATACTTCCTCTCCTTTCTATCTAATCCTCTTCAATTACACGTCTATCCTCGCATCTCTCAGCTCACTCCTTTCTGATCACAACTTTCACGCTTCCCACATGAACTTTGTATTATCGTCTCCTTGTTTTTCCCCGTGAACTTCGTCTTACTGTCTCCTTATTTTTTCCCGTGACCTCGTCTTATCGTCTCCTTGTTTACTAACCGGCTTTTCCATCATTTCTGCCTCCCCCCTTCTACATATATAGTTCATGTATGTAATAAACAGTAGGGGGGATAGTATGCACCCCTGTCTTACACCTGATCTAACTTTGAAGTGATCTGTATAGCCTGATGCTATTCTGACTGTGCAGCTGCTGTTGGTGTAGAGACTTTTAATTAGGTTGGTTAGATGTTGGCATACTCCGTATGTTAGTAGTTAGTATCTCCAGTTAAATGCGTTAAAATGTGAGTCGTTCATGACAACTCCCTGACTATAAAACTATAGTTAACACTACATATAATATCTTTGGTTAAATGTGAGTTATTTTTTTTTCATTTTTGCCGCTTCTGGAATTAACCTATATACAGTTGTTTTTTAAAAATGTATGTGTAGAGTAATTTTATGAAAAAACAAACAGCGTAATTTCACAAAAATAAATGGTCTTTTTCCCATATTAATTGGTAGTATGGGCCATATCTAAAAAAAAACACATTAAAAACATATTAAATACAGGAAAAATGTATCTTATAGAAGGTATGAAAAGTTTGTGGTCTGATGCAAGCTACTTATTTCACTCATATGTGGTGGGGCAGGCCAGATGTAAACATACCTCTTCCTCTGAATTGATTCGCTGATTATCGCCTCGGAAGTTTCCCTCTATAATAATATTCATTTATTATTATTTGTCTCCAGTCTAAACCACTGGAAACTACTATTCGTGCTGTTTCGTCCTTAATGTTTGTTTGCAACGCAAGTATTCAGCCCTACCCTATCCAGGAGATACTTGTCTTAATAGGAAAAATACAGATACACAATGTATTCCGAGCTGTGATCGCAGTCTTATGCTATAGTCATGAGAACACCTGCGTGTAAGACATTGTCCACGATAGCTAATTTTTTTAGTTAGTTGAGTGGCAGTGTTCCTTAGTGTTTGGCTTTTCGTGGCAAGGCGCTGTGCCACTGAGTACGGGTTCGATCCTGCTTCGGTCTATATACTGTTCTTTGTTTTTTTTCTGTTGTTGATTATTTGTCATTTTTTTCCATGTGCTGTAAACATACCTCTTCCTCTGAATTGATTTGCTGATTATCGCCTTGGAAGTTTCCCTCTATAATAGTATTCATTTATTATTATTATTATTTGTTTCTAGATGCATTATTCTACTAGTCTTTTTGAAGAAGCTCTAATCTCTATTAAGCCTCCCTCATCATCAGGTATCAATTTTTTGTTTATTATATGTTTGATAACTAATTCTATATTTGCTTTATTTAATTATAGACAAACATCACATAGTTTCATTACTCCATCAGCTTGACAGAACTAATATAATTTTGTTTGCTGTTCTCATTTGAAACTTCATCTTTGAGGTTATTCAGAATTCATGGTCTGGCATATCTCTTATAAATGCAATTTAATTCTCACTTCAGTTCTGACGATTTTTTAAAATCATTATTCCTCCCAAACCACTAGTCTTTTTTTTTACCTTTACAAAAAAATAGTTTATACTTTAGTAAGCATGAGCAACAGAATACAATAGGCATTCCAGTTGGTGAGGTGAGCTAGGATGGTTGCTTAGTCAAATCAGGTACAGGACTGGTGACATTTTTGCTGTAGTGTATTTTCAAATGATTTTTTCCGGTCTGTATTTTGTTTGCGGTGAAAGCGGTATTCCAATCGCATTCACCTGACCACAAAATCAACATGGTTGATGTGCCAGCACACAGAAATTCATGTTGCAGGTGACTGACTGTTGATTGAAGTGGAACAGTAGCTGGCTCCTACTATGCCCTGAGATGTGATGTAAGAACTGTGTTTGGCTGCAAATTTGCACAGCTGAATTTCAGTCGGATGAGTGTTTCACCGAAGCGGAGATCTGACTTCATTTGTTGAAACAACGATTTTTGGGCACTTTCGCTGATCATTGAGTCTATATGAATTTGGCACTGGTGCATAAAGGTCATGCTGCTGAAACAAGGAGGCTGAATGGATATGAGAGTGCCCTGCCTGCAGTCAGGAATGTCATTCTGTTTTAAAGTCTGACAGAATACTAAACAATACGTTACGCACAAAAGTCTTCAGAATCTGATAAATGGAATAAAATAATGACTGATTAATTTAAAAGTACTGCTGTTGCTGTTAACTTTGAGTTATGAGTTTGAAGTCAAGAAGAAATGACAACATAATGACAAAAACAAAAGAATATAGTGACCTATTTTTCTCAAAAGAACAAATATGTTTAAGCTGTAGTCTTTGTGTTTTATTATCTCAGGTATCAACAACACTCTCACAGTTTTTGCTGCTGCATTGACTGACCACAAAATTCTCTTCTATTCTGGAAGTTGCTCACGACTTTGTGAAGCCAGCCGTGCCATTGCAGTATTACACTATCCTCTTAAATACACGTAAGCAGTTTAATTTTGCCTATTATTAATACTTGAACAACTCAGTTGCAATAATGTAATGACCAACTGTAATCAGCAGATAACACAGCAATGACAGCCAGAAACCATTATTTCAGTTCTGGCCAGAGATATGCAATAATATTTCAACCAAAATTATTTTAACATTTCTTGACATCTCTCTCTCACTGTAAATTCTCAGATTAATATTTGATTCCAGTTTGTCTTTTCAGCAAATATATGTTCACGTAATGATCTACTTTATTTGTGTTGTAAATATATTTGTGTAGTTAGTAGTAAATTTAATTTGGTCTAAACACCAATTGTATCTCAAGCGTCATTACAACTGTTACAAACACAAATCTATAATATAATAATAATGATTGTTTATATGTATATGGTCTTGTGATCCATTTAGTTTAACATCATGTCAAATCTTTAGCTCTTTTTTTTGTGTTTTCTTATATTGTGTCAGAATCTCTTCACCTCAAGATTTTAACTTTGCCTTCCTCAGATATGTATATATCCCAGTCCTACCAGCATCATTATTGGAGGTGCTCAGTTCACCCACTCCTTTCATTGCTGGAGTGCATGCCTCCCTCAAGGATGATATAGTTGACTTGGTGAGTTACTGAGTCCAGGTCATGTGTGAATGGACACCGCATAAAGCTGTTAGTTTTCCCAAATATCCTACTAAGTTGAATCATTTTTCTTGTATGCTGTCAAGGCCAATGATGTTAAAGAATCTTTTAAAAAAGTATCTTTTCCTATAATCCTGCTGTTGCCATTATATGTGCTTTACTAACAATAATCTTCTCCTAAGATTTTATTTTATTTGAGGTCTTCATTTTTTTTATGCAATAGCTTCTTTCAAGCTGAGTCATTTAGCTTATCCTATTAATGATGTCTGTGGCAATTTCACCTCAAACTGCTTTCTGCTTGTGTTTCCTGGCCGTGCACGTAGGTTGTTGTTGCTAATTTATAGAAATTTTTCAAATTTAAGGTAACTTGTGCTAAGATAAAAATATGTACCAATTTATTGTTTACTTCTACAACTGGCATATCAGAATAGACTATCTATTGACCTTTTGAGCCGTAGCCAGCCCATAGGGCATAGACCCAGATACTCTTTATCTTATCTAAATTTTTATTCTAACAGTTTTCAATCTTTGTAAAGATCTTTTATCAAATCTCGCCATTTGTCTCTGTTCTGTGCAAGCAGCTCTATCTCATTGAAGGAGCCGATTCCTGCTGCTCTTGCCTCTCTGATCAATGTTCTTCTCAGTGTCTCTCTGAGTCAGCCTCTTTTCCTCCTACCTGTTGTTTCCCACATGAGGGCTTGCTTTGTTATTTGGTTATTTATCTCTCCTCATCACATGTCCAACATATGACCATCATCTTTTCTTGTTTACTGAAGATATTAGTGGTTGATTGGAGAATAGACTACATGACTCTAAATTCTGAAAGTTATTTGCAGATTCTGCTTTTTCACTACATTAGCCTCATTTGATAGTCTGAATATTGATTGAGTCAGTAACTAATGCTAGTAATGGCTGCATATGAATAGTACTATTTTTAGGTGCAATATTGTTTGCAATATGGCATTAAAGTGGGAGGAAGCAACTTAAATAACCTCAGGTAAACAGATGACATAGTATTGAAAGCAGAAAACCAACAAGATCTACAAAATCTATTAGATGAAATTCGAGCAGAAAGTGAACAAGAAGACCAGACCCTCAGTATAAAAAAAACAAACTATGATAATATCAAAGAAAATAAACACACAAGAATGTAGTGTAAAACTAAATGGAAAAATCCTGAAGCAAGTGCATAGATTCAAATACCTGGGATCAAATAATAATATCAGATGGCAGATGTACTACAGAAATTAGAAGCAGAATAGGACAAGCAAAAACAGAATTCCTTTGAATGAAAAACATCTTATGTAACAAACTATTATTAATTAATGTTAGAAAATCTGTCTAAAGTGCTATCTTGAACTTGTTCTACAATATGGAAGTGAGTCATGGACGATAAGCAAGACAACACAGAGAACATTAGATGAGATGTGGTTTATCAGAATATTGCTATGATTTCCATTGATAGCAAAGATTACTAATGAAGAATAGAGCTGGCAATATCCAAATTAAAAATGAAAAAGTCACCAGGTAGTGATGGAGCCATTTAGTCATGAAAAGACTAAAGTCATGAAAAGTTTATTTCCAACAGATGACAAAATATACATGGAAAACAAACCAGTAGAAGAGATCGATCACTTTATCTATCTTGGAAGTCACATTGATCGAGAAGGGGATACAAGTAAAGAAATTAGAATCAGAATAGCTAAAGCAGCAATGTCTTTCAGAAGCCGTGAAAAGTTGTGGAAATCAAAACTAATCAGCACAAACACAAAACTTAGGCTATTCAAATCAACTGTACTATCAACCCTTACGTATGCGTGTGAAAGCTGGAAAACAACAAGAGATATAGAAACAAAGTTGAACGCATTCAAAAATAAATGTCTAAGGAAAATACTTGGTATAGCATGGATCGAATTCAAAACAAACGAGGAAATTAGAGAAATCGCCAATCAACCACTAATATCTTCAGTAATAAAGAAAAGACGATGGTCATATGTTGGACATGTGATGAGAAGAGATAATAACCGAATAGCAAAGCAGACCCTCATATGGGAAACAACAGGTAAGAGAAAAAGAGGAAGACCCAAGGAGACACTGAGAAGAACATTGATGAGAGAGGCAAGAGCAACAGGGTTTGGCTCCCTCAATGAGATAGGGCTGCTTGCACAGAACAGAGACAAATGGCGAGATTTAATAAAATATCTTTAAAAGAAAACTGCTAGAACAAAAATTCATATAGGAGAAGGTGTATCTTGGTCTACGCCCTATGGGCCGGCAACGGCTCGAAAGGTCAATAGATAGACAGATAGATAGTGATGGAGTGTCCAATGAAATGATTAAGAACTTGGGAACTGCAGCTAAAGCAAAACTACTGCAGATCTATAACATTTGCTGGATCACAGGTACAGTGCCACAGGCATAGAGAGAAGCAATTATGATACCATTACTAAAGCCAGGAAAAGATGGTTCAACGACATCCAGCTATAGACCAATCAGCCTTACAAGCTGTTTGTGTAAAACAATGGAACGTATAATCAATCTCAGTCTGCAGTGTACCTGGAAAGTGAAAATCTCCTTGTCCCACAACAAGCAGGCTTTAGACAGTGTTACTCTACCGAAGATCAGGCAACCTACCTTTCCCGGGAAATTGAGGATGCATTTTAAGAAAAGAAACGGGTACTAGCAGCATGGATAGACCTAAAGAAAGCATTTTATAAGGTATGGAAGGAAGGACTTTTGAAGAAACTGAGAAATTATGGAGTAAATGGCATGATGTACAAATGGGTCAAAGCATACCTGCATAACAAGAGAGCCAGAGTGCAACTGGATGGTCTTAAGAGTAAGAAGGTCTTACTGCGCCAGGGCGTTCCACAGGAAGGGGTACTATTTCCAACACTTTTTCTGATCTACATCAATGACCTAGTTACTGAACTACCACATGGTATCAAAGTGGCAATGTATGCAGATGACTTGGTAATGTGGTGCACAGAGGAGTATGCAACAGTGGCCTCCAAATTGTTACAAAGAGCTATGAATGCACTGAATTCATGGACAAATAGATGGTGTATCAGCATCAATACATACAAATGCAGTACTACACTTTTCACTCTCTCCCCAAAACAAAAAGCAGGAGCCATCTACATAAACAATGAGCTTGTGAAAGAAGACATACAAGCTATGTATCTTGGAGTTACATTTGATAACAAACTATCTTGGAAACAGCAGATAAATAAGGCAACCCAAAAAGCAAGGAGAAAGTTGGCTATTCTAAGAAAGCTGTGTGGAACTACATGGGGTGCGAGTGGGAAAATACTCAGTAAAGTTTACCAACAGAGTATACTCAGTAAAGTTTACCAACAGAGTATACGCCCACATTTAGAATATGGATCATCTGCATGGTGCTCAGCATCAAACACCACACTGCAAGAACTGGACAAAGTACAAAACCAGGCACTTAGGGTCATCACAGGAGCAATGAAATCAACACCAATATTGGAGATGGAAAAATTGTGGTGGATACCAGCACTGAGAGAACGGAGGGACACAAAGGTGCTGATACAGGCAGAAAATTTGCTTGCATGCCGAGACATCCAATGAAGAACCGATTCCAAAACCTTGCATTGGGACGACTTAAGAGAAGCAGTTTTATCCACCAAGCCAAGCGTATTAGTAGACAAACACCAGACATGCCAAGAGTTGTTAACCCCCTACTGCCCATACCAGAACAGACTCCCTGGACAGAGGAATCAGGATTATCAGTTCAAATACGGACAGAAGTGAAAGGAATAGTTGACAAAGAGGAACAGAATAGTCTACAGCGAAAAACAATAACTCTCAGTTTCCTGGATGAAGAATACCCACAAGACCTATGGATTCGTGTGTACACAGATGGATCAGCACAGAAAGCAGGAAAGAATGGGGGAGCAGGTACATATATAGAGTACCCAAATAACACTAGGGATATGAATAAAATAGCAACAGGGAAATATTGTCACAATTATGATGCAGAAATACAAGCAATAAAGTTGGCAATAGAAAAACTGCTGAACAGTAATCTTAGCCCACAGCCTGTAGTGTTTTTGACAGATGCAAGATCAGTACTCCAGGCACTACAATCCAGAAAATTACCACATCTGCAGACCTTATTGACTGAACTCGCAAGCACCACAGGGTTGCCCTGCAGTGGATTCCATCTCACTGTGGAATACCAGGAAATGAGAAAGCAGATCAGTTGGCAAAGGAAGGTTCAACAGGCACACAACTAGATATACTGGTTACATACCGTAAATGTTTGTTCACAGTTCGTTAACCTTCGCTGTAGATAAAGTCTTTAATTTGATGGCTTCGTATGTAACCTTGGTAGCTAAGGACCTAACTTGTGCAAACGGATGGCATTGGCAAGGATCATTTTGAATCTTTGAAGTGGGCTCATTTTGTGTTTAACTCAAAAGCATATGTGCTTTTTAACCAAAGACCTTTTTTGGGGGGGACTCAAGGAAGATATCCCAGATGGAAGAATAAATTGTATTATTAGTCCCATAAATGATTCGCTTCCAGAGGTTTATGATGTAAACAAAGCAGTTTTGTCATTGCAAGTGAATAATGTCCACACCTATAATTGGTCAGGATTGTGTAGCAGCAGCAGCTTTATAGCGAACACAGAAAACATCTTAGGATTATGCTGTTCTGAAACAGCTATGCCATGCTACCCTAGAATTGCCTTTAATGGGATTACTGTGACCACAAACCACTCTCCATGTGTGTGCCACATATTTACACCCCAGAAAGAAATACTGAATATAACAACATCATATGCCGTCTGTGATATTAATGACCACAAACCAGGAGCCTCCTGTATGATTGATACAACTGTTGCACCAAGCACTTCATCAGCAGAGCCAGATCTATGGAATGTTAATCTGACATTGTTCTTGAATGATGTCCAAGTTAATGAGACATCAGAATCGTGTGGCAGCAGCTACAAGAAGGGAGCAGAGAACATCAAGTTCTGCTGCTATAAAGGAGACTTGCCTTGCTATCACAGAATTGCCTTAATTGGGATCACTGTAGTTGAAAACTTCTCCTCTTGTGTAAACTACACATTCACATCCAAGAGTGAATCAGTGAAGGTCACAAAATCATATTCTCTCTGTGGTTTTACTAACTACAGGTCAGGTGGCTTCTGTTGTATTGGAAATGATAACTTACCACCACTGTGTGTCTATATGTTTGGAATTGGAGTCATCAACGATGGCCTAACATCATCGAGTGCTACGACGATCATCATTTTCGGGAGGACGCGAACTTCCATGGTATATGGTGGATAGGCGGCGGGAACCATTGAAGGCTATGTCTGAAAAGTGTTCCTTCTTGCAGTTTCCTCATATTCCAAGTCCGGCTTGTTGCAGGAGCTACTGAGTTAAGTGCTCTGTGCACACCGTGAGTTGTGTGTTTCATCCGTTTTGATCCTGTTTCGATATCCCGCTTGTTTACGATGAATGATGATTTCGTACGACAGGGAACAGTTGGCTGTGTTCACTTTCTGCGCGGTTTCACCTTATGTCTTTTGGCGTGTGTGCTGAGACTGCTACGATGGGGACTACAGTTACCTTTCTTTGTTTGGGAGATGTGTTAGTAATTCGGATGATTCCACTGGCACGGGCGGTTGAGCAATTATGGATTTTAATTCGTTTGCAGTGATGCCGAGGCCTTCCATAACCAATATCCATAACCAATAACCAATACCATCATAAGAAACAGATAATCAAATCAATCAGAGGACCACAAGCCCCAAATTAGGATGTCTTTCATAATATGAATAGATATGAACAAGTTATCATTATACGCCTCAGAACAGGACACTATCGACTCCATAGTCACATGTATACAAAATTCAAGATCGGCACATCAACTACTTGTACATGTGGACAGGTGCCCCAGACTGCTGAACACATACTTCAAGACTGCACTGAATATAGCAGACTGAGAAAAATCCATTGGCCCATAGATACAGCACTACAGACAAAACTATATGGGCTAATGCAAAAATCACAAAAGACAGTAAAATTTATACAGGAAATGACATTGCAGATATAGACAATACTTCAGGCGAACGAAAGATAGATAGATAGACTAATCTTCTACCTTTTTAGCTCCCAGTGGAGCATAGGTCTTCAACAACCACTTTCCAAGTCATTCTGTTTTTTGCCATTCTTTTAAGATCATTCCATGTCTTCACCATCATCTCTGCTTCTATCTGTCTTCTCCAAGAATTCCTTGGTCTTCCTCTTTGTCTTTTCCCCTGGGGATTCCAAAAAAGGGCCTGTTGTGTAATACTCTCAGTTGGCTTCCGTAGTGTGTGTCCTATCCAGCGCCATAGTCTTCGCTGTATCTCTTTATCCACTGTTGTTTGACTGGTACATTTCCATAATTCTATGTTAGTGATTTTGTCCTGCCATTTCCATCCTTTTATCCTGCGTAAACATCCATTAATGAAAGTCTGTATCTTCGTGATTGTCAATTTTGTTGTTCTCCATGTTTCACAGCCATGTAATAGGACCGCCTTAACATTTCAGTTGAAAATTTTTATTTTTGTATTTAACCTAATTTCTTTGGATTTCCATATGTTTCCGAGTGCAATGAAAGCTCCTCTTGCTTTTGATATCCTTATTTTGGTATCATTTTCTGTTCCTCCCTCTTTATCTATATTACTGCCCAGATATATGTAAGATTGTATATCTAATAGAGGTAATTCTCCTAGTTTTATTTGGTTATTGCCAACTGTATTAATTCTCATAATGTTAGTCTTATCTCTATTAATCTTCAGTCCTAGCTGTTGTGATCTCTCATCAAGTATGTTCATTTTATCCTGCATCTGTTGATGGCTGTGTGATAGGAGAGCTATGTCATCAGCAAAGTCTAAATCATCAAGTTGTTTGGTCAGTGACCACTGGATTCCATTTCTGTTGTTTTGAGTTATTTTCATAACCCAATCTATAGCCAGTAGAAAGAGAAATGGAGACAGAAAGCATCCCTGCCTTACTCCTGTTCTTATTTCAAATGCTTCTGTAATCTGTCCTTCATGCACCACACTACATTTCGTTCCTTCATTCATTGTTTTTATCAAGTTAATAAACTTTATGGGGATTCCGTAATGACTCAGCAACTTCCAAAGCATTCTTCTGTCTAAACTATCAAATGCCTTTTTGTAATCTATGAATCCAATATAAAGTGGGGATTTTAGTTCTAAACTTTGTTCAACTATTATACGTAGAGTAGTTATTTGATCAGCACATGATCTGTTCTTCCTAAAATCTGCTTGTTCATCTCTCAAATGTTTCTCTATGGCCTCTTTTAGTCTCTCCAGAATGATTCTGCTTAATATTTTTCCTGGCACTGATAGTAGCATAATTCCCCTATAATTTGTGCACTCCTGTAAACTTCCTTTCTATGGTAGTTTGATCATATAACCTTCTTTCCAGTCTTTAGGTATTTCTTCCCTCTCCCAAATTTTGTCTAATAGATTATGTAGCATCTTGGTAGAGGTGTTAATATCTGCTTTGATGGCTTCTGAAGGAATTTCATCTGGTCCTGTGGCTTTACCATTTTTTAATAGATTGATGGCTTTCATTATTTCTTCTATGTTTGGTTTTCCACAGTTAACGTGTAACTCTTCTTCTGCTGGTAGTATATCTGGAGGATTATTTGAGCCAGGTCTATTCAAAAGTTCTTCAAAGTGCTCTTTCCATCTCAACATTTGTTCCCTTATATTACTAAGCAGATTTCCTTTCTTATCTTTAATAAAGGCATTGATCTGTTTGTATTTTCCACTTAATTTCTTTGTGCTGTTGTACAGTTCTTTCATACACCCTTTATTTGCTGCTTCTTCTGCCTCTTTAGCTAGTTCATCTATATATTTCCTCTTATCCCTTTTAATGCATCTTCTCACTTCTTTGTTCACCTCTGTGTAAGCTTCCTGTGTCTTGGCTTTATTACTTCTTGTTTTGCTTTTATTTATGTCTGCTTTCTTGTTCTTTCTTTCTTTAATTTTGTCCAGGGTCTCTGCTGTCATCCATGCCTTATTCTGGCATTCTCTTTTCCCTAGTGTTTCTTTGCATGTCTCTTTCCATATATCTTTTACCTGTTTCCAATGATCTTCTATATTTATTGTATTTTCTAGTTGTTGGAGGACTTGGTATTTGTTTGATATTGTGACTGCGAATTTATCTTTAATTCCTTGTTCTTTAAGGAACCCTACATTGAAATACTTTCTACCCTTATTCGTTGTAGTATACCTTTTCAGTTTAATTTTAAGTTTAGCTATCAGAAGATGATGATCAGAAGCTATATCTGCCCCTCTATAGTGGACAGATATTGCCGTAAGATGTCAGGTTACCTCAAAGCGTTATTCGCTGTTTCCCAAGTCACAAAGGGTTGTTTGATGTTGCCAATAGCTGAGGAAATTCCCCTGGTCTCAGGGCAAAAAAAGAAAGAAAAACAATGAATTTGTTTAGTTTGCTTAAATATGCTGAATTTTGTTTCTATTATAGGATTGTATCTCTCAAATTGGAAAAAAAAAATCTTACACCAATAGAAACAAATTAAACACACAGGGGTCACCAAAAATAATAATTAGGAAGGTACACAGAGGGGAGTAATGTTTGAACACAGCAAACTATCAAATTTGGAAGAATTTGTGTTTTGATGTCATTTTTATTCTATTGACCTTTCGAGCCGTAACCGGCCCATAGGGCGTAGACCAAGATACACCTTCTCCTATATGAATTTTTGTTCTAGCAGTTTTCTTTTAAAGATATTTTATCAAATCTCGCCATCTGTCTCTGTTCTGTGCAAGCAGTTCTATCTCATTGAGGGAGCCGATTCCTGCTGCTCTTGCCTCTCTCATCAATGTTCTTCTCAGTGTCTCCCTGGGTCTTCCTCTTTTTCTTTTACCTGTTGTTTCCCATATGAGGGCTTGCTTTGCTATTCGATTATTATCTCTTCTCATCACATGTCCAACGTATGACCATCGTCTTTTCTTTATTACTGAAGATATTAGTGGTTGATTGGCGATTTCTCTAATTTCCTCGTTTGTTTTGAATTCGTTCCATTCTATACCAAGTATTTTCCTTAGACATTTATTTTCGAATGCGTTCAACTTTGTTTCTATATCTCTTGTTGTTTTCCAGCTTTCACACGCATACGTAAGGGTTGATAGTACATTTGATTTGAATAGCCTAAGTTTTGTGTTTGTGCTAATGAGTTTTGATTTCCACAACTTTTCAAGGCTTCTGAAAGACATTGCTGCTTTAGCCATTCTGATTCTAATTTCTTTGCTTGTATCCCCCCCCCCCCATTTTTATTACGGTATAATAATCTAGGGATAAGATGTTAAGGAGAGACTAGCAGTTAGTAATAAAAGTTTCATAAGGATGAGATAAGTAGTATTTTTGAGTGCAGAGTATTTGAGATTATTGTTTGTTAAGATACCACATTAATAAACTTCTAGAGAGCTAGATGGTTGACAACTGATAACCCAGGAGTAACTGTTTTGCTGTCTCCATCTTATGTCAAGTCTATCAAATGTCCAGAGCATCTTCTTCAGTGATCGAGCAGCTCCCCCAAAATAAAGACAATTGGCAAGAGACTCTACGAGCCCTATGTGACGTCTAATAGCACTGGAAGGATCAAGATCAACACTATCAATTTAGTATAGGTGCAAATGTATTATCAATTCACTTCTGTAAAACTGCTTTGGTGGTCTCAAAAATGATATATTAAATGTCCCTAATTGAGAAGGTGCAAAATTCTACATTAGCTTATAAAACCAATGATAGCAAATGTTTTTTAAAAAGTTTAATACCCAAGTTGAACTATTTTATGACAAAGTGACATAAAATGGTCTGTAGAGGAAAATGTATTACATTTCAGAAACTGAAATATAGAAATAGAGTCAAGTATAGCAGCTGTAGTGATCCTTCAGTGTAAGGCTCTGTTTATTTTGTATTCTTTTCTACATTGGACAAGAGATCAATCCTCATCCAAGCCTTACCTTATGATTTTTTCTGGGAAAGAAAGTTGTCACTGGTGTTGTGCAGACTAGTGACCACGTGGCCCAAATAAATGTAACATTGGTCAGAAAAATAAGGGCACCAACACCACATAGTAGATTGGAATTTTTTTTCTTATTTGTTTCTGATGTTATGTTAGTAATGGTAGTATAAGTTGATGTAGAATATAAATGTTATGTTAGTAATGGTAGTATAAGTTGATGTAGAATATGAATGTTATGTTAGTAATGGTAGTATAAGTTGATGTAGAATACGATTGTTATTAAGGAATGAACTTGACTTTCATTCCCAGCTGGATGTCATTATTGTAGATCTGGATGGGGGAAGTGTCCATATCCCAGAGTGTGTCACTGTTCCTTCCATAACAGAGAATATCCTTGGTAGGGCCAAGCAGACATTGACCATGGTGAGTATCATCATAATATTATTTATAAGAGGCTCAAAAATAAGAACCAAATTTATAATATTGTATGCTGTTAATTTCAGTTGTATTATAAGACAGCCACAATAACCCTCCCTCCCGACTGCAGTAAAACTGATTTTGTTAGACAAAAGTTCAGTCTATTTTGAAAACTGCTTTTTACAATAAAAAATATAATTGACACCGTGATCTGTGACTTTTAATATTGTGATTCCTTAAGCATTATAAATTCTAATTGAATACGAGGGGAGGTCAAAAAGTAATGCACACCAATTTTTTTCTCGGAAACTATTCGGGCAAAATGTGTGAAATTTTCACAGATTGTAGCTGAACATCCCCTTTACACTACCTATTTTTCAACATAATCTCCGTCCAAGCGTATTGCCTTACGCCAACGCGAAACTAGGTTATGAATGCCTCGTTTGTACCAAGTTTTGTCCTGCTCGCGTAGCCATTTTTTAACTGCACGGATCACATCCTCATCATTGTCAAAGTGTGTCCCACGCAGGAATTTTTTGAGTGGTCCAAACAGATGGAAATCTGAGGGAGCCAGATCAGGGCTGTAAGGAGGATGGGGCAGTACAGTCCAACCAAATTTGTTGATTGCTTCCCGTGTTACCAGACTTGTGTGAGGGCGTGCATTGTCATGTTGAAGCAACAAATCTGCAGATGGCTTATTAGGCCGAACTCTGTGGAACCGATTTTTGAGTTTTGTCAGTGTATTGATGTAAGCTGTCGAGTTGATTGTCTCACCTCTTGTCATTACATCAACAAGAATCACACCATCAATGTCCCAGAAGACAGTGATCATCACCTTTCCGGCTGACGGAGATGTTTTGAATTTTTTTCTTTTTGGTGACTGCGGATGATGCCATTCCATTGACTGCATTTTTGTTTCAAGCTCATAATAATGTGCCCATGTTTCATCACCGGTAACAATTTTTGACAAAAACATTTCTCCTTCAACACCGAAACGCTCCAACAATTCAGAACAGAATGTTCTCCTTTGAACTCTGTGATCATTTGTTAGGCACCGAGGAACCCATCGAGCGCAAATCTTTGAATATCCGAGAGTTTTAAAATTTGCGATTGCACTTCCCTTGCTGACTGTAAGCTGCAATGCCAATTACTGACTAGTGATACGCCTATCCTTACGAATAATGGCATCAGCCCGGTTTAACATGTCTGTGCTGGTAGCCGAGGCAACACGTCCAGAACGCGGTAAATCATGCAGCTCCACTCGTACACTTTCTGCAGCTTTAATTCTCTGAACCCAGCGACTAACTGTGCTCCTATCGACTGCAGAACATTTGTACACTGCACACAGTCGTTTATGAATGTTTGCCACAGTTTCTTTTTCCGCAACCAGAAATTCTATGACAATTCGCTGTTTGTAACGGACATTGTTGACAAGCTCCATTTTAACGGTTCATAGATTGCGTAATATTTATCAGAATGCTGTGCAATTTGGTGCACATAATTGGAACATGTCATATTCCAAGTGTGCAAAATTTCATATTCCTATCTTTATTATTAGCCGAGAAAAAAATTGGTGTGCATTACTTTTTGACCTCCCCTCGTAGAATATTGAATAGAATATTGTATAGAACATTGAATAGAATTTATAATGCTTAAGGAATCACAATATTAAAGTCACAGATCACAGTGTCAATTATATTTTTTATTGTATAACATAAGCAGTTTTCAAAATAGACTGAACTTCTGTCTGTTCTCAATTCACCTTGGTCTAGATAACATGTTTAAATAAGTGACTGCTACTGCCACCTGTGGAATATAACCAACTAATTGCTCTCCCCCACCCCTCTCCCAAATCTAGCTAAAGTTGAAAAAGAGAAACGAGAGTTCAATAGAAGATATTTCAGAAACAGTTCTATAAGTGTGTGTATGGCATATAGATGGGAATAGCATCTTATGAATTATAGTTAAGATCTTTATTCTATTTGTGGAATCAAAATCATTGCAGTTATGACGACCCCATTTCAACATGTCTCAAAGTATATGCTGACTTAATGTTTCCTGTGAGGTGTTGCTTAGAGATACACCTGCTTTTCCCACTAAGCATTCTGAATCAACCAGACCCCATGTCCACCTCGACTTATCATCAGTCACTGAATATAAACATCCTTGCCCCACCCATCATCCCCAGCTTCTCTTAAAGAAATAAGAACAAATTTGGTAATGTCTTCTTTGTTCATAGTTTGGCCACACTCTATGTTAGAGCTGCCAGCGAGCCTATCTGCTATTTGATTGCCATGCACACCTGTATGCCCTGGACACACCAGTATACCCAGGTTAACTCACTTTAGTACCAACCAGAAGTTACTTCACTACTGCCGCACAGACTGCCTGTCAATCTTCCGTAGCATACTTTGCGAATCCGTCACCAAAATTACTTGGCTTGTTATTGAGTTATTTGCGGGTCATCATCATTGCACTCCGAACATGTCCATAGGTGCTCAGATCCCCTCCTCAGCAATTCCCTCAGTGTCCAGCGACTGACGACTCCAGTTCTATGTTGGTTGATAAGTCTTCTTACACGGCCAATAAGTTTCTCATTTCTGGCTGGGCCCATCTTAACTCCCATTTCCATCATCCGGAGAAGTGATGTGGATCTGTGTTTGTCGAAGTCCTGTTCTCTTCCCACATCTCGGAGGGCATTGATGATGTCCCGATCCATTGGTTGCCCGTCCTCAACGACAGCGCAGCTAGCCAACCTGTCCGCCCTTTCATTTCCCCGTACTCCTGCATGTCCGGGGACATAGACAAAGGTGACTGTACGTATTTTGGATTTCTGCAACGACTCTACCCACTGCATGCGTACAGAGCCCGCCTCCACTTTTTTAATCATGCTCATCGAATCACTCAGTATATATGCGTGAGTGTAGTCTTGTGACTAACCATTTGAATGCCTTGGTCACTGCCATCGCCTCCATTGTCATGCTACTCGTGGTCATGACGTATGCACCACTGTCTTCCTTAACTATTCTGCCTGCCAAGCGTGCTGTAAATGCCCATGCACTTCTTTGGTGCCGTATTACAGATCCGTCTGTATAGATGACTGCATCTTTCTCATCAGTGTTATGGCAGATGAGACCGTTGACCTCGGCATTAACCATGTCCGGGTTCTGTTCCCTACTTTTCCTGTTGAGTGTGACAATACTCAAGAAAGTCCCCTTGAATGACGTAGGCACCGGTATCCACTCCTCACCAACGCTGATATTGGTAAGCCCACAGACCTGTTTGATGACATCTTCTGCTCGGCCCACCCATGATTTGCCTCTTTTTAGCCTGGCACCTTTCACTATGTTGAGCACGTGGTGCAATGGATGCTCTTTATCTGCACTTATCTTCAGGTAAGCTCGTGCTCTCTAGATCTTGATCCTATTATCCATGGTTGGAAAGTCAAGAAGATACTTGGTTTGTGTTCTGTGTAAGCAACCATGCTATCATTGCCGTTGATACTTCTATCTCCATTCTCATTCTGCACATCATAATCATTGTTTTCTTCAGAAAACAAAGACAACACAAACAGGCAACGAAATGAAGATGTACTCTACTACATATTCTGGAGTAACTTAGTGTGTAAGGATAATATACTATATTACATGTATACCAGAGAGAGAGGAGGAAACAAATGTAAAAAAAAATGAGTCACATAAGCTGAAACTCCTCACGGAACCACAGACCAGCCCAATGTTGTGGTAGAAAGTGAATTGTGGATAACTCTGAAGGACCTCTATTTCTGTGAAGGGCAGAGACAACTATCTGACCACATATTTTACCAATTCTGTCTGAACGATGCCACTGTTTCTGATAATGCCTATATTCAGGAGGAACACCTTCCTGCCAACCTGTCTCGTATGATCCTCCCTGATAGTAACTTGGATATACCCTACTTTTTCATGTTACCAAAGATATACAAACAAGATCACCTTGTAAACTAATTGCCTCAGCTATCTTGTGTCCCACGGTACACATTTTCAACTTCCTCAGAAGTGCTTTTCAACCCATTGTCGTGAGCTTCCTCTCCTTTGTTAAAGACTTCAATGATGCTCCCAATATCTTTGCTTCTTTTACTCTTTCTTCTGATTGGAACTACCGTCTCTTAGTCATGGATGTCTGTTCCCTATGCATCTCTATCTCCTATACCATTGGTCTTCAAACTCTCAAATTCTTCTTGGATAAGAGAAGCCAATTTTAATTGCGACCCACATTCTCCTCTGTTTAGTGGAACTAGTACTCATCCTCAACTCTTTTGACTTCAATGGATACTTCTTCACTCAAAAAGTGGTGTTTCCATGGACACCAAAATGTGCCTTAGCTACGCCATCTGTTTATGGGTTATCTGGAGTACCAGAACCTCCAAACCAACCAGGGTTCTCTTCCCCTTATGTACCTACGGTACATATACGACTCTGTTGGTCTGACCAAGCAGTCTGCATCATTTCCTCTATTTCCACCTCCTCTGTCTCCTTCCTAAATATGAGTTTTCTTGGGCGTCTCTTCTCATCTCTGTCTTCTATAAACCAACGGACTCTCTAGTTACCTCCACTATGACTTTCCATTCGACATCCTGCAGAAACTCTCTTCATTTTTCCCAGTTACTTAGACATCATTGGGTGCCAGGATGATGATGATTTCTTACTTCAGGCCCACCTTATGTTGAACTTCTTTCATCTATGCCTCTATCCAGAATTAGTTCTTCTACCTGTTCTCCTGGGGTTCTCCACACCTCCTGTCAGGCTGCCCTTACCGCTTCTACTTGTCCCTTCTTTGATAAGGTAGTACTTGCTCTCACCCACCACCCCCACCACTATGTAGTGATCAGAATCATTCACCACTGTCTCCCTTTTTTCTGCTCTGACCCTACCATCCTTCTACTTTTCCTTGACCCTCTTCTGGTTGCTTTATGACTGTAACCTGCGCAACATGCTTGTCAGGGGCAGCCTTCCTTCCCCCATCCAAAACCATTGTGGTACAATCAGTTGCGAACGCAATCAGTGTAAAATTTGTGGCCACGTTCTCCAGTTGGAATCTGTTCTCTTCCTCAATAGTTTTTTCTAGACCAAGGAAGGATTCACATGTATATTTTGGCAAAACATTATCTGTGCCATCATATATAAGCGATGTAAGATGACCTACATTGGTGAAACATGTCGCCGCTTAGAGGATCATTGCCTTAAACATCTTTATGATCTTTCACATGATGCAGGTACCCCTGTAATGCCCCACTTCAACTCTCAGGGTCATGAGGTAAGGTCAATATCTATGTCACCGATTTAGTGTCATGTTCTTTAGGCAGCCATAGCCATTGCATTGCATGTCTGATTGCCCATATGGGTTGTTTCACCCCACAGGGTTATATCCCTCTCTCATTGGTAATCAGTTACCTTTCTTCATTCCCCCCCCCTTTTTTTTTCTTCTTTTTTGCTCCCCACCATCTCTCCCCCTTTTTTTTGCCCTTCTTCTTTAGCCTCTTCATTATTCTGAGTTGATTTTCCCAGACAGCACTTCTATCTATCTATTGACCTTTCGAGCCGTAACCGGCCCATAGGGCGTAGACCAAGATACACCTTCTCCTATATGAATTTTTGTTCTAGCAGTTTTCTTTTAAAGATATTTTATTAAATCTCGCCATCTGTCTCTGTTCTGTGCAAGCAGTTCTATCTCATTGAGGGAGCCGATTCCTGCTGCTCTTGCCTCTCTCATCAATGTTCTTCTCAGTGTCTCCCTGGGTCTTCCTCTTTTTCTTTTACCTGTTGTTTCCCATATGAGGGCTTGCTTTGCTATTCGATTATTATCTCTTCTCATCACATGTCCAACGTATGACCATCGTCTTTTCTTTATTACTGAAGATATTAGTGGTTGATTGGCGATTTCTCTAATTTCCTCGTTTGTTTTGAATTCGTTCCATTCTATACCAAGTATTTTCCTTAGACATTTATTTTCGAATGCGTTCAACTTTGTTTCTATATCTCTTGTTGTTTTCCAGCTTTCACACGCATACGTAAGGGTTGATAGTACATTTGATTTGAATAGCCTAAGTTTTGTGTTTGTGCTAATGAGTTTTGATTTCCACAACTTTTCAAGGCTTCTGAAAGACATTGCTGCTTTAGCCAGTCTGATTCTAATTTCTTTGCTCGTATCCCCTTCTCGATCAATGTGACTTCCAAGATAGATAAAGTGATCGATCTCTTCTACTGGTTTGTTTTCCATGTATATTTTGTCACTTGTTGGAATTAAACTTTTCATGACTTTAGTCTTTTCATGATTGACCTCAAGCCCAATTTTGCTGGCTATTGATGATAGTTCATTTGACAGCACTTAGGGATGACAGCACTTAGGGATGACATTATCTTTACACATATATGATATATGCAGATGTGCTTACATATATTCTCATGTACATATGCACAGTCTCCTTTATGTAAACACCCATTTACAGGAGTTGTGATCTTTATACACTGACCAGTATTATTGGTCCTTATGAGTGTTCTGGCATATTCAACTCTTTTGGTGTGAAGATTTTTGTACCACGGACACTGACGTATTTGACTATTTTCTCCTACTTGATTCTTCCAGGGTTACTATAATCCCTTTTTACTGCATAGGTTGTATACGTTGGTGATACGAGTCCTTTATGATCTCTTAATACGTGTGATGTGCTCCTAGGTGTGGCTACCGTTGTATGACTTCTCCTTAACTGCCCACCCTTTGGCAGATTTTTCATGCTATAACTGGCTTGGTCTCTCCCCTCCCACATTATCCACATTTCACTTTCCGCCACAACACTGGTCTGGCCTGTGGTTCCTTGAGGAGTTTCACCTAAGTGACTGATTTTTTGCGCACTTTTTTTTACATTCGTTTTCTCCTCTCTCTCTCTCTCTCTCTCTCTCTCTCTCTGCTATACATGTAATATAGTATATTTTCCTTATGTATTTTTTTTCTCATTTTAACTCTTCTTTCTTTGCAGCATTAGTTTTAGTTACTCCAGATCATAAGTTGTAGAATGAACTAGTTTGTTTGTTGTTAGGATCATCATCACTGCATTCTGGATAAATCCATAGGTGGTCCATTATCCCCCTTGAGTATCTCACTAAAATCCAAAGAGAATACTGGCCCCATGTGCATGAACTCTGTAGCATGGCCTGGGATCCACATTGTGGGTACATTTTTGCTGACAATTTGGCCTGGGCAGTGGCCATATTTATGGCCTACTCTTCTCAGTTTTAATTGCCAAGGGATCTTTAATGTGCACACATGATCTTTTGTTTACTGCTGTTATCTGAGAGGACTAGACACCGGATCTCACTACACAAGAGATCAGGGTATGGTAACATCATCAAGAAACCACGGATTCATTTTTCCTATTTTTGTAAAATCACTACCACTTCTAGTGGGCTTTGAACCCAGTTCCTTCCTGTCCTGAGGCCAACGTCGCACCTCTAAACTAACCAACCCCACTAGAGTATATCTTCATTTCAACATTTCACTTTTCGTTTGTTTTGTCCCTGTTTTCTGAAGAAGGCCACATGTAAGCCAAAACAACATAATTTTTATTGTCCTTTTTTGTAAAACTGTCACCACTTTTTATGAGTATATGTTACACCCCACCACTTGTTCCCTGCTACCAGCTTTATTGCAGTGCTGCAATTATTTGCTTGTTCCTTTATTAGTTAAATACATAACTCCTTTGTATCATTTATTTTTGCATATATAAAATTAAATATTATAAACAAGTCTTGTTTGATAAGACATGTATCTGTTTAAATACTTTTTGTGAATGAACTTCTCATAGAAATTAAGACAAGAAGTCTCCCTGTGAATATTTCAGATATTAAATCCAGATCTTCTGTATGCTGACTATGCATTTTCACCTGTATCCAGAAGTTCATCACCTTTAGTACATTTGGTAAGTTTCTTATTTTTTAAAAATTATTAGGAAAGTTATTGGAGTACATTTTGAGATTCAAAGTCAGAGATGTTTCTTGTCATTAACAATATTGGTCATTCCTATCACACCGTTAATTCTATATTGGTGCTCAATTTGTTATTCTGTCTGCACATTTTCATGGTCATTTGCTGATTGAATGTCTTGTGCATACTTAATGTTAAGGGGAGTGGGTGATCAAGAGTTCTAAGCCGGTGATTTGTCAGAGGTATGACCTCTGATAGAATTGAAGGTTTTCTCTATTTAGAGAGTGGAATAACCTGTGCCCTGTGTGTTGATTGCACTGAGTACGTCAGCTTTATTATCACATCTTTAAAATGGGTTAATGATGTAGGAGATAAATAATGTCTTTTTTTGTTTGTTACACAAATGTTAATGGAATGTGAGGATGATGGATGGATACAGAGAGAGAAAAGAATAAATAAATAAGAGGGAGTAAAAAAATTATTGTTATTGGTTATGGAAGGCCTCGGTATCACAGCAAACGAATTAAAATCCATAATTGCTCAACCGCCCGTGCCAGTGGAATCATCCGAATTACTAACTCATCACCCAAACAAAGAAAGGTAACTGTAGTCCCCATCGTAGCAGTCTCAGCACACGCCAAAAGACATAAGGCGAAACCGCGCAGAAAGTTAACACAGCCAACTGTTCCCTGTCATACGATATCATCATCCATCGTAAACAAGCGGGATATCGAAGCAGGATCAATACGGATGAGACACACAGCTCACGGTGTGCACAGAGCACTTAACTCAGTAGCTCCTGCAACAAGCCGGACTTGGAATATGAGGAAACTGCAAGAAGGAACACTTTTCAGACATAGCCTACAATGGTTCCTGCCGCCTATCCACCATATACCATGGGAGTTCACGTCCTCCCGAAAATGATGATCGTCATAGCACTTGATGATGTTAGGCCATCATTAATGACTCCAATTCCAAACATATAGACACACAGTGGTGGTAAGTTATCATTTCCAATCCAACAGAAGCCACATGACCTGTAGTTAGTAAAACCACAGAGAGAATATGATTTTGTGACCTTCACTGATTCACTCTTAGATGTGAATGTGTAGTTTACACAAGAGGAGAAGTTTTCAGCTACAGTGATCCCATTTAAGGCAATTCTGGGATAGCAAGGCAAGTCTCCTTTATAGCAGCAGAAATTGATGTTCTCCGCTCCCTTCTTGTAGCTGCCGCCACACGATTCTGATGTCTCATTAACTTGGACATCATTCAAGAACAATGTCAGATTAACATTCCATAGATCTGGCTCTGCTGATGAAATGCTTGGTGCAACAGTTGTATCAATCATACTGGAGGCTCCTGGTCTGTGGTCATTAATATCACAGACGGCACATGATGTTGTTATATTCAGTGTTTCTTTCTGGGGTGTAAATATGTGGCACACACATGGAGAGTGGTTTGTGGTCACAGTAATCCCATTAAAGGCAATTCTAGGGTAGCATGGCATAGCTGTTTCAGAACAGCACAATCCTGTGATGTTTTCTGTGTTCGCTATAAAGCTGCTGCTGCTACACAATCCTGACCAATTATAGGTGTGGACATTATTCACTTGCAATGACAAAATTGCTTTGTTTACATCATAAACCTCTGAAAGCGAATCATTTATGGGACTAATAGTACAATTTATTCTTCCATCGGGGATGTCTCCATTGAGTCCCCAAAAAAGGTCTTTGGTTAAAAAGCACATATGCTTTTGAGTTAAACACAAAATGAGCCCACTTCATAGATTCAAAATGATCCTTGCCAATGCCATCCGTTTGCACAAGTTAGGTCCTTAGCTACCAAACGTCCGTAACGAAGCCATCGAATTAACGACTTTATCTACAGCGAAGGTTAACGAACTGTGAACAAACATTTATGTTCAAACCCTTGAAAACATTTTTAAAAATCTGCCAACTCGCTGCAATAACATATATCGTGTTGTTCAATGTAAACATTGCTTAGTCCATAGCTCGAATATAAATAAGCTGCCATTTAAAAAAAATTATATTAACCATGAAAGTGTCAGTCTTCTTTCAATGTCTGTGGTTATTTATTTTCTGAATCATATATGAAAATGAGCTCTCTGGGGTCAGATTGATCACTGTACATATTTTCTTTACAAATATTGTTTTTTGTCATTTCTAAATGATGGTGATATCTGAATGTGTCCAGGACAAGGAGCTGAGAGCAGTGTTTATCAGAATGTTTGCAGAACTTTTCTCTGGGTACAGATCTAGTCTGACTGTGGTTAGAATACATCCAGTTCCTTTCATTGCTTTTCACAAGGTAAGACACACAATCTTGTTTTTATATCATTTCAGCCCCTGTCATCAGTCCTTATTAAAAGGCTACATTCCTTTCCCCATTAAAAAAAATCAGCTTTTCATTAAATATAAGATTGGAATACTAGCCTGGGCAGTTACCTGAAAAGCTGGCTTGGAACAATCAAAATATAAAACCAGATGAGGGAAGGGAGTTATTATCTTCTTGTACCTTTCAACCCCGTGTGCATAAGTTGTCAACAAACACTTTCCAAGTCATCTTGTTTGGTGCCATTCTCTGAAGATTAACCCTTGTCTTTCTCCTTTTCTTCATACCTGGTCACAACAGCTGGAAGTTGAGTCCTTTCATTCTAATTTCATAATACTATTTTGTTTTTATATCTTATTATTAGTTAGCTAAACAATGCTCCGAGCTACACAATGGAGATATTAAACACCACCAGCAAGTGTGGTAAACATCACATACATCGACAATACAAAAGATAAAATAGTGCTCACAACATAGCCACTATTAAAATCTGTGGGATTAAAGATATAGAAGAACTAATTGAAGATATAATTAAAAGAAATAGAATTCTAGGTTTGGCAGACACCAGAATTAAAGAAACCCAGATAAAGGAAGCTCATATGAACTACACTTCAATATATTCAGGAGTTAGTGATACTGAAATTGCAACTCAGGGTGGGCTTCATTGTGGAGCCAAAATATAGCCTACAGTTACATTATTTTTCTGACAGATAGCATCATAGTAAGAATATTAGAATCAGACATAAAAACAACATACAATCTAAATGCACCATGTAACGGTAACGAAAGTGACAGTGAAGAATTCTACAAAACATTGGATGACATAAGCCAAGTTGATAAAAATGACAATCTCTTTTCGTAATGGGAGATTTTAATAGCAGATTAGGTAAATGTAACCTCGAAAACAGACAGCTCTTAGGCTTATTTCTTAACACAACAGATAGTTAAAGAAACGAAAATGGAAAAAAAGACTTTTAGAACTGTGTAACCAAAATGACATATATATTACTAAAAGCTTTTTCAAACACAGAGAAACACACATACATTTGATATAAATAGAAAGATAAAATGTGCTGGAGCTAAGTAGAACAAGAAGAACATCATTGATAGCAGAGCCGTACCTAATGTCACTGACGATACAGACCACAAAATGATGATAACAACCATCAATCAGAAAGAACATATGAAACAGAACAACCTTACATGCCAGCACGATACAAAACGAGCAGATAATAAAAATAACAAAACTTAAAAATCAACAGTCGAAAGAGGAAATTGAGAAGAGACTACAAGCACCATTCACAAAATTACCTAAAGAAATAAAAGGAATTGAAGAAGAGTGGAAGCTATTCCAAGGACATAGTAATCAACATAAAAAAAATAGTCTGCCGAACAAAGCAAAGAAAAAGAGAAGGGTAGAAATGTACACCATGGTGGAACGAAAGCATTAGAACAGCAACCAAAGAAAAGAAGAAACTATACAATGAGTGGAAGAAAACAATGAGCCAAAAGAAAGCTACAACAAATATACTAGAGTTAGAAGTGAAATGAAATTATTATTCAAAGATACAAAAATGAAATTTTGACAGACTTTCGCTAGAAGATTAGCGGAGACTACGGAGACAGCCACTAAGTATTTCTACAAAACTATTAAAGCAATGAAAACAAGGAACGACAATTATTAACCTGTGGAATTTATAAATGACAAAGAGTGCCACCCAATACATAACAAACAAAGATCACTACAGAGGTGGAAATAATAATTTAAGATTCTCCTTAACATGGCAACCAAAATCCACCAATGCCCATAAAACTATATGTTAATGTCAAAATCTAGAGCCAAGCATCCTAAGAGCTGAAATCGCTGAGGTCATAAGACAAGCACCAAGAAACAAAGCCCCAGGAATTGACAACCTACCACTAGAGATAGTTATAGTTGCAGGAACAACAGGAGCAGAATGGTTAACAAGAATATTTAATATAGTTTGGCAACAACAAGTACCAGAAGACTGGAAACAAGCCATCATAATTTCAATATGGAAAAGGAAAGGCAGTAAGAGATACTTCAATTAGTACAGGTGTATCTCTCTACTAAACATAACATTCATAGACCAAGAGAAAGCTTTCAATCGCATACAATGAGAACAACTATGGAACATACAACTTACGCTGTTAATCAACATTTGATCAACTTGTGCAGAAGCCTATATGACAACAGTACCAGCAAAGTAAGAATAGCAGCAAGCTATACAGACCCCTATAAAATCACACGATTTACAGGGTAACCAATAAACAACATGATCAGGCAGGCTGTTTGTAGTTTGCATACACCAGATTTATATCTCTAGTGAAGTACTGAGGTACTGAACTTTGTGTGAATGTCACTTTTTCCTATTTTTCACATATGTGCTCAGGTGTTCCTCACCATACAGGCAGATATTCCCTGACTTCACAGAGTTACTCTCATTTTTTTCATCGTTGAGAGTTTTGATGTTTCGGATAGATTATCTTTTTCTTTTTCCTAGAAATTCCGGCCATGCAGTGGCCATTAGTAGCCTACTATTTTTGATTTCCAAATGCCAAGGATTCTTTAACAATTGCTGAATGCACACAGGTCCTCCTGTTTTTTTTATTGCTTTCTGAAAAGTGCTAGGGCTATCATATCTCACTACCCAGAAACCCAAGGAGGGTAAAGCCACGAAGAAATCACGGATTTGATTTTTATAAAAATTGCCACCACCTTTAGTGAGAATCGAATCTGTGTCCTTTTTGTCCATAAGTCAATGTCTTACCTCTTTCTCCATGGGCTTAAGGACAAAACAAGGCTTACAAGACTTAGAGGTAAATCAATCATCAGACATGGAGAGTTATGATTTCTGCCCTACATGTCATTTTCTGCCTGAGAGGAACTAACTAACCTAAACTATTTCTACTTCATTTTGGTTGCTTACCACCCGTCTTAATAATTTGCTAAACTTTTTTTCAGTTTCTGTTTTTTATTTTCATAATGTTTATTATTTGTTTAAGTTTTCCATTTTATCCACATTGTGTGAAAATATTTTCAATAAATAGTGATAATATTATCTAAACATATTTTTTATTTTAAAGTCTCACTTTTTGGGACAACGGAACGTGGTTGATGATACTTTCCTATCCAGACTGCTGGATGGTATGGCATTCAATGCCTTTGTTGCAGAGAGAGGACCACCTTACAGAGTCTGTGATGTTTTTGATGAGGTAAGTTTCTTGTTCGTTTCCTTGTTGGTCTTTTTAGCTGTCCAGGGAACTTTCAACATTCTTCTGAGTAACCCCCATCTCTGTGGCCTCTAATCGTCTTTTCATTTGTTTGTTTACTGTCCATGATTTGCTTTCATAGGTCAGAATTGGCTTTTTATAGCACTGATGAACTCTCTTTCTCACTTCTATTGACATAGATTTGTTGCATAAGAAGTTTTTCATTTTCAGAAATGCTGTTTTGGTCTGAGCTATTCTGCTTTTTATTTCTGTGGTACATCTTTCTTCTGATGTTATTATTCTACACAAGTATTTCATACATATGCTCTTGTTTCAGATTTGTCCTGTTTATTTTTATGCTGTATTATGGTGATGATTGTTTCTTCGATATGACCATTACTTCTGTTTTCTTACTATTGAGACTTCTCATGTTGCTTTCTTTTACAATTATGTCTATAATTTCTTGTAGTTCGTTCTCTGTCTCTACCTTTAAGACTGTGTCATCTACATATAGCAAATTTCACCTATATTTTTCTGTAATTAAAAATTGTCTTCCTTTGTCTTTCTCACTCAAGGATAGAAATAAAAAATAAAAGAATTAAAATGTCTCATTGATAATTTCAATTTCCAATAATTTTTTTCTTTGTCAGTGATTGACACAGAAGTGGTCTATGTCAAGAAAATTTAGCATAGCATATGTTTATTATGTTTTTTTTAACGTTTTTTTAACTATGCTAATATAAAATCTATGCTTTTCTGCTAATGTGCTAATATATCTTGGTAAGTTTTGGTGACTGAACGGTTAGTGTGCCAGATCAGAAGGGTCATATTTACTTTCTAGATGTGGCAAATATTTTTGTTTCTGGTTCATTCAGCCAGCAGCTAAAAATGCGTACCATACATTTTTCTGGAAAGTAAGGTTGGCCTGACATGATACCATTCACATCACCCAAAATATGCTATTGGTCATGGAAAGATATAGGGAACTGCGATAGCTCAGTGGTTAGTGAACTGGACTACAAAGGACAGGAGGTAGGTTTCGATCCCAACCGATGGCTTCCGGGTTCACCCAGCCATAAATGGGTACCGGATTATTTTCTGGGAAAGTAAAGCGGCACGGGCGTAATACCAACCACATTACCCCAATATTATGTGCTGAAGGTCGTGAAAAAATGTATGGTCACTAACACCATATTCCCTATACATCACTTGGCGTGACGGGGCTCTTTACTTTTTTTACATTGAAAGATATGGTCATTATCACAGTGACCTACAAGGTGCTGAGAGAATGTTTATTTTTATTTTTCTATATATCTTCTGCCAATGTTTCTTCGATGTCTGTCTTTGTAGTTAGCCATTTTGATGTTCCTGTATTTAACTATTACTACATATGATAAATTTTACATTGCTTCATCTGTTGTTATGCTATGAAAAGTTAAATAGACATTACTTTATCATCAGGTTTCAGCAACATTACAAGAGCAGTTACATGAAGAACAACAAGATCCAGAGAAAATTATAGAAAATATCAGGGAGTTAGCACACCACTTGTATGCTAATGTGAGTATCATTCTTGTATTTTCAATAGAAATAATAGACAATTCTTTAACTGTAATGAAGCATTGTAGCATTTAGAAATCAACTATGAACAATCAACAAAGATCTTCAGTGTTACATTATAATTTAAGGTAACTTGTCTGTCTTTGAGTCCCTATTCCATAGCCTGGCTAGTACTACACAGTGGTATCTGCTAGAGTTTGTGTTCTGTTGGTGGAATAATATCAAGAGTTCAATAAAATAAGTCAAAATGCATTGGAATATTTCACATATCAATGGTATTTAAAGAAATAGAATGACATACTGCAATTAGGAGAGCATCAGTAGCACAGTGGTAACTCTCTGGTTTCACAGTATAGAGAGAGTGGATCTGAACACAGCTTGACACTTTCAAGTCGACTCAACTGAGAAAGGAATGGCTCACTGAGTTAGGGAAAAGTTATGGCAGAGAGGTCACAGCCGCCAACCCCCATGTCCAAAGGTTATTGCCTAATACAATGAAATATTGTTTTGCACATTAGAAAAATAATTGGGAAAAAAAAACAGACAGATGGCAATTTGTATGGAAAGAATCAAAGTTTAGTAATGGGCAAGAAGAAAATCAATCAGAGAATTAATGCACAGTTTTATGTTTCATCATTGAGTGCTGCCTCTGCATCAATGGTGGGCTACCATGGAGCGCTATTCATCTCTGGCTCTTGCTTTGATGGTGCAGGTGTCATAGTCTGACTTGTCCATCTTTTGATGTTACACGTCCATGTTAGTCTTGGTCTGCCTCTGCCTCTTTTACCTTGTATTTTCCCTTCCAAGATTACTTTTAGTAGGCTGTCGTGTCTTTTAACATGCTCCAAAAATGTTTGCTTAATTAATTATCAATATAGCTATCAGTATGGCTCATAGAAATGATGGAAGTATGGTCCTATCTATTTAGAAGTAAAACTTGAAAATAATATTACATGTTCTTTGTCAGTCTTTTTTGTTTTGTCTTTCTATAGGCACTATTGTAAGTTTATTTTTAATGTTCTTTATCAGTCTGCTTTGCTTGCTACAGATGCCTTGATGGCACAGCTCTTTTTCTGTAAGGTTCACCTGAATGTTTTATCTTTAAATGTTAATTTCATAATGTATTTGTTAAAGTGGGGTAGGGCAGATAAGGGATTGCTGAACAGCAAATTATATTTTGAGAAGTTGCATGTCTTGGTTGAATATGAATATTTATTTATTTTATAATATTTATATATTTTATTTATTTATTATTTTATTACATATGCCAAAAATTGTTCTAAAATCATATACATTTAAAAATGCTAACTGAAAAACATGGTGTGTCCTTCATTATAGAATGAAATTGACACCCTTCTGCAGAAATTGTTATTTGTTTTTTGGAATTTATGTTTCATGTTAGTTATTGCTAATAACTTAAAAAAATGCAGTCAAACTGATTACCTAAGATGTGTGAACAGATATCAAATGTTAGCGATTAAGAAAAAGCTGTAAATAAAGTGACATGCAGGATCTAGTACATCTGCTGCCATAGTCTGCTCAGACCATCATTGTCCACCTCAGAATAGGCCAATGCAGACTCCTGAACCACCTCTATTTTGCCTGGGAATAATAATTCCCGTGTGTTATCGGGGCCTCATTATGAGGGAGGTAAAGAATAGTGACACTGTGACCTTCCGGGCATGTCGTAAGAAGCGACTAAGAAGGTTGATCGATGGCTTGACAAGCTGTCATTGTAAAAAGTATTGTTATGGAAACAGCGGCATAGATTTTAGAGCAGTGATGTCAGCAATATGTGCCATTTTGGCACACAAGGTTTCTGTTTTTGAGATTGTGGTTCTGCCCTATGTGCCGTCTTCGGCTCGAAAGGACAATAGATAGATAGATAGATAGATAATCAACACTGATGAATAGCACTGCAGAAGAGAGGCCCAGACTCTGGAGTACCTTCATTTCCTGCAGCAACTGCGCTGAACTTTGATGCCAAATCTAGCTCAACAACACAAACAAGCAGCAAAAATTGTGGGGACAATATGAACATATGAAGTGACAGGGGGAAAGACTAAGCATGAACAAAAACTTCTTGAACAAAGAGACAGAGAGCAGCTAAGAATATATCAGTTGTGGTGTCAGAGCACTGAAATCAACTAAAAAATTAACTGTGAGATAGCACATTTACGCGACAGTCTAGTTGTGAAATTATGTGTTGCTATTCTCCCGTTTGGTGTATGTTTTACTTCTAACGTGGGGATGGACTGTGATTGCCGATATTTAAGTGGAATATGATTTATTCTTCTTTGTGTCGTGTGTTCGCGGTTCGATAGGCAAGCACATGGTTTGACAAAATGTCAACGGAAAAACGGGTATGTTCAACCCTTATGTGAAAAGTCTGTGACGGTGGATGGAGGCGGAGGAATCAAGAATGATCAACGGCCCAGAAAGCGAAAACAGCAAAGTGTGTGGTACACATGAGGCATGTTCAGAACACGAAAGACGAACATGGCTGACCACCGTGAAAGAGATTGGAGCCTCATCACGTACCAGTCCAGCGGAAGCCATGGAGAGTCGGAGAAATTCGAACTTATGTCGGAGGAAAGATCTTAAAATAAGTACTTGGAATGTTAGGACTCTATATCAACAAGGGAAATTGGAAAATCTAATTCAAGAAGCAGAACGAATAAATATAGATATTTTAGGCATATCAGAGACTAGATGGAAGGAATGTGGGTACATTGAAGACGAAAAATATACATTTATATACTCAGGAAACACAACAGAACATCAAAGGGGGGTAGGAATACTGATAAAAAGAGAGCTACAAAAATATATAAGTACCCACTGGACATACAGTGATAGGATTATACTACTCAAGTTGAAAGCAAAACCATTCGACATAGCAATAATACAGACATATGCACCTACTCAAGACTACACAGATGAACAAATAGAGGCATACTATGAAGACCTAAATAAAGTTATGAAGCAAGTGAAATCTTCAGACATCTTGATTGTAATGGGTGACATGAACGCTAAAGTAGGAAAAGGTAGATATAAGACAATTATAGGAAATCATGGTTTAGGAAAAAGAAATGACAGAGGAGAAAGATTAATACAATTCTGTGAAGAAAACAGGCTGATAATATGTAACACCTACTTTGAGCAAGAGAAAAGGAAACTATACACATGGAAAAGCCCTGGAGATAGGAAGAGGAATCAAATAGATTACATAATGATAAAAGAAAGGTTCCGTAACAGCGTAAAGAAAGCCAAAACCTACCCAGGAGCAGATATTAATTCTGATCACAATCCTGTAATGATTAAAATGAAAATCAAACTAAAGAGAAACAAGCAAAAATCTGATTCATCAACAAACCCACTCGACATAACAGCTTTAAATCAAAAAGATATTAAAGATACCTATACAATACAAGTAAAGAACACATACCAGAAGCTGCTAGAGGAAGGAATTGAACAATACAGAAGAGAAAATCCTGATGAAAAAGTAACAACCAAATGGCAATGCATAAAGAAAAGCATACAAAAAGCCTGCGACTCCTTACCCAAAAGAGAAAAGAACAAAAAACAAAAATGGATAACTAACACCATCTTAGAAAAAATGGAAGAAAGGAGACAAGCGAAGAACACTGCCCAATACAATAAAATAGATAATGAGATACGCAAAATGTGCAAAAAGGCAAAAGAAGACTGGCTCAGCCAAAAATGTAGAGAAATAGAAACTATGGAAAGCAAACAAGACCTAAGAGGAATGCACACAGAAATAAAGAGAATGACTAATAAAATAAAAAAGCCACAGAAGGTGGATGCATTGCAGACAAAAAAGGAAAAATGCTAACAGACAATAAGGATATCATCATAGATAGATGGCAGGAATATATAACAGAACTATTTCATGATCAAAGGGACAAGAAACCAGTTATAAAATGTACATAAGGCTATAAAATCTTAAAATCTGAGGTGGAAAAAGCTATAAAAACAATGAAAAGGGGAAAAGCAGCAGGACCTGAAAGCATACAGATAGAGATGATACAGGCACTTGAAGATTTTGGCATTGAAGTGATTACAGACATATGCAACGACATATACCACACAGGATACATACCAAATGAACTAAAAACATCAACTTTCATTGCATTGCCTAAAAAGAATGGTGCAGTTGAATGCAGTGACTTTAGAACAATAAGCCTAATGAGCCATGTTACAAAAATCTTGCTAAAAGTTATACAAGGAAGGATTCAGAATAAAATCAATACTGAATTAGATGAGCAACAATTTGGATTTAGGAAAAATAGCGGGACAAAAGAAGCCATATTCTGCATGAGAACATTAATAGAAAAATACACAGAAGTAAACAAACCAATATATGCCTGCTTCATAGACTACACCAAAGCTTTTGATAGAGTACACCACAAACAACTTATAGAATGCCTAAAAGAGATACATCTAGATGACATGGATATATGACTAATATGCAATCTATACTGGGAGCAAACAGCAATAATAAAATATAACAAAGAGTTCTCTACACCCATTGATATAAAAAGAGGAGTAAGACAAGGATGCATCCTATCACCAAGCTTGTTCAATCCATACACTGAGCAAATCTTTAAAAACATCATAGAGATGCCAGGCCTACAAATTAATGGAAAGATAATCAATAACCTAAGATATGCTGACGATACTGTACTACTAGCAGAAAATCCTAAAGACCTACAACAATTACTTAATGAAATAAACACGACAAGCAAAAAATATGGACTAGATATGAATATCAAAAAGACTAAAACTATGATCATAAACAAAGAAAATACTCAAAACCCACAAGTGGATATCAAAATTGAAGGAATAGACCTTGAGACAGTTCAGAACTATAACTACCTTGGACATACTATAACCAGTGATGGAAAATGTACAACTGAAATAAACAAAAGAATAGGAATGGCAAAAAGTAATTTTAATGTCATGAAGGACATACTAACATCAAAACAAATAACACCAGGGCTAAAACTAAGAATAGCAAAATGTTACATCTTCTCAATATTCCTATATGGTGCTGAAACATGGACATTAGACAAGAAAACAGAACGGAGAATTGAAGCCTTTGAAATGTGGATTTATAGAAGAATAGGTAGAATTGGATGGAAGGAAAAGAAAACAAATGACAAAGTCTTAGGGCAACTAAAAATGAAAAGAGAACTTCTGAACACAATTAGAACAAGACAAATGCGATTCTTAGGCCATGTTAAAAGACACAACAGCCTACTGAAAGTGATCCTGGAGGGGAAAATACAAGGTAAAAGAGGCAGAGGCAGACCAAGATTAACATGGACGAGTAACATCAAAAGATGGACAAATCAACCGATGACAACCTGCACCATCAAAGCAAGATATAGAGCAAAATGGCGCTCCATGGTAGCCAACCTTCGTTGCGGAGACGGCACTCAATGATGATGATGATGAGATAGCACATCAAATAAAAACCTACTGGCCAGAGCTGCTCTTCGGTCTGTTGATATGAAACTGCTTTATTTGCTTTTTATTCACAATCTGTTAACAAACTAACAAGAAGGTAGATATCACATGATTTGTGTTGAAGTTTGATTATCATTTGAATGGTAATTTCACCAGGAATGTCCAAACCAGCAACCTATGATACCCATGGTGCCCAAGCCATCAGAGAGTGTTAAAAAACATCAACCTCAGTTTCCTACACTTGATGGCCAACTTATCCAGGATGTGATTGATGAAGGCCTACACAACAACAGCTTAAAACGGCAAGTTCATTACACATAGGTTATTTCTGTGTACTGACATTTTCAACAAATTGCATTCCTTTATATTTTTTTTTTGGGGGGGGGGGGGAGCCTACAATATGTTCACTATCTCTGCTAACACTGGTGTGTTTTTGCTAGATAATATAGATACATGATCGTATAATTTGTAAACATATTTTTATATATAGCAGAGATTTACTAGCATTCCATAGGAGCCTCAGAGCTGAGTGGGTGGTGCATTCACTACAGAAGGGCCTGTGTTAAATTCCCAAATGTGGCAAATTTATTCAAACCCTCAAGGCTTCAGAGTTCATTCAGCCTCTAAAAATAGGTACCAGAGATTTTGATGGAAAGTAAGAGTGATACTGGCCACATTACTCAAAAAGGTGCTGTTAATCTTGACAAATTATGACTACTAAGACCACAATTGCATTAAGTATTAAGTGAAGAAAGGCATGACAGGAACCTTTACTTTTATGCTTTACTAGTAAAAACTTTCCTTGTTAGTACAAATGATTGAGAAATGGCTGTAGACTTACTAGCATAAATGATGATGACCAAAATGGAAAGAAAAACCAAAGATTAGGGAGTGGTCTGAATGTATACATGCTGAAGACACACACACACACACACAATGTGCAGACACTGTGTTATGCAATTCACTATGCATACAAAGAATTTTTTTTTAATGTAATGCAAGCTTAGCCTGAATGCTGCTTTTATCTCACTTTATGATCAATTACATCATTTGTTTCCACATTATATAGACTGTCATAAAAACCAAGGTGACCTAGTCATGGATTTGTAGCAAGAAACATGTGTTCAGGAGTTGTGGGAGTAGGGTCTGTTTCTGTTTTCTCTTTCTTACAACCAGGCCTTACAAGTTCACAGATACATATAGCAATATTGAGAGAAACTAAAATTGCTTGTTTAAATTTGATTCTCTATTCATAAATTAGTACAAATGTCATTGCATGTTGTGCAACAAATTTCTTGACAATTCGGTTGAGTTTGTGGATTTAAAATCCAGTGTGACAAACTTCATAAATTATAAAATAATGTTTATACTTGCTCATGCATAATTATATAAATGATGCCAAAAGATTAAATGTTAAAGTCAGTCACTTCACAGAAGTACTATCCATCCATCTGTTTATTACATACACGGACCATATATGCAAGCTAACCAACCCATCAGGGACAGAGGAGATCAACGAGCTTTTATTTGCAGACGATCAGGCACTAATACATGAAACAAGAGAAGACCTACAAGAACACTTAAACAAACTCAACATCTCAGGCACAAAATACAACATGACAATCAACATCAACAAAACAGAAGTCATGAATGTCGCCAAAAATAAACAGAAAATCAACATAACTATAGAAGGCAGACAACTAAAACAAGTAGAGGAATTCAAATACCTAGGAAGTCTAATAACAAATGAGAAATCTCAAACAGCAGAGATAGAATCAAGATGCAACAAAGCTTGTCAAATCATCGGACAGTTATCACCACTATTGTCCAACAAGGAAATAACTCTGGAGGCAAAACGAGCACTATACAATACAATCTTCATCCCAACGTTGTGCTACCAATGCCAGACATGGACCCTAGATGCAAGAACAATAAGAAAAATAACCTTTACAGAGATGAAATGTGTTAGACGAATGACAGGAAACAGTCTGAGAGATAAGATCAGAAATGAAGAACTGAGAAAAAAGCTGGGAATAGCCCCACCATACAATATATAAGGAAACAACAGATAAAATGGTTTGGTCACGTGACAAGGCAAGGTGGTCAAAACACAACACAATGAGCCCTCAATAAACATTGCGAGAGCACCAGGTCCAAGGGATGGCCACGAAAAAGATGGGTTGATGGAATATTAGAAGCACTAGGAAACATAACAGCAGCAGAGGCGAACAGAAGAGCAAAAGACCACAAATTATATCTTCCCTCGACGCTGAAAGGCAGATGAGGAAGGAAAGAAGAAGAAGAAGAAGTCACTTCATGGGAGTTAACAGCTAGGAATTATCATCACGTGCTTCTTTTTTCTCACATACCAAGAAAGGATTGTTTTCTTAAATATGCAACGAACGAACTGGTTTTCTATCATATACCATGAAAGGATTGTTTTCTTAAATATGCAACAAAAGAACTGGTTTTCTCTTATATAACATGAAAGGATTGTTTTCTTAAATATGCAACAAAAGAACTGGTTTTTCTCTTATATAACATGAAAGGATTGTTTTCTTAAATATGCAACAAAAGAACTGGTTTTTCTCTTATATAACATGAAAGGATTGTTTTCTTAAATATGCAATGAACGAACTGGTTTTTCTCTTATATAACATGAAAGGATTGTTTTCTTAATTATGCAACGAACGAACTGGTTTTCTATCATATACCATGAAAGGATTGTTTTCTTAAATATGCAACGAACGAACTGGTTTTTCTCTTATATAACATGAAAGGATTGTTTTCTTAAATATGCAACGAACGAACTGGTTTTCTATCATATACCATGAAAGGATTGTTTTCTTAAATATGCAACAAAAGAACTGGTTTTTCTCTTATATAACATGAAAGGATTGTTTTCTTAAATATGCAACAAAAGAACTGGTTGTTCTCTTATATAACATGAAAGGATTGTTTTCTTAAATATGCAACAAAAGAACTGGGTTTTCTCTTATATAACATGAAAGGATTGTTTTCTTAAATATGCAACGAAGGAACTGGTTTTTCTCTTATATACCATGAAAGGATTGTTTTCTTAAATATGCAACAAAAGAACTGGTTTTTCTCTTATATAACATGAAAGGATTGTTTTCTTAAATATGCAACAAAAGAACTGATTTTTCTATCATATACCATGAAAGGATTGTTTTCTTAAATATGCAACAAAAGAACTGGTTTTTCTCTCGCATACCAAGATAGGATTGTATTCTTAAATATGCAACAAAAGAACTAGTTTTTCTCTCACATACCAAGATAGGATTGTATTCTTAAATATACAACAAAAGAACTGGTTTTTCTCTCACATACCAAGATAGGATTGTATTCTTAAATATGCAACAAAAGAACTAGTTTTTCTCTCACATACCAAGATAGGATTGTATTCTTAAATATGCAACAAAAGAACTGGTTTTTCTCTAAAAATACTAAGAAAGGATTATTTGAGCCAACTGGTCATGGTCAAAACACCCGAGTTTATGACAAACAGTGCAGTGAAACATATTGGAAAGTTTTCTACTTCATAGAGAGATTGATTGGTTGGTTGATTAACATTGCTGCACTCCAAACAAGCTGATAGGAAATATAGAGGAATGGTGGGAAATATTGAGAAATAATGGTTAATTATCTGTTGATAAGATTTACGGTCTCAGAATATTGACTTCCACTGATACATTTATTATAGACTATGCAGTGTGCGGCCACAGCAGATGAGAATTGTTCCAGCAAGTGGATTAGAGGACTCACAAGGAACCTTTGAGAACAATGCCAGGAGGCTTGAAGTCCTTAGAGACTGTGTGAATTTCATTTTTGATAATAAAATATCAGAAGCTCGCAAGGTGAGTTGTAAGTTTGTTACTTAGTCATATTGATTGCATTAATGATGCTAAAGATAATAATAAGTTTCTTAGATTGGTCACACCAGTATGTCAAGAAATGTTATATGTATACAAATAATATAAGCTAAATTGTATTCTATTTTTATGATATTCATATAAACTAAACAGTAATTTATAATAATCATAATCATATAAACTAAATTTTACCTTAGACATTCCTCATCCATTTTGCTTCAACAAACTTATATAAATTAAGCATGTAGGTACAGTAGATCCAGAGATATGCCTTTCTAAAGAATACATGTTATTGTCCTCATTTTTTTTTCTCTGGTACCAGATGGTATTGTTTTTTTTTCTAAATAAAGTCTGGTAGTGGAGGGAGTTAACACTTAAAATTGACATGTACGTTTTTTTCCCCATTTGTGCGGCCTTTTTCTGGTCTGATGTACAGGTTCACCTAAAAAGTATATGGAAGGTATGCATTAAGTCAACATTACTTTAATGTTCAAGACCTCTTGAAAATGATGATCGTCGTATTTTAAAAATAAAATGTATAGCGCTTGATGATGTTAGGCCATCGTTGTTGACTCCAATTCTGAACATTTAGACACACAGTTAGTCGTCAGATTATCCCCATCACACATCAAACAACAGACCGTAAGATTATCGTACGGCCGGTCTAGGGATGTATGATGAGCCATTACGATGGCGTAGCACACAAAAATTTCAATTTAAATTCAAATAACCAATGGGTTATAATGCTATAAGTGATCACAACAAGTGAACACCATTGTGTTGACCAGACAATTCAAGAATTTGCTTCACATGATCAAATATGCAAACTGCTCTGTCTGTAACAATGTATTTAAAGCTCCCTCAATATCACAGAATAAAAGATAAGCAAATGTTTGTGATGTGTCAATATTTTTGTTTGATTGACAGCTAGCAAAAATTTTCTACCACTGGCTAGAGATAAAATAAAGTGTGGTTTCCAAACAAATAACACTGATTGCATAATAGATCTCGTCTTTACTTTCAATACACAACAACATCCATTCATTATGAGTCATTATGAGCTGAGCTGTGGGACACAAGGAAGCAACCCTGTGTCTTATATCACCTCTAAATGGGAACATTTACAAGAACAAGACAAACAAAAGTCAACAAGGTTTCCAATGCCCTGAATATCAACATCACCTGTAACCTATTTAAATATCATGTATCACAACATGGGAAAAAGATCACAAAAATCTAACTATCTTGGTGGATTAATGAGGATGCTGTGAAAAATAAGACCAATAAAATTATAGAATAAAGAAGCTGAACGGTAATAGTATAGGTACAACCCAATAATGAAATCAGACATGAGGCTGCCAATATGGTCAATGACCTGGTGAGACAATACAAACTTTAGATACGGAAAACTTTCAAAAAACTAGCAGTTAAAGAAAAAGCTTAGCCAAACTGGCAGCTGAATCTCTAGGTGAATGGAATGGCTACAATGTAGACCTTAGTCAACAACACACAAATCCATTACAGTAAACATCCTGATGGCTTTGAATTGAGAAATAACTGTTAATGACTGTTAATCTGTATGTATATTCCAAACTCACAAGTTATATATATATATATATATATATATATATATATATATATATACATACATTCCAAACTGACAAGTACATATATTTAATTCCAAACTGACATGAAAGATACCCAGAAATGTATGAGGCTAAATTATAAATCGTCTCAGTATTATATCAGCATAAAAAGTTTCCAATTTGTACTTCAAGGTAATTTTTGCTCTGATCTTTTGTGTGACAGTGTACCAAACACAAGCAAAAACATGCCTTTCCTAGGTGTGAAGTATGCTATTAAAACATCAAGCAGCTTGCTAGAGCAGATATTTAACACATGATTATTGATTTCAGCATAAAAATGCTGCAGTGACTGAGGACTGGCTTCATAGCTATCTCCAACATCTATATAAACCTGATAGGAGCACACACACAATCTTTATGGCATTATCCCATTTCTGATACCTGCCAGGGGAAATGGGACTTAGAGAACCGGAGAATAAAGGCTGCTTGCCCAGTGCAGTCGCCATGAGGTGTTTGGGTCTGAGTTTTTATTTCACCCTCGACAGAAAAAAAAATACTCTCCTGTTATTGAAACCTGTGTTCTCCAAAACCAGATAGGGTTGTTAAAGAGTAAATCGGCTATAAAATTATCACATTGCTGATTGTCTATTAAAAGCTAGTTGAGAAGACAAATGCTGTTGTCTCATTTAGAAACTCAGAACATCCAAATACTCTCAGCAGCTATATCCAACAATGGATAAATGTGGTTATAGTGCTGAAATATGTCTTTATCTACACAAAATTCTCCATTATGATTTGTGTACTGTGTATTTCAATGTCGACAAGAACAAAGTAGTAAAAATCCATTCCTGTATTTCACAGAAGTTATCACAAAAGAATAGAATTATGAAGGAAAAAAAAGAACAGAATTATAAAGAAAAAAGAAATTATCTTTACAGAGTTTCATTGAATGGCCTTGAAAATGATGATGCAAGAGGTTAAATTTGTAGGAGTCACATTTGAATGTAACTTTTCTAAATAATCACAAAATTTAGCTTACCTTAAAAGGGTAGAAGTGAGATCTTGCAGCCCTCAAAACTTCTGCATGAGCCAAAGGTTACTTTGGGACAGATAGTAAATGTTGAATGATAATCAAGCAGTATATTGTGGATAGGCGGCGGGAACCATTGAAGGCTATGCATGAAAAGTGTTCCTTGTTGCAGTTTCCTCATATTCCAAGTCCGCAGTTTCCTCATATTCCAAGTCTGGCTTGCTGCAGGAGCTGCTGAGTTAAGTGCTCTGTGCACACCGTGAGCTGTGTGTCTCATCTGTTTTGATCATGTTTCGATATTCCATTTGTTTATGATGAATGATGATATTGTATGACAGGGAACAGTTGGCTGTGTTCACTTTCTGCGCGGTTTCACCTTATGTCTTTTGGCATGTGCTGAGACTGCTATGATGGGTACTACAGTTACCTTTCTTTGTTTGGGAGATGAGATATTAATTTGGATGATTACGCTGGCACGGGCGGTCGAGCAATTATGGATTTTAATTCGTTTGCAGTGATACCGGGGCCTTCCATAACCAAATACTTTAATGTTGCATATTATGTTCAGTATTGTGTTAGCAGTGTCTATCAGCACCAAGAAACATCTTATACAGAGTATATTTATTACCATATTGTGGTGTCAATGCCAAACATGGTCACTTACGACTAAGCATAAAAGAAAGCTTGTCACTGCAGAGATGCGATATCTGAGAAAAGCGCTTGGAGTGACCAGAAGGAATAGAATCAGAAATATTATCATAAAAGAAAGACTGGGCATAGAGCCAATCCTAAGCTACATACAGAAACAACAAATAAACTGCTTTACCCATCTAGAAAGAATGTTATGCGATTCCTTACCATACAAGGCATATATTAAAACAGGAGAAGGGAGAAGAGCATGAGGCAAACCAGAAGTAAGATGGACAGACAACATCGAAGAAATGCAATATCAACATCAATTGACAATGAGTGAAGCCACCAAAAGGGCGAGAACCAGAACTTTGTATCTCCTCTGACACCCAAACAGGTAAAGGAGGAAGTGAAGAAATAAAGAAAGAAAGATCTTGCATGAGCTGTGCAGTTAAGTTAGGTATGTGTTTATGACAAGGTGTGCAATGTCATAAGTTGGAGTCTTCTACCCATTTTTAAAAAAAAAGCACTTTTCTACAGATCATTGCTTTTAGGTTTTCTGACAGAAGTCTGATGTTCAGTCAGACATAATGTGACTAATCTGATAGACTATATAGATTCCTCATCCTTTAGACTATAAATTGATGTTAAAAATTGTTTGGATGAATTGTGAATTATGACATAAATAGGCAGCCAAGGATTACACAGGTAAGATTTTGGGATCACTGCTCTACACTACACAAACTCTACACTACACAAACTGACATACTATGTTTGAGTGTTCTCTAGTATAATCAGACTGTAGCATTTCCACCAAATTTTCCAAGAATATTGTAATTGCAAGACTTGACATTGTCATTGCTTATTCAGAAGATAGGTGGCCGAACACATATGAGTAAAAATCTGCATGCTGAGACACCGATTCAAGCCTTGTATCTTTACCTTTATAAGTTGCTTCTTAACATATAATTTCAGATTTTTCCAGCAGTGTTGAGAGCATTGAAGTCTGGAGTAGCTCGATTAGCACTAACATTAGAACTAGAAGAACAAGTGAGAAACAATAAAGCAGTTCTGGAGTCTCTTCAATTTGATCTGGTTGTCAAACTATTAAATTGTGCTCTCATGGTAAGTCTTACTGCATTGAAAATAATGACACCATGTCTTTGCTGTTTCACTTCATGAAGCCTGTACATTGACCTAAAGTTTTCCTTAGAAATTACTAATTTTACAACCAATACAGTATCATTATCAATTAAAACAAAATCTCCATTTTGAGTTTCACATAGTTTGCATAAGTTAATGTTTCAGAATGTAAAATAGATTGAGGTAATTCATTGTAATACTATTTTTTTAATTTGAAAAATGTTTTATTATTGGCAGCAACAATCATACTTTTTCTCCTCAAAATGCCTATAATAAAATAAGTACTTTATAATAATTAATAATACACTTCCTTCCTTTTTTTATGCCATAACCCTGGTGGTTGTGGGGGCACTACATGCTGACGGAATTCATCAACCTTTTCCACTAATGTCCATCCACAGTTATCTTTGGGACTCTACAAAGTCGAGGCCTGTTCATTCTTTGATGTTGTCTTAACATCTTTATCTCTGTCTATCTCTCCTTCCTCCTTTCACAGTTCCCTGCAGAATAGTCTTTGCAAGACCAGATGATCAAGATAAATGACCAAACCATTTCCTTATGTTTCTTTACTTCTTCTTCTTTCCTTCCTCATTTGCCTTTCAGCATCGAGGGGAAATATAATTCTCGATCTTTTAACCTTCTGTTCGCCTCTACTGCAACTTTCCATAGTTCCCATAATATTCCGTTGATCTATCTTTTTCCTGGTCATCCCTTGGACCTGGTGCTCTCGCAATGTTTATTGAGGGCTCATTGTGTTGTGTTTTGACCACCTTGCCTTGTCACGTGACCAAACCATTTTATCTGTTGTTTCCTTATATATTGTATGGCGGGGGCTATTCCTAGCTTTTTTCTCAGTTCTTCATTTCTGATCTTATCTCTCAGACTGTTTCCTGTCATTCGTCTAACACATTTCATCTCTGTAAAGGTTATTTTTCTTATTGTTCTTGCATCTAGGGTCCATGTCTGGCATTGGTAGCACAACGTTGGGATGAAGATTGTATTGTATAGTGCTCGTTTTGCCTCCAGAGTTATTTCCTTGTTGGACAATAGTGGTGATAACTGTCCAATGATTTGACAAGCTTTGTTGCATCTTGATTCTATCTCTGCTGTTTGGGAAGTATCGTTTGTCACTAGGCTTCCTAGGTATTTGAATTCCTCTACTTGTTTTAGTTACCTGCCTTCTATAGTTATGTTGACGTTCTGTTCATCTTTTGTGACATTCATGACTTCTGTTTTGTTGATGTTGATTTTCATGTTGTATTTTGTACCTGTGCTGTTGAGTCTATATAGGTGTAGGTCTTCTATTTTTCCATGCATTAGTGCCTAATTGTCTGCAAATAAAAGCTTGTTGATACCCTCTGTCTCTGATGGATTGGCTAACTTGCATATATAGTCCATGTGCAACAGCAAGGAGATAGTATGCACCCCTGTCTTATGCCTGATCTAATTTCAAAGTGGTCTGTGTAGCCTGGTGTTCTAACTGTGTAGCTGCTGTTGATGTAGAGACTTTTAATTAGGTTGGTTGGATGTTGGCTTACTCTGTATGTTGTCTGTATCTCCCAATCTTGTTTCTTTACAATAGTAAAAAACATCATATACTCCAATTGCTTTTTGTATCTTTTTGTGAACCTTCCCCTTCGTGATCAATCCAGATAATTAATATATCAAATTAGACAAAAATCTAAGGATGAAGTAGAAGGTTCAGAGGAGATAGATGCAGCATAAAGCAGATCTTCACTCTTAGTAGCATAGAAGTGTTTGAGGATAAAATTAATTTAAAATGTAAATAGTGCTCACAACATCATTGTTATATGGCGTATGTGGAATATGATGTTATTGCCCACATTTTTCTATGACGTGGGATCACAAGTCCTCTTTAAAAAGTCTATCTGTCTCAGGCTGATGTGATGTCAAATACAGAATTCCCTCCTACAAAGTCTGATCTGAATGTTTATGCAACCCAAGCTGTCAAAAAAATTACACCAGTACTATATAATTTATATTACAATCCGCTTAATTCACAAAATGTAATCTGTCATTTTAACATTGAATGGCTATATTTGTTTGTACAACAATTTTATAATTTCTGTGAGTAAAAATGAAATTGGATGGAAAAAAAAAAGAAAACAAAAGATGAAGTTTTAAAACAACTAATAATGAAAAAAGAACTACTAAACACAATTAGAACAAGACAAATGAAAATTTTGGGGCATATTAAAAGACACAACAGCCTAATAAAAGTAATATTGGAAGGGAAAATACAAGGTAAAAGAGGCAGAGGCAGACCAAGACTAACATGGACGAGTAATATCAAAAGATGGACAAGTCAAGCTATGACAATCTGCACCATCAAAGCAAGAGACAGAGTGGAATGGCGCTCTATGGTAGCCAACCTTCAATGCGGAGACGGCACTCAGTGATGATGAAAAGTGAAAGTCATCATATTTTTTAGAGCTTAGATCAATGTTTTTGTGCTCACCGCACCAGTGACCATAAGTAATATTACATGATCCGCTTAATTCATGACATTTAATCTCGTGATAAATTATAGATCATAGAGAAACTATATTTGTTTATACAACATTACAGGTTAATATTTTCTGTGAGTGAAAGTAAAAGTTATAATTTTTTTGAGTGCTTCACTTAATCGTTTTCTTGTTCTTGTCATGAAACTCATGGTATATGTGAAGAAGAAATTAATGGGGCATGAAATAGTCTTCTTGTTCTGTTGTCATGGACCTCAAATTCTCATATATGTCAATGAGAAATTAAAGGGACATTCTGTGAACTTTATTAATATTCAGAGAAGATTGTGAATAGAACTAAATATGCATCAAGAATTGGTTGTGTAGCTTCCAGTAAGGCTAATATGTCCAGCAGTTTGTTTCTGTGACTTATACAACTTTCATTTCAACAAGTTGCTTACAGTAATAAAATTATTCACAAAAACTGGTGAGTTCTTAATTTGTATTTGATATTGATGTGGTATCTGTTATGTATAAAGCAACAAATTAAATTACATGAATTCTAGGTTCCTATAACTCTGGGCTAAGCATGTTATTGGTTATTATTTTAGCAAATTTGGGAGATAAACTGAAACAACAGAGACAAAACATAAACATTAGATTGAAGTAAAATATATGACTAGTTAAAATGATACGACATCATATATAAACAGTAACAGTATTTTGATAGAGTGACAACTCAGCAAAGGCGGGAGAAGTTAATGATAGTACACATAGACAGTAGTTCTGAATGTAGGTTAGAAGCATTAGCATAGTTTCCTTCTAAGTTAGCAGTGTTTATGTGCCTCATTTGGATTGTCATGACCTAGGTTGTCCCAACTAAAGAACATACCATGAACAGTTGTGTCCAAGCTTACAATACCTCTCTATAAATCACTTTTTTATGATTGCCTAGTCAAAATACTGCTCACATAAAACCATGTGTCATTTGCAAAAATATATTTATTTGGACATTTTGGTACAAAAAACATGGAACAATTGTTATAGTGAAATAGAAAGAAAGAAAGAAAACGGATGGGTGAAGAGAAAGACATAGAGGATGCATGTAAGGAGAGTGTATTGGCAGCGTGATTTTCAGACCAAGGCGGGAAGTGTGAGAATGTGAAGTATGAGTGAATGTTATAGTTTACGAATAAGAGGGAATAGAGGAATAGAAGGGGATTTGTTGTGAGTGGTATGAGAGATTTAGGAGTGATAACTTTAGTGTGGACAGTATCAAGGACAAGGGTAACAGTGGAGGTTAAAATTGGTAACAAATGGGCTGAGTGAATTAGTGGAAGTCACGAGGAGAAAGTAGGAAAGTTAGCTCAGATACACAGCAGTTTTTCCATGGAGGGTGAGTGAGTTTGGTTAGAAAGAGGCAGGGAATGGTAGAAGAGATTTGATTGCCTGGGGGAAATGAGAGATATTCAAGATACAGGAAAAATAGAGTTAGCTGGGAGGTAGACACGTACTCAGACGGACGGCTTATAGAGTAGTGCCGCAGAGCCGGTAACCATAGGGTTAATGCTACCTGTTTAGCCTGTTAGTTGGAGGTTCGGTCCAGGAGTCGACCATATTTGCAGTCCGTCAAGAGTTATGTTGAAGTTTTTATAACTCAGCGATAGTCCAACAGTAGTCAGAGTGATATTAATATAGAAGGCAGTCTTGTGTTGCAAGTCGAGGCAGTGTTTGTGTTGGACTATAGTTGTAGTCTCTAGTTATGTATGAGGTGTAGTCTTTCAGTATGGACAAACAAGAGTGTGTGAATGAGGATGGCATGGCTTTATTGACAAGTGCCTGCAATGTTTTACATGTGTGACAGTCAAGCACAAAGTAAGTCGCTGGCTTTTTAATTGTTGTACTATTTGACAAGGTGTCAGATAATAAACGCTAGTCATTTGTTTTGAGTGGACTGTGAATTAGTGTTGGTATCAGTGTTGTTGCCACCCAGAGTAGTGATGAACAAACCTTAAAGACGCGGAACAGACGAAGTCCTCAGATCTCTTTGTGGGGACGTCATATCGGCAAATCAACGCGAAATATTTCATTGTAACAACCACAGATGAAAGTGGCACATGTCTGGAAAATTAATGGGCTGATGGTAGAGTCCTGTTGAAAGCAGTATTCAAGAAACCAGTCCAGTGCCCAGACCAGCATTAGATGTCGAAGCTGACAGATTGGATCAGGTGGCTTAAAGTCAACAGGCAGGGACACAGTACCACATCAGGTTGCGTCGCCCTGGCCCGATTGCTACAGTTTCCGCCGTGGAGAGCAGTACATGTGACATTCATTGAGAAATTGACAGTGCCTTGATAGGCCATCGTTGCTGCTATCAGAACACGCATTCAAGTAGATGAGAAACATTTCGAATAAGACGGAGAAGCAAACGACGTCAAGTCGTCTGATACATCAGCAAGGGTTTATTGAATACATCCTCTGTTTGGCGTGTTCCGCTTTCGTTAAATAGGTGATATAAATAAACTGATATAAATAAATTATACACAATGACACGTAGGAAGGACAACAATTTAAAAATAATTGAAAAAATTAAGGTGCAGAGCCAGAACAAACATTGACATTATGTGCACAACAAATGGCCTTTTTACGTGCAACACAAAAGTTTTTTGTCATTCTTCTGGCTTTTGTGAGACACTGAACAATTTGTTCATGAGGGGCCAGTTCCAACCTGAGGTTGAACTATATCAACACCTGTCACTTTCTATTGCAAAATTTCTCTGTTGGATTCTTTGACATCACCTCGTAAACTCAAGTTGTCATATCCTTCAATCAAACGTGCACTCAAGAGTTCTTCTGGTATTTCCAAAGTGATCTCCCACCTGGGTACAATGTTCATCTTATTGTGTTGTTGCAGAAGTAAATGTCATATACATTCTCAGTGAAGATGTATCTCTTTGCATCTCATAAACACAACCAATTGCAGTGAAGGTTCATGAGTGACTGGCGCAAACAATTAGGATTTAGGATTTTACCTGTACACGGCAGGTAAAAACAACCACCAACACCTAGCCCGTATTGGATGCAGTAATCTTATCCTCACTTTGATCAGATTTATTGACCGAATTTCAAACCCATGACACTTTTGCTATCAGATGTTTGCTTTATCTGTTCATCCCGGCTTCAGTCCGGCCTGCACATTTTCCATAGTTCACCATACATTTACTTTTGGTTAGGGTTTGTTCGATGTCTCGCCAACATCTGGCCAAAGAGATTTTTGCTGACAGCCAAAGATTTTCCCTATCAAAGGGTGAAAAAAAAGAAAGAAAACAAACACATTTTTTGAAAATTGGCCAAATAAATCATGACTTGTGGGATTACCATACTCAGGATTGCACCTACCGTCAGAGGGCAGTGGCAAACCACTGACATATAATGCCTAGACAGTTGCACAGCAAAAAAATGCTGGGGTTATAGCAACATTCTGTAAATTATATGCTGCTTAGTTTTTTTTTTCCCCCCAAGAAAGTTGGGGGGGGGGTGTGCATTTATAAGATTTAGAAAAAAAGCAGTGTTTTTTGATAGTGTAATTATTTTAACGACAGTATATGAAAAAAAAAATGCAGCATCAAAGGAAACAGATCCAATACTCAGGAATCACCAGAATTAATAGTTAGAAGGGAAGGGATGCTTGCATATGGCAAACAGACGAATTCCAAGAATTTGTATTTTGTGGCGGTAATTTTTACAACGGTATCGTAATCGAAGGTTTAAAAAATATGGTCACTATCACCATATTCCCTATACACCATATATATAGTGTGACAGGGCTCTTTACTTTCTTTTACTTTAGAGTAGAGAAAAGGGATGGTGAAGATACCCTCTCCATAGCCTATGCTCAAAAAAGTGGTCTGTTCTGTTCTGTTCAAGAAATCAGTTTTACTGCAATTGGGAATTTCCCATATCTGCTCCACTTATATCAGAGCATTCCACTAAAGCACATCGGCAATTTCTGTTCACATTTTCAACTTCAGTGTTTCACTCCTCATTCCAGTTTCCTCGAAAACACGCATTGAAAATAAACAAAGCAACTGAAATGTATCAGCGACTATGCTAGTCTCCGCAAAAACAAGGCGACAAGCTATTTTGCATTGTTGGATATAGGAAGACAAGCTATTTTGCATTGTTGGATATAGGAAGACTTTAGCAAGGTCAAACTTCTGTATGAGACAAGTCAGCTCCATGGGTGACAATTTCAGATGACATCAACAAAAAAAAAGAGGACTTACAGTTGTTTCCTAATCCAATCCAGTATTTTGTTATAATCCTTTTTTGTAAAGTTGTGACCATACCCTGTAGGAGTGTATGTCTAAATAGCTTTGATTAATTGAAAGATCAACACCACACCATTGCATTCTTCTTTCAGATATTCTATCTGCTGTTTATGGTGTACTCTGTCAAAAGTCTTGCTATTGAAGCATACATAAATTGACTCCTTTACTTCTGTGTACTTTTCTGTTATTATCCTCATGCAGAAGATAGTTACTCTTGCCCCATGGTTTTTCATGAATACAACTTGTTGTATGTAGCTCTAAGTAGAATCAGTTGAGTGAAATGACAGAGTATAAGTGCATATAATCAGTGAGCTACAGAAACAATTAATATTCATACTCTGTGTCAAATTTTGAGGAAATTTGCATACCTATGGGTCTGCCTTGAGTGCAGTGAGTTTGATTCAGATAATTATGAAAAGCAATGTTATTTTATTAAAGCATTAACAAATGCATTAATTAGTTGTGAAGATAAACATTTTCATTTATTTAGATGCAGATATTTAGCAAAATACTCAGAGATGGAGACATAACATAGAGAAATCATGACACTAGCATCAAATGCTTTCAACAAACTGATAAACAACTGGAGATCAAAAGTTCTCAGAAAATGAACAAAATTTAGATTGTTCAACTCCTCTGTGATACCAGTGCTAACATATGGATGTGAAAGTTGGAAATCCACTAGGACTTTCTATCTATCCATCCATCCATCCATCAATCCATCCATCCATCCATCCATCTCTAATCTAATGACCTTTCGAGCCATAGCCGGCCCATAGGGCGTAGATCAAGATACTCCTTCTCTTATCCGAATCTCCGTTCCAGCAGTCCTCAATTCCTTCAAAGATATTTTATCAAATCTCTCCATCTGTCTCTGCTCTGTCTAAGCAGCTTATCTCACCATGGGAGCCGACTCCTGCTGCCCCCGCCCCTCCCATCAATGTTCCCCCCAGTATCCCTCTGGGTTTTCCTCCTTTTCTCTTACCTATTGTTTCCCACACGAGGGCCCGCCCTGCCATTCGGCTATTATCTCTTCTCACCACATGTCCAACACACAACCATCGTCATTTCTTTATCACTGAAGACATTAATGGTTGACTGGCGATCTATCCATTTTCCTCGCCCGCCCTGAACTCGTTCCATGCCACACCAAGCACCTTCCCCAGACATTCACTTTCGAATGCATTCAACCCTGTTTCTATATCTCTTATTGTTTTCCAGCCCCCACACGCACACGCAAGGGTTGATAGCACATTTGACTCAAAATATCCAAGCCTTGTGTCTGCGCTGATGAGTCTCGACCTCCATAACCCTTCAAGGCCCCTCCAGTCATTCTGATTCCAATTTCCTTGCCCACATCCCCCTCCCGATCAATGTGACCTCCAAAGATATATAAAGCGACCGATCTCCTCCACTGGCCCGCCCTCCATGTACTTTCTGTTGTCTGTTGGAACCAAGCTTTTCATGACTTTAGTCATGATGGATTAAATACCTTTCAAAACAAATGTCTTCGTTGGATCTCAAACATAAGCTGGAAAGAATTCATTTTAAACAAATAGATAAGAGATGAATCTAAACAAGAGTACATATTGAGCTCTGTGAAACAAAGGCATTGGAAATACATGGATCATGTGCTGAGAGTGAATGTAGAAATACTTCCTTACCAAGCATTCATGTGGAAACCATCTGGTAAAAGAAAACAAGCCAGACCAAGAGAATCGTTAAGTAAGAACAATTACTAGAGAAGGCTCAACCATGGGACTAGGAAACAATCAAAAACAATTACAAGAGCTTGCAGCAAATCGTTAATCATGGATAACTATAAATTCCGCTATATGTGCTGTCTTCGGCTCAGAAGGAAAGTTGTTGCTGTTGTTGTTGTGTTCGCCAGCTTTCAACTCTGACGAAGTCCCTAGAGACTAGGAACTGAATTTTGCATGTTAATCTATTTTTTCTGGCAGTCATGTGCACAGGGGTCCCTCACCACACAGGCAGATATCTCCGACTTCGGAGGTACTCATGTTTTTTCCGTCGATGAGTAACTGACGTTTCAAGCCGGGCCTCGCTGCTGAGACCAGGGGTGGTTGCCGCAGAGAGAAATCATAAATAAAAATCCCAAACGGTGTAACCGAGATTTGAACCCACAACCTCTCTGTCGTGAGGCCGGCATCTTGCCTCAAGACCAACCAGTCCCCCATGGACTTGGAATATGAGGAAACTGCAACAAGGAACACTTTTCATACATAGCCTGCAATGGTTCTTCCCGCCTATCCACCATATACCGGAAGTTCACGTCCTCCCGAAAATGATGATCGTCATATTTCTTTAAAAATGTATAGTGCTTGATGATGTTAGGCCATCGTTGTTGACTCCAATTTCGAACATATAAACACACAGTTAGTCATCAGATTATCCCCGTCGCACATCAAACAACAGACCATAAGATTAGCGTATGGTCGGTCTAGAGATTTACGATGAGCCATTATGATAACGTAGCACACATAATAATGTTGGACGCACTGCAATGACACACCCTTTAGAATCCTGATTATTCTAGTGAATGTAGCCTACGATGAAAAGAACACAGTGCAAATTCCCTAAAGAGATAAAACTGCTGCTGATGAACCATTTCACATTAATGAGTAACATGGAAATAACTTGCGTCAAGCAAATCCAACAACGGCCATGAACGGCCAATGTGACGCAAAGCACATAACAAGCCTAGACGATGGAAGGTCGCATTCACAACACTTGGTTTGTCGAAAATAGAATATTGCCAGCGTACAACATCGTTTTATTGGCGCAGATGTAATAAGTAAATCATCATCTTGACTTTAACGCATAGGAGTGCAATGGAGTACTGAAATTAATCAGACATCGAATGCACTTTCTGCAGCGTTTGAGAGAACGTGGACAAGATCCGCCATCTTAGAAACGGAAGTCCGAAAAAGGAAAGTGAATTCAATTAAATTTAGTAATAGCAAAAGAAAATTGCCTGATTTTTTAAATGTTAGATAAATATTAAAATAATAAATGATTTACTTGCCAGAGTAATATTCACTTTCATATAATATCTGACAGAATGAGTCCAGCCTAGATGAGAATGGCATTGCTGCAGCCATACTGCCATTAGCTACAACATTTTGTAAAGCAAGTATTATTTATATCATACACTTATTTTGTTTATGCATGGTATAGATTTCATAGCAAATATTTCTTTACTATTTCATGTGTGTGATACTGACACTTATTGTGTTCTGAATGTTTTGAAAGAACCAGTTTTCTAACTGGGTTAATGTATATTCAACTCATTCTTTGTCAACAGTTTAAGCACTTTTTGAGAATGTTATTTATTCTACATTGATCTAGACATGTATTGAATGTTATGATCATCATCACTGCGCACAGAATAAATGCATAGGTGCTCCGATATTCCTCTAGAAATATTGAGAATCTCTGAGGAGAACTCTGACTGATGTACACGAACTATGTAGCACTGCCTGGGATCCATTGGTGTGGGTAGATTTTTGTTGACAATTCTGCCTGGGATCCATTGGTGTGGGTAGATTTTTGTTGACAATTCTGCCTGGGATCCATTGGTGTGGGTAGATTTTTGTTGACAATTCTGCCTGGGATCCATTGGTGTGGGTAGATTTTTGTTGACAATTCTGCCTGGGATCCATTGGTGTGGGTAGATTTTTGTTGACAATTCTGCCTGGGATCCATTGGTGTGGGTAGATTTTTGTTGACAATTCTGCCTGGGATCCATTGGTGTGGGTAGATTTTTGTTGACAATTCTGCCTGGGATCCATTGGTGTGGGTAGATTTTTGTTGACAATTCTGCCTGAGATCCATTGGTGTGGGTAGATTTTTGTTGACAATTCTGCCTGGGATCCATTGGTGTGGGTAGATTTTTGTTGACAATTCTGCCTGGGATCCATTGGTGTGGGTAGATTTTTGTTGACAATTCTGCCTGGGATCCATTGGTGTGGGTAGATTTTTGTTGACAATTCTGCCTGGGATCCATTGGTGTGGGTAGATTTTTGTTGACAATTCTGCCTGGGATCCATTGGTGTGGGTAGATTTTTGTTGACAATTCTGCCTGGGCGCGGTCATTTTTTGGTCTACTCTTTATCAGTTTTTAACTGCAGAGTGTTCCTTAATATGCGCAAGTGCTCATTGGTCCCCTTGTTTTTTTGCCTTTACCCAGAAGGGCTAGACATTGGATCTCACTATCCAGAGACCAGGTGAGGGTAAAGCCTTGAGAAACTGCAGATTCAATTTTCTTTATTTTTGAAAAATATTCCCACTGGTGTAATTGAACCCAGAACTTTCCCTTTGAGAGATGAAAATCTGACCTCTAAACCAGGGAAAATTGAAAAAAATGGCTCTTTAGTCCATCTACTATGCCATGCTACTCATAGTTCTCCTCCACTAGTCCCCTTTTGTGACACTTCGGTGTTCCCATATACTTCTTTCTTTCTGGACCACGTACCACTCATATGTTTTTATTGCACCCCACTCTCAGACTTCTTACTCTTTCCGCCTTTTGAGGACCTGTTATTATATTCTTTCTCCTTCTAGCTTGCACACTTACTCCGGTGTGTACTCCTCTTGTCAGTAGTGCATTATGCGCACATTTCTACTCATTTGATTGTCCCCGTATGGATCTGCTTATGCATGTAGTTGTTCATATGTACGGGTATTGGTATGTATATGTATGTATGTGTATATATGTATATATATTCGAAAGGACTATAGATAGATAGATGTGTGTATAGGTGTACTCGTGCATGTGTGTACTTGCTTATATGCACATTATTGTTTGTGTATGCATATATATATATGTGTGTTGATGCATATTAGTATGTGCACGTCTACTTGTACGTGCACATATGTAAACACGCATCTGTGAGTGTGTGTATACCTGTATTTACGAGCCTTAGATACTTCCAGGCATTGTCGGCATCTTTGCTAGCCGGCATAACCTAGACAGCGTTCCCCCCACTCGTGTATTTTTAGTACCCTCCACCCCTGTCCAGAGGGTATATTACAGCCAGACCCGCGTTACGCGCCCTTTTTCCATCCTGACCCACGTCCACGGCACAAGGGAAGTCAATTTGCTTTTCTTTAACATTTTTCGATCATTTTGTTTTGGATATTTCATTACTAGTTAGCTATGTAGGATATTTACTTAGATATCTGTGTGTGTTGTTGTTTGTCTGTTCCTGCTGAAGGCCTATTGAGCCGAAACGTCGTTCAAATCTGTGTCGTCTACTAACCACATAAAGCTTTTACCATACCTTTTTTCTATTTTTTTCAATTTTCCCTCACATTCAGCTTTACTGCAGCTTCGTATTTTTATGCATTCATTTGCATTTTTTTGCCTTAACCCCCCAGCTCTAAACCAGCCTTTATATTAAATATGTGTAGACACTGTCAGTGTCCAGGTAAAGTAGGTTGAAAGTTAACTATGAATTTTCAGTTGTATGTTGTGGGGTGGTCTGAGACTGGGTGCTCCAGAGGTAGCCTCTTGACAGGAAGGTCCTGGATTCGATTCCCACCACAGGCGGTGGAAATTTAAAACAAAAAAATCAAACCTGTGGTTTCTTCATGGCTGGTTTCTGGGTAGGGAGATCCGATGTCTAGCCCTGTAGAAAAAATGTTAAAAACAGAAGATACCTGTGCACATTAAAGAGTCCTTGGCAGTTTTAAGTATAAAAAAAAAAAGTTGGTTTAAAAATGGCCGCTGTCATAGCAAAAATTATTAAGCAAATTTACCTATCCATAGCTTAAGACAGATTTGTTAGGCCGAAAGGCTCAGATATTGCAGCTGTGCCATAAACAACCCTACGTAGTAAACTAAAAACTTGTAAACTATACAGCCCAGTTAATGGGTGAGCGCTAAGATGAAGAGAGCAGTTTGATGTTTAACATCATTATTTAAGTTGCAGAGGTGGCATGCATGTTTCATCTCATGAAATGTTAAATTGTACATTTTTTTTTTTTTTTTGCAGAAATTATGTCAAGGTGTTCTTCAATTTGCATATACACTCATTCAAGAACATGCAGTCTGGGGAAGTTTGCAGTTCTGGGAACAGACATTTTACCATGATGTGCAGTTAGAGGTTCAGAAATTGTATTTACCAATGGTATTGACCCTTCTTTTTGGCTGGATTATTTTGTATTCTCTTTAAAAAGACAATTGTTGTTGTGGAAAGATATTGTTGACAATTTTACAGCTTTGGGAGGATAATCATATTCTGTTTAATGTGCAAGTGCAGGTGATTATCCATCCATTTTCTCTTCAGCATAATAGTAAATAAATAAGAAATAAATAACTTGATTGCATTGCTATCTGTTGAGGGATACTAGTTCAACTTTTGTTTAAGGTTATCTTTTATGTACATAATTAATTCTACTGATTGAGATTGCTCATTGTGTTCATTGACTCAACTAAAGTCTTCTATGAGTTAATAGAAATAAATTGTTCTCAAGAAATATAGTGTAAATGAACAGCTAATAGACATCATTACTGTCTAACATAAAAAAAGTATAAGTGCCATCAGAAAAAGTGTAGACATGATAAACTCATTCCCTGTAACAGCAATTCAACAGATGTTTCTATCTTCATTCATATTTATCATCCATATGTGGAAAATTCTAAAGTTGCAAACTCTGAACCAGATTTCTTTAAATGAATTGATGTTTGCTTTTGACTAAAGTCTAATATTCTATAATAAAAAACAGCTTCAACATCATATAACTTGTCTCTATGCCATCTGTCAGGAGGATGACATGCAGATAATGTTAATAAATTGAAATCTATCACAAAGTTATATTGCTAACAGTAGGTAAGGTAAGGTAAAGTACAAGACTTAAATCGCTTCTTAGCAAGCGAGTTTTTACCCATATGTGCTTGGCCGCCTATCCAGAAGTGTTCGGAGACTTCTGGATAGTGTCACTTCAAGCATCAAAACTCACGATGTGAGGTGGCATTCCTCACCTTCCCAGAGTAATTCTTTGGTGAATTTCTGCCAGTAGCTGGGTCAACCATACGGATATTTTTTTTCTAACCATGAGTACAATTCACACTGCTTCCAATGGGAATCTTACATGGGTTGTCTAAATGTCTGTAACCCAGTCGGGTGGTTTTCTCAACTAGGCTACCGAGGCCCCTGCTGATAGTAGGCATGTCATTAACCTTGTAAAAGAGTTTAAGTACCTAGGCTTGATGATGGCAAATTAGATTGGGGGTCTAGTGGTAAGATGTTGGCCTCTGGACAAGAAGGTCCTGGGTTCATTCCCACCATAGGTAGTGGTAATTTTTCCAAGATCAAATTTGTCATTTCTTTGTGACTGTGCCCTCCCCTGTCTCCAGGTAGTGAGATCAAATGTCTAGCCCTCTCAAATAACGGCAAAAAACAGGAGGTCTTGTGCACATGTTAAGTTGGAAATCTAAAACAGAAAGCGAAAAATGGTTGCTTCCCGGGCAAAATATATCTATCTATTGTCCTTTCAAGCCGAAGACGACACATAGGGCAGAACTACAATCTCAAAAACAGAAACCTTGCGTGCCAAAATAGCACATATTGCAGAGATCACTGCTTCTAAAATCTATGGTTCTGTTTCCATAACAATGCTTTTTACAATGATGGTTTGTCAAGCCATCGATCAATCTCCTTAGTCGCCTCTTACGACATGCCTGGAAGGTCACATTGTCACTATTCTTTACTTCCACATAATGAGGTCCCAGTAACACACTGGAACAAAATACATAGGGGAAAAAATCTCAACAATAAAAATTGAGAGTACCTCTGAAGTTGGAGAATATCTGCCTATATGGCAGGGAACCATGGCTGCTGGTGTTGAAAAATAGGAAAAAGTTATAGAGATATAAGTCTGGTGTATGCTAGCAACAACATACCTTCCATATATTTTTTTAGGTAAACCTGAACACCAGACCTAAAAACCCTGTACAAATAAAAAAAAAACATTCATGTCAATATTAAGTGTTAATTTATAATAATAATAAATATTAATAATAAGTTCCTGAAATTGTCATTAATTAATGTTTAAATGTAAATCAGTAATGTTTAAATTAGTACTAAATTCAAAATCCCATTTTTTTTTTCAATATTATCCAGTAAATTAATTATTAAACATTTAAAAATGCTATTTGACAGAAGCGAGACTAACAATGAATATGGCTGGTGCCTTGTTTTCTTTCATAGCTAGATGCCTCTCTTAAAAATTATTATTATTATTTTGATACTAATTAATAGGCAGAGATCAGTTGATTACTCAAATTTTGTGAAAATAAACCTAAAATTGTTTTGAGCAGTTCTGTTTAGCGTGTTGAAATTAATAATTTATAAAATATTGAAAAAAGCTGACCTATTGCATTCAATTGCGGTTGTGACTTATAAGTCCAATATCTTGAAACTACCACATGACAGTGTTTACCGTAGTTACTGCAAAGATCAGTAATGAAATACTTTCAACTTTTACCCCATGCCATGAGAACACAGTGGGGGTACTGTGGCGTATATCTTCAATTATGTCTTAGGGGTTTTGCCTACTTCTCAGCGAGATATGACCCGTTCAATCTTAGACCAGGTCTTCCAGGTTATACCAAACCACAATTTTCATCCAAAAGTGAAAGAGAAAACTACTTTGGCCTATATGTAGCCAGCAATTGTATTGCAAGTGAAGTTATTTTCTTTCTTGACCTTTCATCTGAAGTTACACTTACCTCTTTGTTTGCAACAAATGCCTCACAATAAAAGTGGTAGGACAAAATAAGTTGAAGAAGTGGTTAAGATTTTTTGTTCTTTGTTTAAAGGGCCATCATTATTGTTTGATATCAGTTTTCAGATAAGTTACTCTTATCTTTTGTCTGATTGCAAAGTGCACAAACACTAGCCCTAATGAGGGACCCTGGGATAATTTCAGAAAGTTGGCCATATTTTTAATGATTGTTGAATTTTAGTTTTATTTTTTAAAATGTGTGTCTGTGTAGCAGCTTATGACCTGCTCTTGTCAATTTACGGCTGCCCAAAGCTTCTCTTTACATGCTCATCTTGAATACCTGGGTTATGTTTTATTGTCTATCTCATAAAGAGAATAGATATCCCAACTCACTACCTTAAAATCAGGGACTAATGGGAAAAACTCCACACTATATTTGGACTAAGTACTTTTGAGTTTGGTGCAAGCTTAATCTTTATGCTACATTCTATCTATTAATTGTCCTTTTGAGTTAAGACGGCACATAGGGAAGAATTGTAAACTCTCTATGCCTGACAATCTATGTTATCAAATGTCAGACTTTGCACAGGACCCACATTGTATTTTGCCATACATCCCTGTTCTGGCGAGTCTCTCAATCTTGGCAAGGTAGCTAGTGCTACTGTTGCCTCTCACCTTAGTGTTCTTTTTAATCTTTCTCTAGGTCAACTTCATTTTACTTTTAATCCTCTAATTCCCGTATGAAGGCCTGCTTTGAGGTTCACTTTTTGCATCTTCTCATCACATATCCAACATATGACCACCTTCCTCTGTTGATTATAGGTATTTTTGAACGCTTTGTCATTTCTCTTATTTCTACTGAGCCCATGCTGTGGTATACGAAGTATTTTCCTGAGACATTTGTTTTAAAATGCATCTAATCTATTTTCTACTTCTTTAGTTGTTTTCCAGCTCACGTATGCATAAGTAAAGGTGAATAATACATTTGATTTGAAAATCCTGAATTATGTTTTTGTATTTAGTCATTTTAATGGGTACCAGATTTTTTTCTGGGAAAGTGAAGCGGCACGAGAGTAATACCGACCACATTACACCAAAAATCATGTGCCGAAGGTCTGTAAAATTTATGGTCACTAACACCATATTCCCTATACACTACTTGGCGTGACGGGGGCACTTTAGTACTTTTTTTATTTAGTCATTTACAAAGTTGAACGCAATAGAAAATAAATGTATAAGGAAAATACTTGTTATAGCGTAGAACGAATTCAAAACAAACGAGGAAATTAGCAGAAATTGCCAGTCAACCACTAATATCTTCAGTAATCAAGAAAAGACGATGCTCATATGTTGGACATGTGATGAGAAGAGATAATAACCGAATAGCAAAAGTGAGGAATGTCGCTTCGCATCTGAGTTTCGATGCTTGAGGCGGCACTATACAGAAATATCCGAACATTTCTGGACAGGCGGCCGAGCACATATGGGTGTAAACTCGCATGCTAAGACACCAGTTCAAGTCTCGTACTTTAGCAAAGCAAGCCCCCATGTGGGAAACAACAGGTAAGAGGAAGACCCAGAGAGACACTGAGAAGAACATTGATGAGAGAGGCCAGAGCAGCAGGAATTGGCTCCCTCAATGAGATAGAGCTGCTTGCATAGAACAGAGACAAATGGTGAGATTTGATAAAAGATCTTTACAAGGATTGAAAAGTGCTAGAATAAAAATTTAGGTAAGAGAAGGAATATCTGGGTCTATGCCCTATGGGCTGGCTACGGCTTGAAAGGTCAATAGATAGATTTAGTAATTTTGATTTCCATATTTTATCAACATTTCTGAAAGTCCTTGCTGCCTTTGCTAATCTGATTAAATTTCTTTCTTTGTGTTTTCTTCTTAATCTATGCAACTTCCAAAATTTACAAATTGGTCTACTTCTCCCACTACTTTTTCTTCTGGGTCTATTTTTTCTTCTGGATGATTTTTATTTATTTATTGCTTTAATCTTTTCTTGGTTGATCTAAAGTTATATTTTCCTAGCCATTGATGACAAGGCATTTGTCATTCCTTGCATCATGTTCACATTGCTACTAATAAGAACTATGTTATCTGCTGCAAAGCCAAGGTCTGCTGGGGCTTGCTGCTGAGACCAGGGGTGGTTGCTGCAGAGAGAAATTATAAATAAAAATCTCAACTACTGCAGTCGGCATTTGAACTCGCAACTTCTCTGTCTGAAGATCGGCATTTTGCCTCGAGACCAACCAATTCCCCACAATTGCAAATAACAAAGGAGATAAAATACTTTCTTGTTTCACCATGGTATTAATCTGGAACGATTCACTCAGTCCTGCCTTAGTGAAAACTGCACAAGGGAAGCAATTATACAAATCTTTGATGATGTTAATGATTTTTTTTTTATGATAGTCCATATTGTCTTAGTATGTTCCACAATGAATCTCTATGTATACTGTTGAACTCTTTTTTGAGATCATTAAAATTTAGAAGAAATGGCTTCTACTTTTCCATATATTCTTCTAATATAATTCTTAGGGTGAAAGTATGTTTAAGGCAGTTTCTCCCTTTTCCTGCTTGTTCTTCACACATAACAGTGTCTACAGCATCTTTGATTCTATTCAATATGATTTTACAAAATGCTTTAGAGGCACCTCCTAAAAAACCACACTTCTCTAGTTTGTGCAATCCTTGAGATTGCACCTTTTTTTTAAATGTTGACAATGGCTATCCATTGCTTTTAGTATCTCAGACATATCATTTTCACCAACAGATTTGTTGTTATCCACGAGCCTTACAGTTGTCTATATCTAATTTAAGGTGAAGTCATCTAAATCAATATCTAACTGTAAGGCTGGTGTTTTGGCTGTTTAATTTATGAAATGCTTTGGTATTGGATGATTTTATGCTACTGTGATCAGCTAAAAAGTCATCAATATCAGAATATAACTTGTATAAAACAATATAACATAATATAAACAAGTTATTAAGTATTTATTTTTTCTGTTATCTATGAATAAATGTTCACAAAGTTTACTTCAGAAATTGAGAAGTCTTTCGTTGCTTTCTATTTTTTCAGTATGAGGAATATATGATGCTAATGTCCAAGTCTACTGACAGTTCTGAAGACTTTCCTCAAAATGGCATGAATGATGCCAGATCTTCAGCACTCACACCCAGAAAGATTGGGCCCTTAGAGATAACAGCAGAGCAGGCATGTGTCAGTCAACAGTTCTGTATCAAATCTTTAAACATATATCTTGAAATGTTTAAATCCTGCTGCCAATGTTTGTCATGTGTGATAAAGCCTGAGCGATAGTCTTTTTACAAATGTTGCACTGATATTGGTATCAGTTTGGTAGTTTTCAAATCACTTCTGCTTTTTTATGGTGGAGCTTATTGTCTTAGCTCTTAATTTTGATAATAAATATTCTCTTGTTAATTATATAATTATAGTGTATAAGACTCAGGATTTCTGTTTAATTAACAGCAGATGTTTTACAATGGTGATTTGTAAAGTCTCCAATGAACTGATCATAGAAGGTATAAAGGAAACAATGTCTTTCATCTTGAACTTAAACCAGAAACAAAATTGGCCTTAAGAACAGAACAAGACCTAGCAGTGAATTATAAAACATGGAGAGTTACAATGTCTGCCCTATGTGTCATCTATGTTTATGAGGAACTGACTAATTGTGTAAGACAAAACACAACATATTAGCATGTATTAAACTGAATTTTGTTTCTACTTTGTTGCTTACCCACAGCTAAGAGTTTGGCCAGGCATGACCAGCAAACAACAGGAAGAGTTGATTATCAATGAAGAGTCTGTTGTGTACAGCCAGGCTATCCATTATGCCCACAGGATGGTGTATATGAGAGTTCCTTTAGATGTATCAAGGTCTTTTAGAAATATCACTTTGGATGAAAACAGCAGCACGGTTACAACCAGGTAATATGAACCAGCTTGCTAAATGTTTATTTTTGCTGTAAATATTCCCAGTGTTTTCAAGTCACAACTATTGAGATGAGCCTTTATAATGAAATTCTCTCTCTCTCTCTCTCTCTCTCTCTCTCTCTCTCTCTCTCTCTCTCTCTCTCTCTCTCTCTCTCTCTCTCTCTCTCTCTCTCTCTCTCTCTCTCTCACACATGCACGCACGCGCGCGCGCGCACATGCACAGAGAGAGAGAGAGATTCACAAGTATTCAGCCCTACTGGGAGATACTTGCATTAATAGGAAAGTACAGAAATACAAGTTATTTCCAATCTGTGATCGTAACCCTATGCTATAGTCATGGGAACGCCTTCGTGTAAGACACTGCTCACAATAGCTAATTTTTTTAGTTAGCTGCGTGGCAGTGTACCAAGCGTTCGGTTTCTCGTGGCAAGATGCGGTGCCATGGAGTACGGGTTCGAATCCTACTTCGGACCATATATTGTGCTCTGTTTTTTTCTGTTGTTGTTTGTCTGTCATTTTTTCCGAGTGCTAACACATACTTCTTTGTTCTATTATTCCCTATTATCGCCTCGGAAGTTCCCTATATAATAATATTTATGTATTATTATTTGTATCCCTCCTTGATAGTTGGTGGTATCCATCACTCTCGTTATGCTTTGGGTGTTCTCGTTTCCATTTTTCATGGAACTAACCCTTGAGGATGGATTTGGCTTCAACTGAGCGGATGGTTCTCTTGTGGTAATCTCCCTCACTCTTTAGCTAATTTGTCTGCGTGTTTGTTTCCGTGTATATTTCAGTGTGATGGTATCCACTGACTACTCTCTGGAAGTTATTGCATAGTTGGTCCAGGGTTGTTCTCAAGTCATCGAGTTCATTGTTCTTAGGGCTTTTTAGAGCTGATAATACTGACAGTGCATCAGTCAGAATCACCAATTTTTTGTGCATGTTATTTTTGTGTTGAGTAGCCAGTGTTGCAGCATCTCTGATGGCCTCAGTTTCTGCTTTAAAGTTGTTTGAGAATTTTCTAGTAGCTATTGACTTGGTGATCTCATCCTGATTATTCAGCATCAAGAACACACCTCCCCCTCCATTTCTGGTGGCATTTGTAGCAGAGCCATCTGTGTATATGTGGGACCAAGAGTCCTGTGGGTAGGTATCGTGTATGTGTTTTTCTGCAACGTGTTTTCTTTCTGTGTCTGATTGGGTGCCTTTTTTCATGATTCCTGCTATATTTTCCTTAAGTTCTGGTATTTTATGCTTTCCATGAGGAGACATCAGATGGGCCCAAGGGTTTCGATATTGTTTGGGAAAGTACTGGGTCTCCAGTAGTTAGTTCATTGGCAATTGCAGCGAAGTTGCTCCTCTTTAGTCATACAATTCTGGAACCAGATATTCTTTGGTGCATGTTTGGCTAAGGAGCCTTCTATATTTCTCCGCTTGTTGCAATACTTTAGTGACCCGTCTGTCATCTAAGGGTTGTAAACCTGTTACTATTTCTAGAGTCTTGATAGGTGTAGATTTCATAGCACCAGTGATGATACGGGCAGCTTGGTTCTGTATTCTGTTAATTTTGCTACGGTGTGATTTGGAAGCCATAGCCCAGACTGTGACTCCATACTCTAGAACTGGTCTGACTCTTCATACGTATAGTCTTTTCAAAATATTGCTGTCTGCCCCCCAGTCCATTCCTGCCAATTACTTCATAATATTTGTTCGCTTTCTGGCTTTTTTTCCTTGCTCAGTCTATCTGATTTGTCCAAGTCATTCTGCGATTCATGGTGACACCAAGATATGTTGGGTTTTGGTCAATAGGGAGTGTATGGTCTTTTATCTTCAAGTTTGCAGAGAGTGTTTCTTGATAGGCTGAAAATTGTGTATGTAGTTTTTTTCTCGTTGATTGGTAAGAACCAGGTGTTCGTCCATTTTTCAAGTTCATCTAGCATCCTGGGTCCAGCCACCGTCATACTTTCCTCACGAGCCCATAACGCCAGATCATCTGCGTATATTGCTGAGTGTATTCTGGGTGGAATGTCCTTTACAATGTTGAGAATTTTATGGATGATAAGAAAACTTTTAATAAAAAGAGAGATACTAATAAAAAGAAAGCTACAAATATATATATATAATTACCCACTGGATATACAATATAGGATTATACTACTAAAAATGAAAGCAAAATCATTCGACATAGCAATAATACAGACATACACACCTACTCAAGAGCAATAATACAGACATACACACCTACTCAAGACTATACAGATTAACAAATAGAGGAATACTATGAAGATCTAAATGAAGTTATGAAGCAAGTGAAATCTTAGGACATCTTGATTGTTATGGGTGATATGAATGCTTAAGTAGGAAAAGGTAAGATATAAGACCATTATAGGAAATCATGGTTTAGGATAATGAAATGAAAGAGAAGAAAGACTAATATGATTTTGTGAAGAAAACAGGCTGATAATATGTAACTCATACTTTGAGCAGGAGAAAAGTAAACTATACGCATGGAAAAGCCCTGGAGATAAGAAAAGAAATCAAACAGATTACATAATGATATAAGATAGGTTCTGTAACAGCGTCAAAAAAGCCAAAACCTATCCAGGAGCAGGTATTAATTCAGATCACAATCCTGAAATGAGTAAAATAAAAGTCAAACTAAAGAAAAACAAACAAAAGACTAATTCATCAACAATACCACTAGACATAACAGCTTTAAATCAAAAAGATCTTAAAGATACTTTCATAATCCAAGTAAAGAACACATATCAGAAGCTGCTAGATGGAAGGGATTGAGCAATACAGAAGAGAAAATCCTTATGAAAAAGTTACAACCAAATGACAATACATAAAGAAAAGCACACAAGAAACTTGCAACATCTTACCCAAAAAGTAAAAGAATAAAAAACAAAAATGGATAACTGACGCCATCTTGAAAAAAATGGAAGTAAGAAAAGTGAAGAACACTACCCAATACAACAAAATAGATAATGAAATATTCAAAATGTGCATAAAGGCAAAAGAAGACTGGCTCAGCCAAAGTTGTCTAGAAATCTAAACTATGGAAAATAAACAAATTTAAGAGGGATGCATACAGAAATAAAGAGAAAGTTTAGTAAAAATAAAAGAAACCACAGAAAATAGATGTGTTGCAAACAAAGGAGGAAAAATGCTAACAGACAACAAAGATATAATCAATAGATAGCAGGAATATATAAAACAGGATTATTTTATAATGAAAGGGGAAGATATTAATTATAAAATTTCATCAGGCTATAAAGTCTCAAAATTAGAAGTGGGTGGAAAAAGCTAAACAAAGAAAGAAAAATGGAAAAGCTTCAGGACCTGACAACATACAGATACAGATGATACAGGCACTAGAATATTTTGGCATTGAAGTGATCACAGACGTATGCAATGACATATACCATACAGGATATATACCATCATCATCATGTGCTGTACCGGTTGGCGTTGGCGATCATGTCCTTTCACAATCTTCTATCTACAGTGCATCGTATGAGTTCTGTTGTTGACTGTTTTCCATGCCATGACACCAAGCTATCCAGTATTTTCTCTCTTTGTCGTCCGCAATCTATATTTTCTTTTATATTGCCAGTTGTAACCAACTATTCCAACTTTCCTCTTTTCATGATGTGCCCAAAAAATGTTGATTGCTTCTTTCTGATGTTTTTTAAGAGCTCCCTTTTTGTGTTGGCCTCTTTGAGAACTGTCCAGGGAACTTTCAACATTCTTCTGAGAAATCCCATCTCTGTGGCCTCTAATCGTCTTTTCATTTGTTTGTCTATTGTCCATGATTCGCTTCCATAGGTCAGAATTGGTTCTATATAGCATCGATGAACTCCCTTTCTCATTTCTATTGACATAGATTTGTTGCATAAGATATATTTCATTTTATGAAATGCTATTTTGGCCTGAGCTATTCTGCTTTTTATTTCTGTGTTGCATCTTCCATCTGATGTTATCACTGTGCCTAAGTATTTCAAATGTTGCACTTGTTTCAGATTTGTCTTGTTTATTTTTATGCTGCATGATGGTGATGATTGTTTCTTCGATATAACCATTACTTCACACACATACATATTAGAGCACAGGACTTCGACAAACACAGATTCACGTCACTTCTTCGGATGATGTAAATGGGAGTTAAGTTGGGCACAGCCAGAAATGAGATACTTAGTGGCTGTGTAAGAAGACTTATCAACCAACATAGAACTGGAGTCGTCAGTCGCTGGACACTGAGGGAATTGCTAAGGAGGAGATCTGAGCACTTATGGACATGTTCAGAGTGCAGTGATGATGACCCGCAAATAACTCAATAACCATTACTTCTGTTTTCTTACTATTCAGACTGAGACCTGGATATATACCAAATGAACTAAAAACATCAACTTTCATTGCATTGCCAAAAAAAGAATGGTACAGTTGAATGCAGTGATTTTAGAACAATAAGCTTAATGAGCCATGTAACAAAAATCTTGCTAAAAGTTATACAGGGAAGTATTCAGAATAAAATAATATGGAATTAGAAGAACAACAATTTGGATTTAGGAAAAACAGTGAGACAAAAGAAGCCATATTCTGCATGAAGACATTAATCGATAAGTACACAGAAGTAAACAAACCAATATATGCCTGCTTCATAGACTACACCAAAATTTTTCATAGAATTCACCATAAACAACTTACAGACTGCCTAAACGATATACATCTAGATGACACAGATATTTGACTGATATGTAATTTATACTGGGAGCAAACAGCAATAGTAAAATATAACATGGAGAACTCTACACCCGTTGATATAAAAAGAGCAGTAAGACAGGGATGCATTCTATCACCAAGCTTGTTCAATCTATACACTGAGCTAATTATTAAAAACATCACAGAAATGCCAAACCTAAACATTAATGGAAAGAAAATCAATAACCTATAATATGCTGATGACACTGTATAGTGAAATAAAAAGTAAAGTGCCCCCATCACGCCAAGTGGCGTATAGGGAATATGGTGTTAGTGACCATAAATTTTACAGACCTTCGGCACATGATTTTTAGGGTAATGTGGTCGGTATTACGCCCGTGCCGCTTCACTTTCCCAGAAAAAAATCTGGTACCCATTAAAGGCTGGGTATACCCGGAAGCCGTCGGTTGGGATCGAACTCTACCCCTTGTCCTTTGTAGTCCTGTTCACTAACCACCGAGCTATCGCTGCTCCCGATGACACTGTATTACTAGCAGAAAATCCTAAAGATCTACAATAATTACTTAATAAAATAAACTCAACAAGCAAAAAATAAGGATTAGATATGAATATCAAAAGGACTAAAACTATGATAACAAAAAGATACTACTCAAAATCTACAAGTGGATATCAAAGTTGAAGGAATAACTGGAGACAGTTCAGAGCTACAACTACCTGGGACATACTATAACCAGCAGTTCAGAGCTACAACTACCTGGGACATAATATAACCAGTGATGGAAAAAGTACAACTGAAATAGTAGGAATGGCAAAAAGTAATTTTAATGCCATGAAAAATATACTAACATCAAAACAAATAACACCAGGGCTAAAACTAAGAATAGCAAAATGTTATATCTTCTCAACATTCCTGTATGGTGCAGAAACATGGACATTAGACAAGAAAACAGATAAGAAAATGAAGCCTTTGAAATGTGGATATACAGAAGAATCAGGTAGAATTGGATAGAAAGAAAAGAAAACAAACAATGAAGTCTTAAAACAACTAAAAAGAGAACTACTAAACACAATTCAAACAAGACAAATGAGATTTTTGGGGCATGTTATAATACACAGCAGCCTACTAAAAGTAATCTTGGAAGGGAAAATACAAGGTAAAAGAGGCAGAGGCCGACCAAGACTAACATGGACAAGTAACATCAAAAGATGGACAATTCAGCCTATGACAGCCTGCACTATCATAGCAAAAGGCAGAGCAGAATGGCACTCCATGATAGCCAACCTTTGATGTGGAGACTGCACTCGATGATGATGATGAAGAAGAAAATTTTTAATGGTTTACAGAAAAAATGTCAGTGGTTATGTATATATCTTGTATCAAATATCAGAAATATTTAGTTCATGGAAATGGAAACATATGGAAATCAAGTTCTACACTAGAAAATATAGAGATGCTCTTTTTGGTGTTTTCTTCTAATTTGTAAAAAAAAAGAACTCACTATTGACTTATAGTTTCACTTTTGACTCAGTATTTTGTTTAAACTAGAATACAGAATACATGTAAGTTAACTATTAATTCAAATTACATTCTTTATGTTATTATAAACACATCTTTCTGTCTCTGATTTAATTTGAAAACAAATTCCAGCCACAACAATTTTTTGTTTGTCTAATTTTATTGTAATCCTTTTAAATCGTTTTATTACCATTTGTTTATTTTTTATTTTATAATCATTTTATTTCTTTAAATTGAAACATGTAGATTTCCAGGTATAATTATGAAACTAATTGGTCTTCAATTGCATTCACCTGCAAAATGATTTCTTACTCTTTTACATTCAATGTTTACCTTTTCTGTCTCATCCAATATTTTCATGACATGTGTTAAAAATGTTTACAAATACAAAATAATAATGTTAATTTAATAATAAAATAAAATACATAGCACTTTATGTTCAATGTGACTTTATACTTCACAAAATGTTTACCATGTAATGAACTTTAAGTTATTCTCAATCTGTATTTCTAACTCTTCTTGAAGTTCAATCTCAGCCATTGTAATCTAATAAAACTAATCACAACTGCAGTACTTTTTAGTAACAAAATCTAATTATCACCTCCAGATGCTCTAATAATTTGCTGTACATTTCTTACCAAGTTACTTATAAACTCAACTTGTAGACTATTTAAACATCACAAACTATACTACTCTGATGATTCTTTCCATCAACTGATGTTTTTTACTGACTAACCCTCTGGCAAAAATCTGTGCCTATCTTGTCTCTATAATTCTCTACATGTTGGTAAATTTACTTAATCAACACTGAGGCTTGATTAGATATAATCATTTCTCAAAACCACCCAACCATTCTTGACTGTTTTATTATTAGTCTGTGTCTTAAAAAGCTTACATTTCATTTGCTGCACTGAGAGGTAACCTCTCCAGCTTGACTCAGCACCACTCCTTACCATGCCTATTGGTATGACATAACACCACTTACTAGGTGAATGCATTAGAGGTGTGCCTCTAAAACTTGTGGACATATAAACAACACATTCTAGGAATAATCAGGGTCCTCATCAAGTACTGTTACTTCTCTACTTTATTTACTTTAGCTAATTTAATTTAGTTATAATTTCCCATGGCACTCCAAACTCAATTTAAAGGTCTTACATTTCTCTTGAGGGAGCCGAAATAGCTCAGTAGTTAGTGAACTGGACTACAAAGACAAGAGGTCGAGTTCGATCCTGATCGATGGGTTCATCCAGCCTTAAATGGTTTACTGGGAAAGTAATGCAGCACAGGCGTAATACCGACCACATTACCCCAAAAATCAATTGCCAAAGGTCTATAAAAATTATGGTTGCTATCACCGTATCCTCTATAAGCCACTTGGCGTGAAGGGACTCTTTACTTTTTAACTTTAGATTTCTCTTGCATACAGTGTTTATGATCTGAGTGATGTCAGTAATCTTAATTAGAGCAGGGTTTCTCTTTGAATGTTGTGTTGGGATAATTCCACAGCTATTATTATCTCTTCTAACTCACAGTATGGCTGAGAGTGACAGTTTGGATGCAGAGAGTGGTTTCTATGAGAATGATCAAACTGATGTCGCTGCAGCAGTTACAAAGTTTGTATCTAGATTTGTTGACAAAGTATGCAGTGATGGTGGTGTCACCCAAGAACACCTCAGATCCTTGCAACAAACAATACCTGGTATGGTTTATTCTGAAGTCTGTCCTACTTTTAAAAGAGCATATATTTAGCAGTTGTACATGTAATATATGCAATTTTAATATTGTATTATATTAATATATTAAATATAAAGTGTGTGTGTATGCATGCGTGTATATATATATATATATATATATATATATATATATATAGAGAGAGAGAGAGAGAGAGAGAGATGTGTTTCATATATTCGGATTTGGAGTCAGGGTGATGCCCTAGCATGGGCGGTTGAGCAATTATGGATCTTAATTCATTTGCAATGATACTGGGACCTGCCATAACCATATAGAGAGAGAGAAACTGAATCAGAACTAAATGCTGAGGAATAACGATGCAGAAACATCAAGATTGTCATTATTTCATGCAGCCTACCTCAGAATTCTCACAATATTTGAGCACAAAATAATTAACTAATAGTTGATCATCAGGTTGTATCAAAACTAAATGCACACCGTGGTAACAGGCCAACACTGGCATTGGTTAGGTCTTGTACTCGGAAGTGATTTAGAAATCTACACAAGAGCTACAGTACAATGGCCTCAGGGGACATTGGAAAGAGATGCAAAGGTAGAAATGCCTAAGGTTAACTAGACATAAAGGTTACAAATCAAGCAAGATTGGGACAACCATGTTATTATAGTACAAAACAACACATAGTGGATTGACCACTAACTGCTTTGAAAGCTAGTGACAAGGAGAGTTGTAACAACTGATAACTTTCTTGCTATAAGTCTTTCAAATGTCTGATATTAACATTGTCAATGACTATGACATATTCATCCACTTGGCTATGACCAAATTTATTAATGTAGGAGAAAAACTTAGTATCTGGGTTTTTATTAGGGAAGGAATGCACTTGGCAACAAAGCACTTGGCAGTGCTTCACCTAAACATGTGCTCAAGAAAAGCAGTAGTCTCCACTCTCCCAGTGATAGTAATTCTATGGGGCAATTTTATTTCATTTTTTAAAAATTAGACTGAGAGACTAGTCATTCACAAATAAGACAAAAAATGTTTGTTTTTTTTGGTCAAATTACCACCTGTACAAGTTTTTTTTTTCCTCTTAATATTCATCCAAGGTCATGGAGCAATTGTCACATCTGTCAGAACTAAATTAAACATGATCCTGGTTGGTTTTTGTGTGGAGACATTTTCTGGTGAAATAAACTGGAAATATATTTCAGGTATGGTTGCTATGCATTTTGAAACTTTGGAAGATGTCAACAGAGAAAATAAGCGGCTACCTCCAGTACAGAAGGTAAACTTTTTTTCTTGCTTTTTATTTTCTTTGTTCAACAAGAAATGTTTTTATATATTGCCATCATTTGCTTGCAAGGAAAAATATGGTATGCTTATGTTTTTATTTAATCAATAAGTTGTTTTTATAATTGAAAAAGTGTCTTTCCATAATTCTGGAATCAATTATATTGGATTCTTTTTTGTTACAGTGAATAATAATTTTTGTAGCTGTAGTTTTTCCTTGGAAACCAAGAGAAAGAATTTGTTAGCCACAATTGTTCAGAATTCATAGAGTGCAATCTAATATATTTTTAAATGTTTAGTTTCATGACACTATTTGGTAGTAGAAAGTGATATTTTTTTTCCGTTCGCTAGCTTTTACCTCTGATGAAGTCCCTAGAGACTAGGAACTGAATTTTGTGTGTTAATCCGTTTTTCCCTGACAGCCATGTGCACAGGGGTCCCTCACCGCACAGGCAGTTAACTCTGTCTTCGGAGGTACTCATATTTTTTCCGTCCATGAGTACTTGACATTTCAAGCCGGGCCCCGCTTCTGAGACCGGGAGTGGTTGCCGCAGAGAGAAATCATAAATAAAAATCCCAACTGGTGCAGCCAGGATTTGAACCCACAACCTCTCTGTCTCGAGGCCGGTGGCTTGCCGAAGGATGGCTACCATGGAGTGACATTCCGCTCTGTCTCTTGCTTTGATGATCCAGGTTGTCATAGGCTGACTTGTCTATCTTTTGATGCTACTTGTCCATGTTAGTCTTTGTCTGCCTCTGTCTCTTTTACCCTCTATTTTCTCTTCCAAGTTTACATTTATTAGGCTGCTGTGTCTTTTAACATGCCACAAAAATCTCATTTGTGTTGTTTGAATTAAGCTTAGTAGTTCTTTTTTTTCATTTTTAGTTGTTTTAAGACTTCATTGTTTGTTTTTTTATCTTTTCATCTAATTCTTCCTATTCTATAAATCCACATTTTAAATTTTCTATTCTGTTTTCTTGTCTAATGTCCATGTTTCTGCACCATACAAGAATGTTGAGAAGATATAATATTTTGCTATTCTTAGTCTTGGCCCTGGTGTTATTTGTTTTGATGTTAGTATATTTTTCATGACATTAAAATTAGTTTTTGTCATTCCTATTCTTTTGTTTATTTCAGTTGTACATTTTCCATCACTGGTTATAGTATATATCCAAGGTAGTTGTAGCTTTCAACTGTCTCCAGGTCTATACCTTCAACTTTGATATCCACTTATACTAATTTCCTCACTTAAAGGAAAACCTTTGTCTATTGCTCACAGCCTAAGATTCAACAGCCCGTCTTATTACCAGGAGAGGAAATTGTAATGGAAGGTCTAAGGGCTTACCTCTTGGCAGATGGACGTGAAGTGGGAACAGGAGGGAATATTGGAGGCCCTAGTTTGTTACCAGCTGAGGGTGCAGTTTTTCTTACAACCTACAGAATTGTCTTCAGAGGAATGCCTTGTGATCCTTTTGGTATGTTCATATTGTGAAACAACATCAATATTTGTGTTTTGTGTCAAAAATTATTCCATGTTTTGATCATTGTTTGTGGCCAAGCGGATTGAAACCTGTCATTCTTCAAATCAGATGGACTTGGGTTTGATTCACACAATGGTCTATGATTTTTCTCTTTCAGAAATAAAATAAAAATCTCAACCTGTGCACAGCATTGCCTGTTTGGCTGCCAGGGTCCTGACTTTGGTTAGGGAAGACAAGAATCTATCTTGCCTTGCATGTCATATAAGGTGATTAGGGAGGTTTGGAAATAGGCTAACAGTTACCTGTAAACAAATTTCCACAAGTTATAAAAACACAGAGAAGGAAATCAACTGACCCATTCTTGGAAAAGGGAGAGATGATTAACTAATTTGACAAATTTTAATCACAAATATTATTACAATTTAAGCTATAGTTAGTCAATAATACTCACTGCACCTTGAACGACTCCATGTAAATAGATATGTCTGCTATGACTTCTACTAATCAGACTTTAGAATGGAATGACTTCAGTGCAGGCAGGGCAGATATGTAAAATATGTATACACATTTGTATGTGTTTATTGTTCCTGCTGAAGACCTAATGAGCCACAACATCATTCGATTTGGTGTTGCCCATTACTTACGTAAAGCTCTAACCATACCATTTTTCTATATTTTTTTAACTTTCTCAGTGGTTTTGTGGTCAGGTGGATGTGACTGGACTACTGCTGTCTCCACAAGTGAAAATCCAAACCAGGAAGAATCACTTGAAATGACATTGCAATAAAAATGCCACTAGCCCTGAACCTGATTTGATTATATGGCCATCTTGGCTGCCACACCAACCAGAAGCTTTCTACTAATCAACTTGAATGTTCTATCATACAGATTTTACATTTCTTAAATGAACACATTACCAAGATAACTATAATATCATTGACATATAGCTGTATACCTTGAAAATATGTGCTATTGAACTATTTTATGTTAGATTGCTCTTTGAAATAATCCCACTTCAAAGAACCACTGTACTAAAACTGCAGTGAGTGCATGAACTTTGCATGATGACAAATATCTTGTAGAATTTTTGTAAATACAAAATAATATCAAAATGTAAAATTCCTTTTACTGCTTTATAAAGAAAAAAATGTAAGTTTTACTTGAGGGTGCAAAAATAAAACAGAAAACTTATAGAACAGAATGAGATGAAAACAAGTAATAAAAAACCAAGGTAAATATTGTGTGACTGAAAATAATTGAAATATTTATTGTGAATCAGCATAGGTATGACATTAAAGTAACATTTAATAGAAATGGGAGTATCTGTACATTATTTTAGTTGTCACAGCTAAGAAGTTGAAGAAGATGCTAATATACACTTTCTTAGCTGAATTATTTGTATTCAGGTCATCAGTATTTATACAACTACAAAGAACAACGTCATGCTGATGCAACAGAGGCATATTTCTTGTATGCATTTATCATTGTGTTGCATTGTGTTTTTTTACTGCGGTCCTTTACATCTGTCTTGACACATGATTTGTTGAGACCACTTCCATAGCCTTGGAGGTGTATTTTTCTTTTTCACAAAAAGACCATATAATGGTCGTCTGGTTGAAAGCTTATCACTGCATATTTAGCTACCACATGGAACAATAGTCAAACAAATTGAACAAATTCACACCACAGATGGGAAAACAAACATAGAGTAAAATATTTGTCTTATTCATCAGCTATTGTTTTACTTTTAGACATTTAGACCAGCATTGGTCACAAACAAGACAGTATTTTTAAGCTCTTCACCAGTTCCCCATTACTTGTCCTGAAGGATTGTTTCTGTGGGCTATGTTTGTGTTATTATGATGTAGAGAATGCTGCAGTCCTGTAAGATATGCCCTGGAGTTTGTCTGGATGTTCAACAGTCGCATGTTGCAAAGTCACTGAGTCCTATCTTATGTAGGTGTGTCTAAAGCCACAGTGACCTATTCTGAATCTGAATATCTTTGTCTGCTGAGTTAGTTTAAGCTGTCATGACCTGGCTAATATTTTCCATATAACTCTCTCCATTCTGCTTTCCTAGCTTGTTTTAGGATTGTTTTTATTTCTTTGAGGTTCTAGGGTTAGTTGGACTGTTAAAGGATCCCCTCTGCTTTTGCAAGTTCATCTGTTTTCTCAATTCCAGGGATGTTACAGTGTAAAGGTACCACTGTAGGAGTAGTTTTGTCTTTTCTGACAGTGAGCATATATTGTTCTTTATTCCCTGATTGAGTCTATCCTGTTTCAGGCTTGATGTTGCTTGTATGACTGACCTTGCATTACTAAGGATGACAATTTCTTTTGGCCTATGACCTCTTGTGCATTGAGAGTTTGTATGGCTGTGTTAGGTGCCATTGTCTCTGCTCTTAAATTTGTGCACCTTTCTCTTGCTAGACGAGTTTCTGTATTCCCACTTGGATAAGTCATATAGATGCCCCTGCCTCCCTTCATTGATGCTTCGGTTGCGGATCCATCTGTGAATACTTGTGTCTATAAATCTCTGGGATATTTTTCCTGGAGCATAATAAGTGACAGGGTTCTCGTTTCTGTCTCAGGTTGCTCGTTTTTGGGGACTACAGGAACATCTAGAATTATTTTCATTTTATTTGTACAGTTGGGCCATGGTTTGGGAGTGAGATCTTTGTTTGATTCTAATACATGTATGTATTGTTTAAAGGTTCCCCTTGCTAGATGATAGGGCTCCTTGATAGGAGTCTGTTTTTTGTTCTGTTTTTAAATTTGTGGTGCAGTGAGTGATTTGGTAAAAGAATAAAATATGATCTTCAAGACTTTCTGCTTGATGAGAAGAACAATTTGATGAACTAGCCATTATCAGTATGAGAAACATGATAACAAATAGTAAAATAAATAAATGGCAATAAGACCTAACTGAGACAGACTGCCAATTTGATGAGAGAAATTGATGTGATTCACAGCAAGCACAGAAATTAAGAACAATTGTACTCAGAATACCTTCCCCAACCACCACTTCACAGTGTAACTCAGTCCCTCACACCAGTATTGAGGAAAGTACCAGCTAGCTCACGATCATAGCATGTTAATAAAATTCTCATGTAATTGCATTGCTTAATATTTTAATCAGATGTGTTGAATGATGTTACCATATTGCTATCTTAAAAGTCAGTAGCTTCAGATTCCTCCATTTTGCCTACTTCAATTTTCCTTCAGCATGTGATCAGATTGTATTGAGAGGCTTCCCGGTGTCATCATTGACCAGGGAGAAGAAGATCAATGTAGAACACTATTTGTCCCAAGTGGAGCAACGCTTTCAAGAAGGACTACAGTTACGCTCGGCTTTATTTCAAGTAAATGCCCTTTATGTTTTAACCTTTAATATCATCAGATTGTTTGTTTCCTATTGTTGTGCACCTCCATCTAATGTTCTGCTCATAGCTTTTATGTGTAATGTTGCAAACAACTCTCTTGGCATTTCCTTTGTATTAGTAGTCAGTTTATATCTTTTTATTCTCAAATAAAACAACTTTATTTTTGAAAGCAGAAAAATTTGAACTCCACAGATGAGTGATAACATTAATAAAAGGTTATTGAGATATTTGCAGGTCATCATCATTGCACTCCAAACATGTCCATAGGTGCTCAGATCCCCTCCTCAGCAATTCCTGCAGTGTCTAGCGACTGGTGACTCCAGTTCTATGTTGGTTGATAAGTCTTCTTATATGGCCACTAAGTTTCTCATTTCTGGCTGTGCCCATCTTAACTCCCATTTCCATCATCCGAAGAAGTGACGTAGATCTGTGTTTGTCGAAGTCCTGTGCTCTAATAAAATAAAAGGTATTGAAAGTTAGTGTCTATTTAAAAAAAATATTTTGTTGGTGGAAAATATAGGAGAAGAGAGGGCCACATGTATTACACTATAAGAGTGAATTTTTGTCTTGCAATATTCATTTTGCTTATATTGCCAAATGCACAATGGCATAAACGATTGGTGTCTCTGGGGCTGATTTGTTATTTTACTCTTTCAGTTGATGAAAATTGCATTTGACGAGGAGGTGAACTCTGACAGTATTGAAACATTCCGAAAACATATTAACAAAGTACGTAGTTCTGCATCAGTATTTGCTGCTCTTGCCTTCACTGGCCATATCTCACATGCCTCAACACAGATGATAAAAAAGACCAAAGAAAATATATCATTACGGTAAGAGAAACAATTTTTGTGTTATTCTTATTAAGAGTGTGTTGTTTTCCAGATAGTTTACTGAATTTAGGTGATAATTTTAAATGTGATCAGAAGGTGGTGGTTAAGTGGTTAGTGCTCTTGCAGTTAATCAGAAAGCTCATGGTTCACTTCCCAATTCTTTTAAAGGTCGATGTGACTTTAGGGTTTAACCAGTCTCTGAAAGTGGGTACCAGCGATTTTTTATGAGAAACATGAGTGGCTTGATATATCAACCACACCATGTAAAAAACTGAGGTCATGTATAATTGTGGCCACTAGCACTACATTCCCCATTTGCCGTAAGGCATATTTATTTATTTTAAGTGATGCCTACTGTGCTAGCAAATTAACTCTAAATTACCACACCTATCTGTGAGTCACATTTTACGATACAAAATTACGAACACTAATTGTTAAATTTGGAGGTAGCAAAATAAGATTTTCTTTGAACTTTTGCTGCACAGCTTTATGTTCATCCAAGAAGAGACACAGGAATTGGAAGCGCTAATCATTTTCTGGCATAGATTGGATTTATGGCCTGAAATTCGAAAGTATGGTGCCAAGGCTATGACGTGTTACAGTGTCCATTGACACGTCAAACCAGCAGTTTTATTTTTGGTTTCCTCTTAGCATCGTTCACTGTTTATCCCATGTTACAAAGGTTTGTTTATGTCTCTCAAACAGCTGAAGAGATTTCCCTCCCACCATAAGAAAAAAAAACAATTTCTTGAAAATTGGCCAAATTAATTTTTTTTAAATCTGTGCTTTTATGATAGCTTTTTACTTTTTACAAAGTGTTAATTTTTTTTTAAAATACAGCATCAAGGGAAACAAATTCAACACTCAGGGATCACCAGAAGTAATAATTAGGAAGGTATAGTGAGGAAGGAAATGTTTGCCCGTGGAAAAATGTAAAATTCCAAGAATGTTTATTTTGCCTTCATCATTTTAATGAAGGTATTATAATTAAGGGTTAAACATCCATGTTTTCATCTCTAGACAATTTGCCAAACAAAAGTTATTGAAGACAGCAAGGAAAGCAGGTCTGAAGAAGCGATCAAAGAGCAAGTCAAAATACTCAACAAATAGTCCTCCCTCCAGCCTACATGGTGATGGCAACATTTCTCCACATTCCTCTGGCAGTGAATCAGAACATTCCGGCAGTATTCACTACAATGATCTCTCAGGTGGGATTGGTGGTGGCTATTGATTGATCCTTGTTTCATATTGTTGTTTTCTTAGCCATCTTGAGTATATCTTTGTTCTTCCTTTATCTTCTCAGCTTTTTAGCCTCTGAACTTTCCTCAATCATAAAGTTTTTAATGCTACCTTTCTAAAATGTTTCATACCTTCCGTATTTTGTAGAGAACCTGTACATCCAAAAAAAAAACTCATTAAAAAAAATAGACAGCATATGAATTATTCAAATATTGAAAAAGCAATGGCTACTCTATCTAAATACAATTTAAAAAAAAGCTTCATCATCATTGAGTGCTGTCTCCGCATCAAAGCTTGGCTACCATGGAGCGCCATTCCACTCTGTCTCTTGCTTTGATGGTGCAGATTGTCATAGGTTGACTTGTCCATCTTTTGATGTTACTCGTCCATGTTAGTCTTGGTCTGCCTCTGCCTCTTTTATCTTGTATTAAAAAAAGCTTAATACATTTTTAAAAATTCCAACTTTTATGTGTAAACAACCACATTATATTTTTTGGGAAAACCCCTATATTAAAAGCAGTTTCATTTGGACAAGATCTGAATTAATAATAGCAGGGCTAGTTATTTTTGTAAAGTATACAGTAGAATCAATCAACCACTAATATCTTCAGTAATAAAGAAAAGACGATGGTCATACGTTGGACATGTGATGAGAAGAGATAATAATCGAATAGCAAAGCAAGCCCTCATATGGGAAACAACAGGTAAAAGAAAAAGAGGAAGACCCAGGGAGACACTGAGAAGAACATTGATGAGAGAGGCAAGAGCAGCAGGAATCGGCTCCCTCAATGAGATAGAACTGCTTGCACAGAACAGAGACAGATGGCGAGATTTGATAAAATATCTTTAAAAGAAAACTGCTAGAACAAAAATTCATATAGGAGAAGGTGTATCTTGGTCTACGCCCTATGGGCCGGTTACGGCTCGAAAGGTCAATAGATAGATAGATAGATACAGTAGAATTATTTTCACAACAAAAGTAAATAAGCAACAAATAACAATGAAAACCTGAAATTTAGAAAGCAATAATTAGTACACATAGTAGTAAAGATATTAAAGATACTTATACAATACAAGTAAAGAACACATATCAGAAGCTGCTAGAAGGAATTGAGCAATACAGAAGAGAAAATCCTGATGAAAAAGTCACAACCAAATGGCAGTGCATAAAGAAAAGCATACAAGAAACTTGCGACACCTTACCCAAAAAAGAAAAGAACAAAAAAAATGAATTACTAACACCATCTTAGAAAAAATTGGAAGAAAGGAGACAGATGAAGAACACTGCCCAATACAATAAAATAGATAATGAAATATGCAAAATGTGCAAAAAGGCAAAAGAAGACTGGCTCAGCCAAAAATGTATAGAAATAGAAAATATGAAAAGCAAACAAAGCTTAAAAGGAATGCACACAGAACTAAAGAGAATGACTAATAAAAATAAAAAAGCTACCAAAAGTGGATACATTGCAGACAAAAAAGGACAAATGCTAACAGACAATAAAGATATAATAGATAGATGGCAGGAATATATAACAGAGTTATTTCATGATCAAAGGGACAAGAAACCAATTATAAAAGGTCCTCCGTATCTCGCACTCACTCCTTCCAACCGCCCCCCTCTGAGAGAACCATACTCACCCTCACCTATCTTCCTCACAGCCTGGCTGCTGTGAAAATACTCAACCACTATCATTCCATTCTTCACTCTGATCCCATTCATCATTGAGTGCCTTCTCCGCAACGAAGGTTGGCTACCATGGATCACCATTCTACTCTGTTTCTTGCTTTGATAGTGCAGGCTGTCATAGATTGACTTGTCCATCTTTTGATGTTACTCGTCCATGTTAGTCTTGGTCTGCCTCTGCCTCTTTTACCTTGTATTTTCCCTTCCAATATTACTTTTAGTAGGCTATTGTGTCTTTTAACATGCCCCAAAAATTTCATTTGTCTTGTCTTATTTGTGTTTAGTAGTTCTCTTTTTATTTTCAGTTGTTTTAAAACTTCATCGTTTGTTATCTTTTGTTTCCATCCAATTCTACCTATTCTTATATAAATCCACATTTCAAAGGCTTCAATTTTCTGTTCTGTTTTCTTGTCTAATGTCCATGTTTCTGCACCATACAGGAATATTGAGAAGATGTAACATTTTGCCATTCCTAGTTTCAGTCCTGCTGATATTTGTTTTGTTGTTAGTATGTTTTTCATGGCATTAAAATTACTTTTTGCCATACCTATTCTTTTGTTTATTTCAATTTTGCATTTTCCATCATTTGTCCTAGGTAGTTGTAGCTCTGGACTGTCTCCAGATGTATTCCCTCAACTGTGATATTTAATTGTAGGTCTTGAGAATTTTCTTTGTTTATGATCATAGTTTTAGTCTTTTTGATATTCATTTCTAGTCCATATTTTTTGCTTCTTATGTTTATCACATTAAGCAATTGTCGTAGGTCTTTAGGATTTTCTGCTAGTAGAACAGTATCATCAGCATATCTTAGGTTATTGATTATCTTTCCATTAATGTTTAGGCCTGGTATCTCTGAGATGTTTTTAAAGATTTACTCAGTGTATAGATTGAACAAGCTTGGTGATAGGATGCATCCTTGTCTTACTCCTCTTTTTATGTCCATGGGTGTAGAGTTCTCCTTGTTATATCTTATTATTGCTGTTTGCTCCCAGTACAAATTACATATTAGTCGTATGTCTGTGTCGTCTAGATTTATATCCTTTAGGCAGTCTATGAGTTGGTTATGGTGTAGAACATGTGATGAGAAGAACATTGATGAGAGAGGCAAGAGCAGCAGGAGTCGGCTCCCTCAATGAGATAGAACTGCTTGCACAGAACAGAGACAGATGGCGAGATTTGATAAAATATCTTTAAAAGAAAACTGCTAGAACAAAAAAATCCATATAGGAGAAGGTGTATCTTGGTCTACGCCCTATGGGCCGGTTACGGCTCGAAAGGTCAATAGATAGATAGATAAATTACGTAAAGCTCTTACCATATCATTTTTTCTATTTTTTTTTTCAATTCTCCCTCACATCTAATTTTACTGCCGTTTTGCATTTGTATGCATTCATTTGCATTTCTTTGCCTTAACCCCCTATAAAATGTACATCAGGCTATAAAATCTTATAACCTGAGGGGGAAAAAGCTGTACAAACAATGAAAAAGGGAAAAGCAGCAGGACCTGACAGCAAACAGATAGAGATGATACAGGCACTAGAATATTTTGGTATTGAAGTGATTACAAACATATGTAACTACATATAACATACAGGATTCATACCAAATAACTAAAAATATCAACTTTCATTGCATTGCTAAAAGGAATGGTGCAGTTGAATGCAGTGATTTTAGAACAATAAGCCTAATGAGCCATGTTAAAAAAAATCTTGCTAAAAGTTATACAAGTAAGGATTCAGAATAAAATCAATATTGAATTAGATGAGCATCAATTTGGATTTAGGAAAAATGATGGGGCAAAATAAGCCATATTCTGCATGAGAACATTGATTGAAAAGTACACAGAAGTAAACAAACCAATATATGCCTGCTTCATAGACTACACCAAAGCTTTTGATAGAATACACCACAAACAACTTATAGAATGCTTAAGATAGCATGGACAATAGCATGACTAATATGTAATTTATACTGGGAGCAAACAGCAATAATAAAATATAACAAAGAGAACTCTACACCCATTGATATAAAAAGAGGAGTAAGGCAGGGATGCATCCTATCACCAAGCTTGTTCATTCTATACACTAAGCAAATCTTTAAAAACATCACAATGGTGCCATGCCTAAACATTAATGGAAAGATAATCAATAACCTAAGATATGCTGATGATACTGTACTACTAGCAGAAAATCCTAAAGATCTACAACAATTACTTAATGAAATAAACATGACAAGCAAAAAATATGGATTAGATATGAATATCAAAAAGACTAAAACTATGATCATAAACAAATAAGATACTCAAAACCCTCAAGTGGATATCAAAATTCAAGGAATAGACCTGGAGAGAGTTCAGAACTACAACTACCTTGGCCATACTATAACCAGTGATGGAAAATGTAAAACTGAAATAAACAAAAGAATAGGAATGGCAAAAAGTAATTTTAATGTCATGAAAAATATACTAACATCAAAACAAATAACACCAGGGCTAAAACTAAGAACAGCAAAATGTATATCTTCTCAACATTCCTATATGGTACAGAAACATGGACATTAGACAAGAAAACAGAACAGAGAATTGAAGCCTTTGAAATGTGGATATATAGAAGAATAGATATATTTGATGGAAAGAAAAGAAAACAAATGATGAAGTCTTAAAACAACTAAAAATGAAAAGAGAACTACTAAACACAATTCAGACAAGACAAATGTGATTTTTGGGCCATGTTAAAAGACAGAACAGCCTACTAAAAGTAATCTTGGAAGGGAAAAAAAACAGAGTTAAAGAGGCAGACCAAGACTAACATGGACGAATAACATCAAAAGATGGACAAATCAGCCTATGACAACCTGCACCATCAAAGCAAGAGACAGAGCAGAATGGCGTTCCATGGTAGCCAACCTTCGTTGCGAAGAAGGCACTCGATGATTATGATGATATAGTAAATATGGTGTGAAAAATGAACTTTGATTATGTAAACAAGAACAAAAAAACAACAAAAATTGAGGTAAATTTTTTTTTTTAACTTACTGCTATAATCCAGATGAGTAATAATCCTTTAGAATTTGAAAAACACATAAGTACAGATGAATAAATAATCCATTGCTGAATTTAGTAATTATTTACAACCATTCACAGTGAACTGATCTCTTTGAATTCATTCATTTCCATTTGGGTGTGTTGAGCTCATTGAATCCTACCAACCAACTTATCCACTTACTTATCATCCTTTCGAGCCGAAGACAGTACATATGGCAGATACTTTAGACTTGTGTCCTACGATTTTTATTATCAATTGTCAGACCTTGCACAGGACTCTGCTCTGTTCTGGGCGAGTCACTCAATCTCGGTGATTGAGCTCATGTCTGCTGTTGTTGCCTCTCACCTTAATGTTCTTATTAAGATTTCTCTAGGTTGGCCTCCTTTTCTTTTACCCTTTGGTTGCTATCTTACTTTGAGATTCCCTAGTTGTCTTTTCTACTACTGACTGTCTGTTACATCGTTTTTATCACCACAATTCTTTTGAATCCATGAATAAATATTAATTCTACAGCTAGTAAAAAATCTAGTGGAAAATCAATGTGAATCAGCAATATTATTACAATGAAATGTTTCACATTGAGCGTCGAAATCACTCAGAATTAACTGTTGTCAATGTTAATGACACAAACTAAAAATATTACTTTAACTACATATGAAACTACCATCATTTACCAGCTGATTTTTTCTGTTCACCTCTGCTGCTGTTATGTTTCCTAGTGCTACTAATAATCCATCAACCCATCTTTTACATGGTCGACCCTTGGGTCTGGTGTTCTCACAACATTTTTTTAAGGCTCGTTGTGTTGTGTTTTTGTTCTTTCTGCCTTGTCATGTGGCCAAACCATTTTATCTGTTGTTTCCTTATATATTCTATGGCAGGGGCTATTCCTAGCTTTTTTCTCAGTTCTTCATTTCTGATCTTATCTCTCAGACTGTTTCCTGTCATTCGTCTAACACATTTCATCTCTGTAGAGGTTATTTTTCTTATTGTTCTTGCATCTAGGATCCAGGTCTGGCATTGGTAGCACAACGTTGGGATGAAGATTGTATTGTATAGTGCTCGTTTTGCCTCCAGAGTTATTTCCTTGTTGGACAATAGTGGTGATAACTGTCCAATGATTTGAGCAATACTAAAAAAAAGGAAGAAAAAAGTAGTATGGTGACAGCTTTACATCGTAAAGGACGAAACAAAAGTCGACGTTTTGGCCAAGTAGGCTTTCATCTGGACGAACAACAAACACAAAAATTATATATAACGATATATTAACAAATCTAACTACATGGCGATAATATGCTAGATACTAAAGATAGGAAAAATAAAAAATGGTCACTTCCCTGTGTTCCTGAGCTGGGTCAGTCTCCAAATGGACTAAATTGATACGGCAGGATGACCGACTATAAATCTCTCTGACCAGGAAGTCAGGTGAGAAGACGGAAAGGAAGGGTTCTAAAAATATGTGGAGGTGGGTACAGGATATGTGTAAACTATGCACGTCTAACTCTGTGTGTGCACCCCGAACCGATGTGTAAACATAAGCATGTGTATGTAACAATGCATGCGTACAAGTATAAATCAGCACATATATTGCCACAAGGCCCACAAAAGAAAAATGATTTGACAAGCTTTGTTGCATCTTGATTCTATCTCTGCTGTTTGGGAATTATCGTTTGTCATTAGACTTCCTAGGTATTTGAATTCCTCTACTTGTTTTAATTGTCTGCCTTCTATAGTTATGTTGATGTTCTGTTTATTTTTGGTGTTCTTGTAGGTCTTCTATTGTTTCATGTATTAGTGCCTGATCGTCTGCAAATAGAAGCTCGTTGATCTCCTCTGTCTCTGATGGGTTGGCTAGCTTGCATATATGGTCCATGTATGTAATAAACAGTAGGAGGGATAGTACGCACCCCTGTCTTACACCTGATCTAACTTCGAAGTGGTCTGTGTAGCCTGCTGCTGTCCTGACCCTGCAGCTGCTGTTGACGTAGAGACTTTTAATAAGGTTGATTAGATGTTGGCTTACTCCGTATGTTGTTAGTATCTCCCACAGTTGTTCTCTGTTTACTCTGTCAAATGCTTTTTCCTGGTCAATGAAGGCTATGTATAAGTTTTGATTGTGTTCTGTCGTTTTTTCTGCCAGCTGTTTTAGTGTGTATAGTGCATCGGTACAGCCTCTGTTTTTTTGGAACCCCCATTTGAGAATCGCTTAACTGTAGTTCTATTATTGGTCTCAGCCATTTTTCCAAGATTTTGGCGTATAGCTTTCCTACATGGCTGAGAAGAGATATACCTCTATATTGATTGCAGTCTCTTTTGCTGCCTTTCTTTTTTTCATATTGGTATGATGATTGCCTGTTGCCAGTCTTCTGGGGCTTGTTGTTGGTGCCATGCTGCATTAAATATTCTGTGCAGCCATTGCATTCCTGTTTCTCCCACTGCTGCTATTATTTCTATTGGTATGTTATCTATCCCTGGTGCTTTGTTTCTTGGTGCATATTTGATTACTTCTTCGATTTCCTCTTTCATGATGTTGGGTTCAGTATTTGTGAGTTCTAGCGTGGTTTTTGTTGTCTTATTGGTAGTTGGTATGTTTAACAAGTCTTCAAAATATTCTTTCCATCTCTGTTGCATACATTGTTTATTTGATATTGGCTGTCCGTCTTTGTCATTTATCAGCTCAGTAGGATCGTGGTTTTCTTTTCTCGCTCTTGTGGTTTTTACTGCTTTGTAGAAATCTCTTGTGGCTGTCTTGAAGTTCCTGCTCATGTTTTGTCCAAATTCTGACCAATTCTTTTGCTTAGCTTCTTTGATCAACATTTTAACTCTTTTTCGAACTAATGCATATTTTTCATATTTTTCTTGTTCTCCCTCCAATTTTTAAACAGTTGCTTCTTTTCTTTAATTGCTTGTCTGATTGTTTCGTTCCACCACGGGGTGCTCTTTTTCCTTTCTCTTGTTCTTAGCTTCGTTCCACAAACTGTTTTAGAGATGTTGGTTACTGTTTCCTTAAATTGTTTCCACTCTTCTTCTACTGTGCATACTTCGTTAGGGAGTTTCTTGAATTCCTCTCTTAGTTTCTCTTCTAGGGTTTTCCTTGTTTCTTGATAATTTAATTGTTTTATTTTTATTGTCTGTTATTTTCGCTTCTTTTGTTTGTTTTCATATATTCTCTTTATTTTTGGCTGTCTTAGTGTGATCATAACCATCTTGTGATCCGTGTCGTCTGTAATATTTGGGATTGCTCTGCTGTCGGTTACTCTTTTCTTGTTCTGTTTTCTTGTTAGTATAAAATCTATCTGGCTTCTGCATGTTGTGTCATTCCATTTGTACCAGGTGTATACTTGCGACTCACTGTGTTTGAAGAATGTGTTGGTGATAAATAAATCATTTTGATTGCATAGATCCAGCAGTCTGCTTCCATTTTCATTTATTTCAGCTGTTTTATCGCCAAAGGGTCCTAAGATATCACTGTTCTCACTGTTGCGTTTCCCAAGCCTTCCATTAAAATCTCCCATTACTAACATGTCGTCGCTTTCGTCAATCTTGTTAATGATTTCACTCAGTGTGTTGTAGAATTCTTCGCTGTCTCTTTCATTGTTGTTGCATGGTGCATAGATTTGAATGTAATTTGTTTTTCGATCGTCTTCTAGTAGTTTAATTGTGATAATTCTTTCTGAATGGTATTTTATTTCTAGAATGTTCTGTGAGTGTTCTGGGTCAATGATAAAACCTACTCCATGTCTTGCTCCAAGTTGAGGGCTTAACTTAAGAAAAAGACTCAGTGGGGGTTTAGCCCGACTGATGTTTCCCCCCCACGTGTTTGATTGCTAAGGTCTCACATGCGATCTTTTACGATCTAAATATAAAACTTTAGCTGGTTACATTTATAAAAGTACTTATCAGTTCTTATCCTCCTCCTTGGGAGAGAACTTTACACAATTTTCCGAAAATTATATCCCGTTGGAAACACTATATTTAATCACATTTATCACACAATCTACACTCCAATGTCCTATCCAAATCTACAATGTTAAAATCAGGGTCAAGATGGCGACCAAGATGGCGGGTGTTTTATATTCAGAGTGTAGATTGTGTGATAAATGTGATTAAATATAGTGACTTTGTGATGATATGAAATAACCAAAGAGTTACAAATCCAGTTCTAAATTTTTAAAAAGAGAGACCAACCTAGTAAGAAGTACACTGAAAAGAACGTCACAGATAGCAGACATCAACTCTCTTAATGAGATTGAGAACACACACAAAATAGAGACCTAAGGCCAGGTAAACTGCAAGCCCTGCATGATCTCTAATGGCATCAACATTTAATCTGTTGTTTGTCAGTTATCAACTTATCACTTCTTTCTAGTTTTCAATTGCTATCCTTTCACTCTCTTCATTGAAAACAAATAGCAACATATTGTTTCTTTGTCTTTATGGTTCTTTCATTGTTCTACCAATATTCTTTTTTAAGGTATATTTGTATTAGTGTCCTCTATTTACAGTTTCTTTGTCTGACAGTTAACATCTATTTTTCTTATCATTCCCCATTCACAACCACATAAATGTGTATATTGCTTTTTTATTGTCTATGACTTGTATCATTTTTATGGTAGTTGAAGTCTCAAGAGAACGTAATAAAAGATGCTGCCAATCTTTTTGTAATCAGTGATAGCTGAGAATGATCAGACTCCTTCCCATGCCAATGACCCCAGAAACACTGAGCGTCTCATGGAAAGACATGCCTACCAGGACTACCAGAGGCTTGGCTTGGGCAATGTAACCATGGCTGGCCAACATGGCGGACATTCAGAGCCTTTCAGAATATCAACAATCAATGCACACTATTTGCTAAGTAGAAGGTACTCACTGTATTAACTGTAGTTAATGTTGTGATAATCTCAGAGGTACAGTCTGTCATATCTTAACTAGTCTGCCCATGACTTGCTGTTACAAAATAAAGTTAACATCAACAACAGAATTAATTATTTAAAGAAGAATCACATGCTTGGCTATTGATCTAGCAATCTATCATCCTCTGCCATTTGGCTCAGTACCATGCATTGGTACATGTTTGGGAGTTGTTTTGTTCTGTATAGAAGTGTTCTATTTATCAGGCCTCAGAGTAAAAAGTACCATGTTAATATCATCTAGGGTAGGACATTTTTTTAAAATGATGCTTCACAAGAATGTAGAAAAATCACTTAAATAATAACAATTTTGAAGAGATGTTTAACTTAATTCTTTGGCAGCATAATATCACATAACTGAATTGTATACTATATTATTTTTTAATTGGGATTCAAATGCCTGAAAGATCATGATCTGAAAATGGTCAGTGACCCATAGCTGACAGTTGCATCAGGGTCAATAAACTAGAACTTATCAAGTACTACATTTCCCCACAATAACCAATAAGCTCGCTGGCAACTCTGGAACTGAGTGTGGCCTGATTGGACAGAGGACATTTTCAAGTTTGTTCTTCATTCTTTAAGAGAAGAGGAGGAAGTTGAGTGGGACAAGGATGTATATATTGAGAGACTGATGAGTGTAGATGTGGAAAAGGGGTCTGGTCGATCCAGTGCTTAGAAAAGCAGATATATCTATAATCAATACTATACAGGAACAGCCAGTCTCCATACACTTCAGGAAATGCTGGAATGGGTGATGAAGCAGATATGAGGATGACGTGAGTGTAATGAAACTGATTCTATGAATGTTGTGAGGGCCCACACAATATGGTTTGATAAAAAATGCTTTCACCAAGCACATATATTAAGTTTTAAACTTAGATTATGACATCAATCCGCGACTGACATGTTTACAAAAGCATAGTAAAAATTACTACCACTTAAATATAACATTAGGGCTCTAAAAATAGTCTTCTCTGAACTTTTTAACACACAGTTTGTGTGTTTATATTGGGATGAGACACAGGGAACTCTGATTTCCTGTCTCAGGTTGATTTATGACCTGAAGTTTTACCTCAGGAGTTGGACGTATTATAATGTCTATTGGTATGGATGCTGTATGTTAGGCTACCTCATAAAGTTATTCGCTGCGTTACCTGAGTTACAAAGGGTTGTTTGATGTCAGCCAATGTCTGAGGAAATTTCCATGGTGACAACAAAAAGAGAAAAAAAAAGAAAAATCAACCAACTTCTTAAAAATCGGCGATCATATCTCATAAAATTGCAAAAAAAAATTTTTTTAAATAAACAATGGAAATAAATCAAACACTCAGGGGTCACCAGAAGTGGTAATTAGGATGTTACACAGATGTGGGGAGTGTTTGAACACTGCAAAATGTCAAGTTTTGAACAATTTGTGTTTTGATGTGGTAATTTTTACTAAGGTATTGTATAATCTAGGGTTAGTGAAGGTCAGGAAGAGTCTCTCAACACTGAGGGTAATGGTGGTGGCTGTGAACAGTATCTTCTTGTCTTTTATCAAGGACTAGTAATTCCAGTTATTGAGTATGCACTGGCAATTCTAACTCTCAGCCATATGCAGACTGAAAAACAGGAATAAGTACAAAATAAAGCAATGCGTATCATGCTTTGATGCTCAATAGCCACACTGTACAAGGCATTACATGATCTACTCGAATTTCCCACCATCACAGACAGATGTCCCATGCATGTGCCTATCTGAGTCAATGCTGATGTACAACATTCTTTGCACAGTAAAATTGGGAGGAGAAAGGACAGCAGGCTCATAAGAAGAAAATCATGGATAGCATGGGCTGAGGGCATTGTTCAACAGATTTGTTCACTGGGGGCACATTGAGCCTGGGAAAAGTGGATACGGGTGCCAGCAGAGTACTCTATATCCTTTTCTATTTACATCACTTTAATCAGAAAATGAAGGCAACAAAAGCCTGTGGTTGTAGAGACTGAGGTTCAGGCCTTCATATATGAGAATTCATCTGAGGATTTGGCAGATGGGTTCATTTTTCTACACAGTCAGAGCTCAATTGCCTTCATGGCTTAGGTCAAAGACAGAACAGTAAAAGAGGAGAGCTCGCTTTTGCTGTAACTATAAGTTACCATGACCATGGTGATCATGGCAGCAACTAAAGTGATGGCCTGGCTAGAAGCACAACCTTTTACTCATGTATGTTTTCTCAGTGACTTGATGAGTCATTCTGGTATGTTTCATTTTCGTCTCTGAACATTCCAGCACGAAAGTAAATGAATGAGTTGACAGTTTGGCTGGGACGGCTGCTGTTTATGGTGGATGTCCAATAGACCGGACTGACATTCTAAATGCACTCAGGGAGATGGTGCGAGCTAATAATTCAGTCAATGATCAAGTATCTACAACCATGTCCAGACTGCGCAAGCATCAGGTCAAACGGGAGACACTGAAGAATAACATATCAACACAGAACTGGAGACATCAATCTCCACAAACAGAGGGACAAACTGGGGAGGAGATCTGGGCACTTAAGGAATATCCATTGTGCAATGAGGATGGTCCATTGACTAAACTAAACTGATTTCATAAATAAAATAGTCCTGAAAAGACTACTTAGTTTAGACAAGTGAGTAGGAATCAAAGAGGATGTAAACTCAGTTCACAAGAATACAATGTTAAAGTATGACATGTGAAAGGCACAGATCTTTTTGTGTGCAGCTCATTACTGCAATGTCAATCCTGAAGTAAACTGACCACAATGCAACTCACTTCTTTTGATCCTTTGGACATATTATATTACTGAATTGGACCCTTATGGTCCCAGAAAAGCGGGAGCCTTACCTTGCCAGCTGACAGTGTTGCATGAAATTTTATTCACTTTTGATGAGAGTCAGTCATGCCATTGTTTACCTGCTTGCTTAGTTTCTTGAAAATAATGAACCCATGGTTTGTCACCAGTAACTATATATTGCAGAAAGTCACCTTCCTTAGTGTTGTACAGCATTCATATGGAGGTCTTTCATTTCAGAGGTTAGCTGCCTTATTATCCATCTAACAGAGGTTTTGTTGACCTGCATCTTTTCGCTGATGATCTGTACTGAATGCTGTACTGTTTCACTATTTCAGCCAATTCGCCCATTATTATCTGCCTATCATCTCTGATAACTCATTCTACTGGAGCAACAATGTCAGCAGTTAGAGCGACCTGTTTCGGTTACACTTGTCACACTACTTTTTTAATTTTCTTTGCACTCATGCACTTGTAGTAATGATAAACTTTCCCCGTCCTATTTTTTTTTTTATGTTGACTACTTTTTTCCCACCGCTACTCCGAAAATGTATCACTGCATACTGCTCTTTATTGGAGCATGGCTGTAAGTGCAGTGTCATTTTTGCTGCTGTCTTGCAAGTGATGGCTAACATACCTGTGCAAGCCAATTCTGTATGTTTGAAGACAAAACACCTCATGACAGTTGCATCATGTTATAAATGTTAATGATTACATTATGGTTATTTTGTTATTCATCCTCATATATTGCAAATAACTGCAACAATATTGTCAAATAAATATTCATTATAAACTTGCACAAGTTGCATGTGAGTGAAGTCTCAATTAGGATGTTTCCACTTTGCAGATAAGACAAATCTAAAATAACAAATTTCAACTTTTCAAGGTTTTCAACTGGGACCAACTCTGGCTTCTTCTTCTTTTTTTCTCTTTCACTGATACCTAAAAGGTGTCGTGGTTTATATCATTTGTCGTTCTTGTGCTGCTCGAATTGTCTGAATTAGTGATTTTCCTTTGTTGTTACATGTCTCTGTCACTGCATCTATCCATCTTCTTCTGGGTCTTCCTCTTGGTCTTTTTCCATGCATTCTCGAGAAGAACGCCCTTGATGGTGATTGGTAAGGATTCATTCTGACCAGGTGGCCAAACCATTTAAATTGTTGTTGTTCTATATATTCTTGGCAGGGTTTTGTTCCTACTATTTTTCTTATGGTTTCATTTGGTATTCTATCTCTTCTTGTGTTGTTTGTTACTTTTCTCAAGCAACGCATCTCACATGTATTGATCTTTCTTAAATGTGATTTAGAAAGGGTCCATGTTTGACTTTCATAGCACAAAGTTGGTATGAAGATGCTATTTATCATTTGTTGTTTAGCTGGCATAGAAATGTTTGGATGTCTTAGCAATGGTGAAAGCTGGTATGTGACAGCATTTGCTTTTTGTATTCTCATGTCATTTCTCTGTCTAGTTTTCCATCTTCTGTGAACATTGTGCCTAAATACTTGAATTCCTCTACTTGGTTTATTTCTTTATCTTTGATCTTGATGTTTAATGGGTGTCTTAATTTGCTTATTCTTATAGCCTCAGTTTTTGCTGTGTTCATTTTCATACTGTAGTTTGTGCAGCTTTTATCTAGAGATGTTAAATGCTGTTGTAGCAGGTTTTCGTCCTCATATATTAGGCATTGGTCATCTGCGAAGAGTAGCTCATTGATGTTGGAGTTTTCTACCTCTATGTTATTATTTTATTTTTCCTTACTGTTGATTGTTTCCTGATTTATTTTGTCCATATATATGATGAAGAGGAGTGGTGAGAGGACACATCCTCGTCTTACTCCTGTTGTAACCTGAAACCATTCTGACAGACCTTCCAATGTTCTGACGGCACTTTGACTAATTAAACTTTGACTTAAACTCTGGCTAAACAAGTTAAATCTTATAAGGTTGTAGAACTTTTGAACTCTGCAAGCTGTGTCATTTTATTAGACAACAGCTGTTTAGTGGGTCCTAATTCACTTCAGCATTCATAGCAAAAGGTGAAAAGTGGGGGATTATATAAGTGCAGCTTATGAATGATCTACCAATGATAGGAGAAAGTTGAGTATAGCACAAAGCTCAAGTTACCAGGATAACATCATGATTAAAATTGAAAATAAAATGGCAGAACTCATATTCAGTACAGCCTGTAACACTTTAAAAATAGAAAATTCTGATGAGTGTAGTTAGGACCTAGACGACACAGACATACGACTAATATGTAATTTGTACTGGGAGCAAACAGCAATAATAAGATATATCAAGGAGAACTCTACATCCATGGACATAAAAAGAGGAGTAAGACAAGGATGCATCCTATCACCAAGCTTGTTCAATCTATACACTGAGCAAATCTTTAAAAACATCTCAGAGATACCAGGCCTAAACATTAATGGAAAGATAATCAATAACCTGAGATATGCTGATGATACTGTACTACTAGCAGAAAATCCTAAAGACCTACAACAATTACTTAATGTGATAAACACAACAAGCAAAAAATATGGACTAGAAATGAATATCAAAAAGACTAAAACTATGATCATAAACAAAGAAAATTCTCAAGACCTACAATTAAATATCACAGTTGAGGGAATACATCTGGAGACAGTCCAGAGTTACAACTACCTATGACATACTATAACCAATGATGGAAAATGCAAAACTGAAATAAACAAAAGAATAGGTATGGCAAAAAGTAATTTTAATGCCATGAAAAATATACTAACAACAAAACAAATATCAGCAGGGCTGAAACTAAGAATGGCAAAATGTTACATCTTCTCAATATTCCTGTATGGTGCAGAAACATGGACATTAGACAAGAAAACAGAACAGAAAATTGAAGCCTTTGAAATGTGGATTTATAGAAGAATAGGTAGAATTGGATGGAAACAAAAGATAACAAACGATGAAGTTTTAAAACAACTGAAAATAAAAAGAGAACTGCTGAACACCTATTAAGACAAGACAAATGAAATTTTTGGGGCATATTAAAAGACACAACAGCCTACTAAAAGTAATATTGGAAGGAAAAATACAAGGTAAAAGAGACAGAGGCAGACCAAGACTAACATGGATGAGTAACATCAAAAGATGGACAAGTCAATCTATGTCAGCCTGCACCATCAAAGCAAGAAACAGAGTAGAATGGATTTCAATGGTAGCCAACCTTCGTTGCGGAGAGGGCACATGATGATGTAGTTAGGACACTGACAAAAATAGCTACTGATTATATTATATGGTAGTTTCCTACCTGTGAGAAATAGAGAAAGTTCTTTTGGCCATCTCTACAGACAATTGCCTGCTTTGAACATATTCAAAATTTAACATCAGAATGTATACAAAGATGACGTTCTAAACTTATTACATGTTTATGTATGTCTTTTTATCACCAGTTACCCTGGTCTTCTTGTGGTACCTCAGTCAGTATCTGATGAGAATATACGCAAGTTTGCCAAATGCAACAGACAGTCAAGGTAAACAAGTGCTTACATTTGTTTATTTAGATAGTTATAAACAACTTCACTCAAATATCAAGAGAGTAAACTGGTGAGTCAGAGACTGGTAAATTGTAATGAACAATGTAAAACAACCACCAAAATCAAGCATTTGATAAGCATTGAAAACACATTATCCTCATCATCCAGTACCATGCCTGCTGGGATAGATAATTGTGTCTTTCTCCATTTTTCTATGGTTGTTTGTCTCTATGTTGTTCACTTCCTATCAAGCCATTTTTGTATACTGCAGGGTATCTTTTCTATCATATTTCACCTTCCCTAAATTTTTCCAGTTGTCACAGTATGTTCCTGCTGTTCCCTTCTCATTCATCATCATTATTGAGTGCCATCTCCACAATGAAGGTTGGCTACCATGGAGCACCATTCTGCTCTGTCTCTTGCTCTGATGGTGCAGGTTGTCATATACTGACTTGTCCATCTTTTGATGTTACTCGTCCATGTTAGTCTGTGTCTGCCTCTGCCACCTCGTATTTTCCCTTCCAAGATTAATTTTAGTTGGCTGCTGTGTCTTTTAACATGCCCCAATAATCTCATTTGTTTCGTTTGAATTGTGTTTGAAGACTTCATCATCGTTTGTTTTCTTTTTTTTTCTATCCAAATCTTCCTATTCTTCTATAAATCCCCATTTCAAAGGCCTCAATTTTCTGTTCTGTTTTCTTGTCTAATGTCCATGTTTCTGTACCATAAAGGACTGGAGAATATATAACATTTTATTATTCTTAGTTTTAGCCCTGGTGTTTTGATGTTAGTATATTTTTCATGGTATTAAAATTACTTTTTGCCATTCCTATACTTTTGTTTATTTCAATTTTTCATTTTCCATAACTGGTATGTCCGAGATAATTGTAGCTCTGAAGTCTGTCTCCAAGTCAATTCCTTCAACTTTGATATCCACATATAAGTTTTGATATTATCCTTGTTATGGGGTGTCCGGTTAGCTCAATCGATAGGCGGTTGGCTTACCACGGCAACAGCCGGGGTTCGTACCCTGGCGAGGACACCTGGGTTTTACTAATTCCCTAAAAATTAGTACCTCTGAAGTCGGAGTAAATCTGCCTGCATGGCGAGGGGCATCCTGTAATGGGATAAAACAGACTTTACACGCAAAATTCAGTCCCACAAAATTGAGTGGGTGGGACTTCATCAGAGGTCAAAGCTGACGAAAGCGAACGAACGAACGATCCTTGTTATAATCATAATTTTAGTCTTTTTGATATTCATATATAATCCTTATTTTTTGCTTGTCATGTTTATTTCATTAAGTAATTGTTGTAGATCTTTAGGATTTTCTTCTAGTAGTACAGTATCGTCAGCATATCTTAGGTTATTGATTATCTTTCCAGTAATGTTTAGGTTTGGCATCTCTGTGACGTTTTTAAAGATTTGCTTAGTGGACAGATTGCACAAGCTTGTTAATAGGATGCATCCGTCTTACTATTTTATATCAATAGTTGTAGAGTTCTCTTGATTATTTTTTATTATTGCTATTTGCTCCCAGTATGAACTACATACAGAAAGGATATTTTCTACAGAAAGGATTTTTTTTTATCGGGGGTGAAATAAAAATCCTGAGTCGCACACATCGTGGCGACTGCTTTGACCAAGCGGCCTTTATATCTCTGGTTCTATCGTTGCCCCCTGACATACACCAGCAATGGTACTATGTGTCGTAAAGATAGTTTTTTTTTTTTATGAACTATATATTAGTCTATCTTTCTTTGTTCGGGAGATGAGATATTAATTTGGATGATTCCACTGACACGGGCGGTTGAGTAATTATGGATTCTAATTTGTTTGCAATGATACCTAGGCCTTCCATAACCATAACATATTAGTCGTATGTCTGTGTCATCTAGATGTATAACTTTTAGGCAGTCTATAAGTTGTTTATGGTGTATTCTATCAAAAGCTGTGGTGTAGTCCATGAAACAGGCATACATTGGTTTATTTACTTCTGTGTACTTTTCGATTAATGTCCTCATACAGAATATGGTTTCTTTTGTCTTACTGTTTTTCCTAAATCCAAATTGTTTTTCTTATAATTCTAAAATTGATTTTATTCTGAATCCTTACTTGTATAACATTTAGCAAGATTTTTGTTACATGGCTCGTAAGGCTGGCTAATTGTTCTAAAATCACTGCATTCAGCTGTACCATTCTTCTTAGGCAATGCAATGAAAGTTTATGTTTTTAGTTTATTTGGTATATATCCTATATTGTATGTCATTGCATATGTCTCTGATCATTTCAATGTTAAAATCTTCTAGTGCCTTTATCATAGTCCCTTCTCAATGCACGACTTCAAAATTATGATTGGTTTCTTCCTGATGTTGGAAATAAGCTGCTTCTTTTACCATGGCCTCACTTTTTGTTTGTCTTTGTTGCTCTTTTCAACTATCCATTGTATTCTAATCATTCATTTCTAAAAGCATATCTCGAAACTTCCAAAGATTTTCTTGTCTTTTGTTATTGTTTGAGCTTTTGTGCACCTCATGTCACCTGCGCTGTACATCTACAATGTATGTGAAGCCTTAGCTTCACTTAGAGCCTTAGACTCTTAGTGTGCAAGGCTTGAAAAGCTTGTTTTTACACAGCCTTGTTAAGCAATACAAATTAGAGACAGCATGATACCTTAACATTTGTTTAGAACATTACTGTGATGAAAATATATATATGCATAATTACAATTTGCAGAATTGAGTGGACTTTTTAATTAAAGTGTTTACAAGCATATTTTTACAAATATAGTAGTGCTGTGCACTTCTAGCTTAATTCATTGCAGGAGGTTGTTAAAACTCTTAATTTTTCTAAATCTACATAAATTGTTTCCATTAAAAATAATGGAAAGTGAATTAATCTTTTCCCTGACTTTAAACGATACCCATTTTTACAAACTTAAACATCAGATGCATGTAATTTAAGGTAAAGATAACACAATTAAATACCCTATATAATAAACCAATAATGAAAACAATAAATAAAATACGTAAATACTATATAATAAAATGAAAATTGCAATTACTGTAACTTAGTGTGGAGTAGTGATGTCCCTGATATGGTTGGTGAAGAGGAAGAGAAAGATTACTTTTTAGAGGAGGAGTCTCCTTATATAAACACACTAAATAACTGTAATTCCTAGGTTCTCTCTCTTACTTTCTCTCTTCTGCCTCCTAGCACTACCAGTTGACAGTTTTTGTTCACTTCTCCTACTTTCTATGATTCTGCTGCATGTGTACTACTTTCATGCTTCATAATTGTTACCTTATTCACTTTAATCATTGATACTACAGCCTTTGTTTCTTCCACACTCTTCTTGGATGCTATTGTTAATAGATAATGATTATATAAAGCCAAACACACCAAAAATAAATCAGAAAAAAATCCCTGAAAGCACTTAAATGTAATGCAGTAGATGACTTGGACACACAACAGAAATATCAAATGCATTTACAGATGACATTTTTTTTCTCTGTGCCTCCGCACAAATAGTTTAAGATTGAAGCATAATTCAAACTTTAGATCAAAATTCTCTTGAGTTTAGTGTTCAAACTCTGGAACATTACAAGTTAGGATTGTTTGAAGTACAAGACTCCACTGTACTCCAGAAATGTAGCAAAATACATCCATATTTACACAATATGGTCATGTTTCAAATGTTAATATTCATATAAGAAACTGTTGTACTCTTATGAAATTGTCATGCCACAAAATAGTTTTGAGTTGGTTTTTGGTTTTCAATTTAAGTACCTCAGTCCATCATAGACTGTTCACAGGAACATCAGCAGAACATGTGGATGCATATTGAAAAGAAGATCATTTTAATCTGTCACCTTTATTTTTATCAACTTCATTTTTTATTTACTATTTCATAATTTATATTTTTATGGTCACAAACACCTTATTTCCCATATGACTAGCAAAATGTTGAGTGAACTTTTTTTTTTTTAATTTAAAAAAAAATAATTTACACAGCACTACTGCTATTTCTAGAGCTAGTAGAAGAAAAGGGCAACACCACCTTATCTCTGATGTCTGTTGTGATGATCAGTATCATTACTCAAAGAATAATATGAATATTTCCTCAATTCATGATAATCTTCTAGTTAATTTTTATTGACAATTCATGAAATAATTAATTGTGAAGTTTTTTCAGTCAATAATAGTTGCTTAAGTTCATGAATCAAGAAGGCCATTTTTTTCCTTGGAGAAAATTTACTTTAAAAAAAAGTTGAAAAATAATTAGATCGATTGTTGATTAAAATTGAACAGAACATCAACAGATTAAAGCTTTCCAATATGTTGTAACAAAGTTAAACATTTGGAAATTATTTTCAGAAAACTGGATTGGATGAAATACGTAAGAATTGTATTCTATTTTTAAAAAAATATTTTTTTTCTTTTGTGTGAAGGAAGAGGAAAATGAAAGTTGAAGAATTGAAAATGTTGCTCAATCACAATACAATAAAATATAATAATGTAAACATACTGCTTACTTACAGAGATATATACTTACATTTGACGGCTGTTGTAGTCTTTTAAATAATCCATAGGGAACTATGATTTCATCAGTTTACCATTGGAAGCCATGATAATGTGACATAAAAAACACACCAAAATATTAAAAAACAAAAAAAACAATCCTAGGTACACTTTAGAAATAAAATGTTGATAAGTAAGCAGGGGAAACCACTCTTCTTTACAATGAACTACTGTAAGACTTTAGGGAAAAAAAAGATACAAAAGTTTTATTTATTGAGACATTTCATGAGAGCCAGAGAGAACATTATTGAGAATGAAAGGCAAAGGAACTGCACCAGTCTGAGAATTACTGGGAAGGCAAAGAGTTAAATTAGAGACTCAAGTGCCATTTAAGTGGTTAGTTATATTTTTTGATACCCTATCTGTACCACTAAAGTGGCAAGCCAAAGTGCATGAGTTAAGGCTGTGTCATCAGCTTATCATAGGTTGTTTATATTATAATCAGTGACTGATATTCTTTGTATGTCCTTTACAGATATAAGTATGGTCTTGCTATAAACATCACTTAGGTCTGATGAATGAGTCGTGATAGCTCACTGGTTAGTGAACTGGACTACAAAGGACAAGAGGTAGGGTTCGATCCCAATCGACGGCTTCTGGGTTCACCCAGCCTTAAATGGGTACCGAATTTTTTTCTGGGAAAGTAAAGCGGTACTTGCATAATACCGACCACATTACCCCAAAAATCGTGTGCTGAAGGTCTGTAAAATTTATGGTCACTAACACCATATTCCCTATACGCCACTTGGCAGGACAGGGCTCTTTACTTATTTTACTTAAGTCTGATGAAAGCACATAACCTTGCCTTGTACAAAACATATATAAACTAAATATGAATAAAACTTTCCAGTATTTGAACCCAGACTCATTCATATGTTGACCTAACATTGCTGCAAGGAAAAGAATATATATTTATATATATATATGAGTTTAGTGCTGTTTAATTGATTCAATTGGGCCATTCATTTAATTGTTGTCAATCTTTTCTGTTAACAGGTTTCCAGTAATCACTTGGAGGCATCCAAAAACAAGAGCTTTGTTATTGAGAGCAAGTGGATTCCACTCAAGAAGTCTGATGAGAATGTTCAGACATAACTCAACAACAAGTAGGAGAATCAATATTTGAACATTTTCACAATTATTTTTGTGCATATGTAAAGCAACTTCAAAGTTGAGAGGTTCACTGAGAGCAGGCGCATGTGCCAAGTGTGATGCTTAACAGCAAAGATCATTGGACTTGGAGGATCTAGAATTTCTTCCCATGTTATATTAGAGCACATTCCAGACTACCTTAACACGGTAACACGGTATATTGGAGCACATTCCAGACTACCATAACACGGTAACACGGGCGGTTGAGCAATTATGGATTTTGATTCGTTTGCAGTGATACCGATGCCTTCAATAACCAATAACATTCCAAACTACCAGTAGTGTGGTATTTGTAAATTTTACTCTATAGCTGGTGCTGTTTATATTTTTCTGGATCGGTTTGTAATATGATCAAATTTGTACTCTTTCCTTTCTCGGTTATTTTGCTGGTTTGAGCTGATTTATCTGACTTAGAATTGTGAAGACTGATGTCTCCAATGTAACAATTCTGATATAATCATATTTTTAAATAAAGTATATCATATAATATATCAAATTAAAGATTGAATATTGCACAAAATTTAAATAATATTTGTCTGACATAAAATCATTTAGGTAAAAAAAAAAAAAAAGTAAAGTACCCCCGTCACGCCAGGTGGCGTATAGGGAAATATGGTGTTAGTGAAATTAACTCACACCTCAATCACAAAAGAACGAAATAGTAATATAAACATACTATTTCTTACAGAAATTAAGTTTGCTTACATTTTACAGATATTTTAGTGTTTTGAAATAATTCTTGGGGAAGTAGAAGTTTTTGCCCATTTTCTATTAGATGTCATAACAAGGCGTAAACACACAAAAACATGCACAAACTGAGACAAAATTTCAAAATCTAAGGGTATTCCCCCAACATGTGGTTATTTATAGGTTTCGAAAGTGGATATATAGAAAGGAAAACCACTCTACTATACAATTAGGTATGGTAAAATTTAAAGAAAGAGATTCAAAAGAATTATTCTGTCATTTCGCAGTGGACAGAGAGAGTGTTTATTGGAGTTCTGAAGACACGGAAGTGCAGAGGATTGAGTGTTACTGGGATGAAAAAGAGTTGAAAAGGGAGAGACATTATACAATAACAATTTTCATTCAAAGAATATTGTCTTTTTAATACATGTATTATTTATTTTAGGCCACAGAGATGGGATTTCTCAGAAGAATATTGAAAGTTCCCTGGACAGATAAAAAGACCAATGAGGAAGTTCTCAAAGAGGCCAACACAAAAAGGGACCTCTTAAAAAACATCAGAAAGGAGCAATCAACATTTTTCGGGCACATCATGAGAAGAGGAAAGTTGGAATACTTGGTTACAACTGGCAAAATAAAAGGAAAGAGAGATCGCGGACGACAAAGAGAGAAAATACTGGATAGCTTGGTGTCATGAGGGAGCCGCGATAGCTCAGTGGTTAGTGAACTGGACTACCACGGACAAGGGGTAGGGTTCGATCCCAACCGACAGCTTCCAGGTTCACCCAGCCTTAAATGGGTACCGGATTTTTTTCTGGGAAAGTAAAGCAGCACGGGCGTAATACCGACCACATTACCCCAAAAATCGTGTGCTGAAGGTCTGTAAAATATAGAGTCACTAACACCATATTTCCCTATACGCCACTTGGCGTGACGGGGGTACTTTACTTACTTACTTGGTGTCATGGCATGGAAAACAGTCAACAACAGAACTGATACGATGCACTGTGGATTGTGGAGGAACATGATCGCCTACGCCAACCGGTATGGCACATGATGATGATGCTTATTTATTTTAAAGATGAGTATAAGAGGTTAAATAAAGAAATTGTAGTAAAATGCAATGAAGCAAAAGAAGCATGGCTAAAAGAGAGATGCAAAGAGATTGAAATGCAACAAAAAGGAGATGCTAAAGCTATATACAAACAAATTGAGGAATTAACAGGAAGAAAAACGCTATAAAAAAATGGATGTCTAAGATCAAAGGAAGGAGAACTGTTGATTGATCAAGAAAACATAAGGAACGATGGACAGAATACATTAAAGATCTTTATAATGGTGAACGAACGGAAGTAAATATAAAGGATAATGGAGAAGGACCAGAAATACTCAGAGAAGAAGTGGAAGATGCCTTGCGCAATATAAACGCAGGCAAAGCTCCTGGACCAGATAATATAACTAAAGAAGAGATTGAAGCCATGGGTGATTTTGGAATAGAAATAATAACAAAAATATTGAATGATATCTCCAACAGCGGATATATACCAGACGACATGCTCAAATCAATATTCATAGCCCTACCAAAGAAATCGGGTGCGATTGAATGTGATGACCATCGCACAATAAGCCTTATGAGTCATATGACTAAGATATTACTAAGAATCATCATGCGAAGAGTGCGCAACAAAATCAGTCCAGAAATTAGCGATGAACAGTGTGGTTTTATTAGAGATAAAGGAACAAGCAATGCCATTTATATCATAAGATCTTTAGTAGAAAGAGCCATAGAGGTGAAAACAGATCTATACCTATGTTTCATAGATTACACCAAGGCATTTGACAAAGTAAAGCACCAAGAAATAATCAAAATTTTAGAAAGCATAAACGTAGACAGCAAAGATCTAAGAATAATAAAGAACATGTACTGGCAACAAACAGCGGCCATAAGAAGTGGAAACCAATTGGGAATGTTTCAACAAATAAAACAGGGTGTTAGACAAGGTTGTGTGCTGTCACCAGATTTGTTTAATAATAGTGAGATTATTTTAAGATCCATAAGGGACATGCCTGGAATAACAATTGGAGGTCATAATATAAATAATCTAAGGTTTTCCATTCTTTTAAAGATATTTTATCAAATCTTGCCATTTGTCTCTGTTCTGTGCAAGCAGCTTTATCTCATTGAGGGAACCGATTCCTGCTGCTCTTGCCTCTCTCATAAATGTTCTTCTCAGTGTCTCTTTGGGTCTTCCTCTTTTCCTCTTACCTGTTATTTCCCACATGAGGGCCTGCTTTGCTATTCGGTTATTATCTCTTCTCATCACATGTCCAACATATGACCATCGTCTTTTCTTTATTACTGAAGATATTAGTGGTTGATTGGCGATTTCTCTAATTTCCTCATTTGTTTTTAATTCGTTCCATGCTATACCAAGTATTTTCCTTAGACATTTATTTTTGAATGTGTTCAACTTTGTTTCTATGTCTCTTGTTGTTTTCAAGCTTTCACATGCATACGTAAGGGTTGATAGTACATTTGATTTGAATAGTCTAAGTTTTGTGTTTGTGCTAATGAGTTTTGATTTCCACAACTTTTCAAGGCTTCTGAAAGACATTGCTGCTTTAGCTATTCTGATTCTAATTTCTTTGCTTGTATCCTCTTCTCGATCAATTTGACTTCCAAGATAGATAAAGTGATCGATCTCTTCCACTGGTTTGTTTTCCATATAAATTTTGTCGTCTGTTGGAATTAAGCTTTTCATGACTTTAGTCTTTTCATGATTGATCTCAAGCCCAATTTTGCTGGCTATTGATGATAGTTCATTTGTGTTTTCCTGCATTGTTTTTATCTGACTGCTGATGAGAACTATGTCATCAGCAAAGTCGAGGTCCTCCAAATGGTCTCCTTGTATCCATTCGATGCCTTTATTACCAGTGCAGCATTTCTTCATTATGAAGTCCATAACAACTCCAAATAACAAGGCAATAAAATACATCCTTGTTTAACCCCAGTTTCTATTGGGAAACATTCGCTCAGTCCTTCCCATGTTTGAACTGCACATGTGTAACCATCATACATGTCTTTAATAATATTTATGATTTTTGATGGTAATATTGCTTCAGAATTTTCCACAAAGAATCTCTATGAATACTGTCAAATGCTTTTTGAAGTCAATGAAGTTAAGTACAAAAGGTTTTTGCTTTTTAATTTGTTCCTCCAATATAAGTCGTAGAGTAAAAATGTGATCAAGGCAGCTTCTCCCTTTTCTAAACCCAGCCTGTTCTTCACACATTTTTGGTTTACTCTTTTCTATTTGCAACTACCAAGGGTTCCGACTACATGTGCAGAGTGTATAAGGGATCTTCTGTATTTTGCCGTTATCTGAGAGGGCATCACACTACCCAGAGACAGGGAGATGGTAAAGTCATAAAGAAACCACAGATGAAGAGAAAAATTCCCACCACCTGTGGCTTACCTTTAGACCAACATCCTCATTGTCCTGTTATTTGGTTTGCTTTGCTCTACTTGTCTCCTATTTCTTCCTCTGTTTTCTTTGATGATACTAAAAAGTAAAGGATGTCTTGTAGCATATAATGTCATGAGGGAGGGGTGTAAAGAATTCAGCTTCACTGTACTAGATCACAACATTTGAAGACAAGTGGGGGGTCATTACTCTTCCTCACTGTAATTTTTCTTACCATCTCCAACTCATTGAACAAGTTGCCCATTCCTTTTCAAGCTGGGTCATCTGAAAAATGTCAAGCTAAGATCGATCGCACATTCATCTAATCACTAAGACAGAGCACCACCCACTACATTAATGACTTTCTTTCGATGATTCTGTAGTATTTAGATATTTTAAATTATTCACTTATTTCATTGTTTTGAATAAAGATCTTTAATATTAATATCTCTGTAAATTTTTTACTAAAACTTCAGTCTTCCTAATGTGTGATATATCTCACTGTACACTCTTTGTTTGATGATGCAGGTACCTCCAGCAGTAATGATTCTTCATCAACTGTAGAGCAGGAGAAATATTTCTGTCACCTTGTTGCAGCTACACTCAACCACAGCCAGACCAATGGATTAAAAGGTTTCAGCAATGAATCTTTTTCATCCCTGGCTGCAATTTTAAAATTTGGGAAAGCCAGAGATCCTGTTGTCATTGCTGCCACAGAAACTAGACAACATGGGAGTCAAGGTTTTTTAAACAATAAGGGTTCACCTGTTCCTTCTGTTGTCTTAAGCATCAAGAGTGATTCACGTATGTTGTTTTGTATTTATCTTCTTTATTGTCATTTTTTAATAAAGTGTAATAAATATAATTTCACTTGACTCTAATTAATATAGATATTTTAGGCATATCAGAAACAAGATGGAAAGAAAGTGGATACATACACGACGATAAATATACATTTTCGTAACACAACATTCAGGTAACACAACAGAACATCAAAGAGGGGTAGGCATATTAAAAAAACGAGAGCTACAAAAATATATAAATACCCACTGGACATACAATGATAGGATTATACTATTAAAAATGAAGGCAAAACCATGTCACATTGCAATAATTTTTCAGTTGTTACAATATATTCCAGTTGTTCTCTTCTCATTACATGGCCAAAAAATGATGATTGTTTCTTCCTAATATTGGAAATTAGCTCTCTTTTTGCTTTGACCTCTTTCAGAACATTTTCATTACTCTTCTTAACTGTCCATGGTATTCTCAACATTCTTCTGTAAAACCACATTTCTACAGACTCCAGTGATTTTCTTGTCTGTTATCCATGATTCACATCCATATGTTAAGACTGGCTCTACATAACATTTTAAGAACTCTTTTTCTTGTTTCTATTGTCAAAACGTAAGAAAGAATTATTTCATGGCGAAAGGGACAAAAAGCCAGACATAAAATGTACATTCAACTATAAAATCCTGAAATCCGAAGTAGAAAAAGCTATAAAAACAATGAAAAAGGGAAAGGCAGCAGGATCTGACAATATACAGATAGAGATGATACAGGCTGTAGAAGAGTTTGGCATCGAAGTGATCACAGACATATGCAATGACATATACCATACAGGATACATACCAAACGATCTAAAAACATCAACTTTCATTGCATTGATTAAAAGGAATGGTGCAGTTGAATACAGTGATTTTAGAACAATAAGCCTGATGAGCCATGTTACAAAATCTTACTAAAAGTCATACAGGGAAGGATTCAGAATAAAATCAATACTGAATTAGATGAGCAACAATTTGGATTCAGGAAAAACAGTGGGACAAAAGAAGCCATATTCAGCATGAGAACATTGATTGAAAAGTACACAGAAGTAAACAAACCAATATATGCCTGCTTTATAGACTACACCAAAGCTTTCGATAGAATACACCATAACCAACTCATAGACTGCCTAAAGGATATAAATCTAGACGACACAGACATACGACTAATATGTAATTTGTACTGGGAGCAAACAGCAATAATAAGATATAACAAGGAGAACTCTACACCCATGGACATAAAAAGAGGAGTAAGACAAGGATGCATCCTATCACCAAGCTTGTTCAATCTATACACTGAGTAAATCTTTAAAAACATCTCAGAGATACCAGGCCTAAACATTAATGGAAAGATAATCAATAACCTAAGATATGCTGATGATACTGTTTTACTAGCAGAAAATCCTAAAGACCTACGACAATTGCTTAATGTGATAAACATAAGAAGCAAAAAATATGGACTAGAAATGCATATCAAAAAGACTAAAACTATGATCATAAACAAAGAAAATTCTCAAGACCTACAATTAAATATCACAGTTGAGGGAATACATCTGGAGACAGTCCAGAGTTACAACTACCTGGGACATACTATAACCAATGATGGAAAATGCTAAACTGAAATAAACAAAAGAATAGGTATGGCAAAAAGTAATTTTAATGCCATGAAAAACATACTAACAACAAAACAAATATCAGCAGGACTGAAACTAGGAATGGCAAAATGTTACATCTTCTCAATATTCCTGTATGGTGCAGAAACATGGACATTAGACAAGAAAACAGAACAGAAAATTGAAGCCTTTGAAATGTGGATTTATATAAGAATAGGTAGAATTGGATGGAAACAAAAGATAACAAACGATGAAGTTTTAAAACAACTGAAAATAAAAAGAGAACTACTAAACACAAATAAGACAAGACAAATGAAATTTTTGGGGCATGTTAAAAGACACAATAGCCTACTAAAAGTAATATTGGAAGGAAAAATACAAGGTAAAAGAGGCAGAGGCAGACCAAGACTAACATGGACGAGTAACATCAAAAGATGGACAAGTCAATCTATGACAGCCTGCACTATCAAAGCAAGAAACAGAGTAGAATAGTGATCCATGGTAGCCAACCTTCGATGCGGAGACAGCACTCATAGATGATGATGTATTTTGAGGTGGTAATTTTTATCACTTTTATTACTATAGTAATCTAAGATTAAAATAATATAATAATTATAAAGAAAGACGATTTATAGTAAGAGGCTCCACAATCTGAGATAAGAAGAATAAAATAACATTTTTCACTTACCAGTTTTACCTACGTTGTTTGTATAGTAAATATTTTCAGAAATAATAATTTTGGACATACACATCATCTTTTCAATTATCACAAAAAGAGTTCAAATATACCTGTATCTTTATGTTTATAATAATTTTTTTTTATAAGCAATATGATCAAGTGCTTATAATGACCATAGTATTTTGATCATCGAAGGTCCATGTTTGTAAAACCGGTTTTACTGTGCAAAGATACTTTGCCATCATCAAGTCACATGTCCTTTGCAGAATGCTGCATTGACCACAGCCCATCTGAAAGAATCTCTGTCTCCACCGAGATCTCCCACTTCTTCTGTTGTCATATTCAAAATCCCCTTGATGTCTTGAAACCACTTTCTTCTTGGCTTGCCTTTGATGTGTCACCCAGGAACCATGCATTCCATTATTGTTCTTTCCAGCCTGCTGTGTCTTGAGTGGCCATAGTATATTAATTTCCTCTGTAGAATGGTGTTTATAAGCCATTTATTTTTAATAAATCTTTTAATATGTCTTCATTACTCTTTGTCAATATCCAAGGTTCTTCACTGTTGATGATGATTTTGGATTGGCTTTTTGTTTTGTCAATGAACATTATCTCAGTTTTCTGTATGTTTAGATAGAGGTTTTGCTCTTCACTATGTTTTTTAACACATTCAATTGTCTCTTTTAATCCTTCTGCACTGTTTGAGAGGAGGACTGTGTCATCAGCATATCTGAGTTCTGAAATTATGTTGCCATTTATTGTGAAAGGGTTGAACTTCCCAAATCTGTCATCGTTTCTGACATTTCTCATGAAGTTCTCAGCATAGATATTGAACAGGTATGGAGAGAGGATACATCCCTGCCTCACCCCCCTTTTTTTTTTTTTTTTTTTTTTTTTAACTTCAAACAAATTTGATGTTTTACCCACTATTCTTATAAGCTGCTTGCTGTTTGTGATATAATGATTCGATAAGTTGTGTTAAATGTGTTGGAAAACCCATATCTTTCATCACACATTCAAAGGCCATAATGAATATTATAAAAATTCTGTACTACTATAAGTTACAAACATTAGAATCAATTCTAAAATTGTTTGAAATAAAATTATTTGCTGTTAAACATCTTGAGAAATAATGAAAACTTGTATGAGCAAGGCAAAGTGTCCAAAATATTGCAAACAATATAATATAAACAAACGATGAAGTTTTAAAACAACTGAAAATAAAAAGAGAACTACTAAACACAAATAAGACAAGACAAATGAAATTTTTGGGGCATGTTAAAAGACACAATAGCCTACTAAAAGTAATATTGGAAGGAAAAATACAAGGTAAAAGAGGCAGAGGCAGACCAAGACTAACATGGACGAGTAACATCAAAAGATGGACAAGTCAATCTATGACAGCCTGCACTATCAAAGCAAGAAACAGAGTAGAATAGTGATCCATGGTAGCCAACCTTCGTTGCGGAGAAGGCACTCAATGATGAATGGGATCAGAGTGAAGAATGGAATGATAGTGGTTGAGTATCTTCACAGCAGCCAGGCTGTGAGGAAGATAGGTGAGGGTGAGTATGGTTCTCTCAGAGGGGGGCGGTTGGAAGGAGTGAGTGCTTCGGCACTAGAGATACGGAGGACCTTTTATAATTGGTTTCTTGTCCCTTTGATCATGAAATAACTCTGTTATATATTCCTGCCATCTATCTATTGTTATGTTAAAAGACACAACAGCCTACTAAAATTAATATTGGAAGGGAAAATACAAGGTAAAAGAGGCAGTGGCAGACCAAGACTAACATGGACGAGTAACATCAAAAGATGGAATCTTTTCGCTATCGTAAAAATGATTTTGTTAATGAAACGTAGACCTGATACAGAATGTGTAAATTAGCAGTAAATGATAGTGATAGTTCTTTCGGCCCTAAAACAGCAATAAAAATAGGATTCTGGAATGTACGAACAATGGCCGCGCTGACGAAACAAGCACAAGTCGCGAGCGAGATGGATAGATATGATCTAGATATTTTAGGATTAAGCGAAATGCGCTGGCTTGGAACAGGTAGGAAATCTGTTGATAATAAAATAGTAGTTTTTTCTGGAAGGGAAGATGGAAAACACCATGAAGGAGTAGGCATAATGATGACAGACAAAGCTGCAAGAAGTTTATTAGAATGGGAACCAGTAAATAGCCGTCTGATACAAACATGCTACAAAACAAAATATGGAAGACTTTCAATTGTTCAATGCTATGTGCCTACAAACGAAGCTGATGATGAAGTTAAGGATGATTTTTATAACCAACTACAACAACTAATAAACAAAATACCCAAACACGATCTTTTAATTGTAATGGGAGACTTCAACGCCAAAGTGGGAAAAGACAACGCAGGAGTGGAACATGTAATAGGGAGAGAAGGCTGTGATACTACAAGTCAGAATGGGGAAAGATTAATAGAATTATGTTTAATAGAAAATTTAATTATATGTGGGACATTATTTCCACACAAAAATATTCACAAAACAACATGGATATCTCCTGATGATAGAACCTCAAATCAAATTGACCACCTATGTATTAAACAACAATTCAGATCATCATTGATAGATGTAAGAGCATACAGAGGTGCTGATGTTAATAGTGACCACAACCTGTGCATTGGGAAAATAAGATTAAAATTTAAAAGCCAACAGAAGAGATCTACTACACATTAAAATTGATAGTCGTAAACTGAAAGATGAAGCCATCAAGAAAAATTTTAACATTGAACTAAGTATTTGTTATGCAGCACTCGATGAAATAGACTTAGATATCAATTAGATGTTGGACTCACAGAGCAAAATACTAATGACAGCAGCAGAAGCAAGTGCCGGACTGAAGAAAATGGAAAAACAAACTTGGATTTCAGACACTACATGGAAATACATCAAATAAAGAAGAGAAGTGAAGAGAACCATGACTAATGTAAAGACAGATCTTGGAAAGGTCCTGACAAAAGCAACATACAGAGAATTAGACAACAAAGTAAAAAGTTCAGCAAGAAGTGATGCAAGAGCTTATATAGACAATTTGGCAGAGAAAGCAGAGACAGCTGCAATTACAGGAGACAGCAGAACTCTCTATACTGTACAAAAGATGCTGACAAACACCTATATATCTAGTGGAACACCAATTCTAGACAAATCTGGATTAATGCTAACAACAAGCACAGACATAAAAGCAAGTTGGGCGGGACACTTCAAAGAAATTCTTAACCGTCCACTACCCCACAGTTTAATAGATTTTGAAGCTGAAACACCAGCAGCAGAATTAGATGTAAATTTAGATGACTTCATCTTGAGCGAAATAGAAACCACCTTAAAGCGTATGGCCAATAACAAGGCTGCTGGAGAGGATAAGCTAACAGCTGAGATCCTCAAGGCAATTGATAGCCCTAATTTAATATATCTCCAGAAAATATTCAACATCATTTGGAAAGCAAATGGAAAAAAGGAATCATTGTTAAGATTCCAAAAAAGGGCAATCTTAGAGATTGTAATAACTGGAGAGGCGTGACACTTTTGTCAGTTGCCTCAAAGTTTTTCTGCAAAATGATCGTAAATAGAATAAAGGATTCAGTAGATACAGTAATGCGTGAAGAACAGGCTGGGTTTAGAAAAGGGAGAAGCTGCCTTGACCACATTTTTACTATACGACTTATATTGGAGGAACACATTGAAAAGCAAAAACCTTTTGTACTTAACTTCATCGACTTCAAAAAAGCATTTGACAGGATTCATCGAGATTCTTTGTGGAAAATTCTGAAGCAATATGGCTTACCATCTTCTTCTTCTTCTTCTTCTTTTCTCTTTTCACTGATACCTAAAAGGTGTCGTGGTTTATATCATTTGTCGTTTTTGTGCTTGAATTGTCTGAATTAGTGATTTTCCTTTGTTGTTACATGTCTCTGTTACTGCATCTATCCATCTTCTTCTGGGTCTTCCTCTTGGTCTTTTTCCATGCATTCTCGGGATGAACGCCCTTGATGGTGATTGGTAAGGATTCATTCTGACCAGGTGGCCAAACTATTTAAGTTGTTGTTCTATATATTCTTGGCAGGGTTTTGTTCCTACTATTTTTCTTATGGTTTCATTTGGTATTCTATCTCTTCTTGTGTTGTTTGTTACTTTTCTCAAGCAACGCATCTCACATGTATTGATCTTTCTTAAATGTGATTTAGAAAGGGTCCATGTTTGACTTTCATAGCACAAAGTTGGTATGAAGATGCTATTTATCATTTGTTGTTTATCTGGCATAGAAATGTTTGGATTTCTGAGCGAATGTTTCCCAATAGAAACTGGGGTTAAACAAGGATGTATTTTATCGCCCTTGGAGTTGTTATGGACTTCATAATGAAGAAATGCAGTACTGGTAATAAAGGCATCGAATAGATACAAGGAGACCATTTGGAGGACCTCGACTTTGCTGATGACATAGTTCTCATCAGCAGTCAGATAAAAATGATGCAGGAAAACAAAAATGAACTATCATCAATAGCCAGCAAAATTGGACTTGAGATCAATCATGAAAAGACCAAAGTCATGAAAAGCTTTATTCCAACACACGACAAAATATACATGGAAAACAAACCAGTGTAAGAGATTGATCACTTTATCTATCTGGAAAGTCAAATTGATTGAGAAGGGGATACAAGCAAAGAAATTAGAATCAGAATAGCTAAAGCAGCAATGTCTTTCAGAAGCCTTGAAGAGTTGTGGAAATCAAAACTCATCAGCACAAACACAAAACTTAGACTATTCAAATCAAATGTACTATCAACCCTTACGTATGCGCGTGAAAGCTGGAAAACAACAAGAGATATAGAAACAAAGTTGAATGTATTCAAAAATAAATGTCTAAGGAAAATACTTGGTATAGCATGGAACGAATTCAAAACAAACGAGGAAATTAGAGAAATCGCCAATCAACCACTAATATCTTCAGTAATAAAGAAAAGACGATGGTCATATGTTGGACATGTGATGAGAAGAGATAATAACCGAATAGCAAAGCAAGTCCTCATATGGGAAAAAAACAGGTAAGAGGAAAAGAGGTAGACCCAGAGAGACACTGAGAAGAACATTGATGAGAGAGGCAAGAGCAGCAGAAATCGGGTCCCTCAATGAGATAGAGCTGCTTGCACAGAACAGAGACAAATGGCGAGATTTGATAAAATATCTTTAACAAAAATTCAGATAAGAGAGGGAGTAACTTGGTCTAAGCCCTATGGGCCGGCTACGGCTCAAAATGTTAATAGATAGATAGATAGATAGATAGATAGATAGATAGATAGATAGATAGATAGATAGATAGATAGATAGATAGATAGATAGATAGATAGATAGATAGATAGATAGATTAGATTAGATTAGATTAGATTAGATTAGATTAGATTAGATTAGATTAGATTAGATTAGATTAGATTAGATTAGATTAGATTAGATTAGATTAGATTAGATTAGATTAGATTAGATTAGATTAGATTAGATTAGATTAGATTAGATTAGATTAGATTAGATTAGATTAGATTAGATTAGATTAGATTAGATTAGATTAGATTAGATTAGATTAGATTAGATTAGATTAGATTAGATTAGATTAGATTAGATTAGATAGATAGATAGATAGATAGATTAGATAGATTAGATTAGTTAGATAGATAGATAGATAGATAGATAGATAGATTAGATAGATTAGATAGTTAGATAGATTAGATAGAAAGATTAGATAGATAGATAGATAGATAGATAGATAGATAGATAGATAGATAGATAGATAGATAGATAGATAGATAGATAGATAGATAGATAGATAGATAGATAGATAGATAGATAGATAGATAGATAGATAGATAGATAGATAGATAGATAGATAGATAGATAGATAGATAGATAGATAGATAGATAGATAGATAGATAGATAGATAGATAGATAGATAGATAGATAGATAGATAGATAGATAGATAGATAGATATATAGAGATATAGAGATAGATATATAGAGATATAGAGATAGATATAGAGATAGATATAGAGATAGATATAGAGATAGATAGATAGATATAGATAGATAGATATAGATAGATATAGATAGATATATAGATATAGATATAGATAGATAGATATAGATAGATAGATATAGATAGATAGATAGATAGATATAGATAGATAGATATAGATAGATAGATATAGATAGATATAGATAGATAGATAGATAACTATAATAACTAAAAATAAACACCCTGTATTGTCGCACCCTCAGTTGAATAATAGATGATGGTTCAAGAGCCCAACATGGGGAAAGTTTCTGATAATGGAGTGGTCGTTCAAATGCCAATAATTTCATAAAACAATGACAGATCAATGTAAAAGTTTCCCACAAATATGTATAAGTGGTCATAGAATCAAGTTATTTTAGCATTACTTCTATCTATCTATCTATTATCCTTTCGAGCCGAAGACGGCACATAGGGCAGAACCACAATCTCAAAAACAGAAACCTTGCGTGCCAAAATGGCACATATTGCAGAGATCACTGCTTCTAAAATCTATTGTCTGTTTCCATAACAATGCTTTTTACAATGACAGCTTGTCAAGCCATCGATCAACCTCCTTAGTCGCCTCTTACGACATGCCTGGAAGGTCACAGTGTCACTATTCTTTACATCCCACATAATGGGGCCCCGGTAACACGGGAGACTTAGCATAACTTAGCTACCTTTTATTTTGCAATAACTTAAAGTTCAACAAAGGACAAATTGGCGGATAGCCCGCGCTTTATCAATGGGAGTATCATGGTCATCAATTTCCGTGATTGCAGCTATTAAATAAACACAGATCACTTTTAAATTTCACATACTTATGTAAAAATGGACGCTGAATCTAAATATCCATTTCATTTAACTATAACTTAGCTTGTTTTGGTAGAAAATACTATGAAACCGTTGTATAAAGCTATAAAATCCGTTATAAAACAAAATGCAATCGTTTTCGATCACGTTTGACTTCATAAATCGGCAGATCAAACTCTCATTGTTAGAAAACAACTTAAGTTTCATAAATTAACTTCTGGAAACATCGTCAAAAAACTATTTACATACAATGTACTATTCGGATAGTTTCAGGCATGCGCTTGACCAGAGTTGGTCATTTGCCTAGCGACCGTAACTTCCGGAAATGGTGTCTACCGATTTCCAAAATACCTACTGACACGATCTTAGAATAAAATGCAAGAAAGAAGATAAGCGAAGAACACTGCCCAATATAATAAAATACATAATGAAATATGCAAAATGTGCAAAAAGGCAAAAGAAGACTGGCTCAATCAAAGATGTCTAGAAGTCAAAACTATGGAAAGTAAACAAAATTTAAGAGGAATGCACACAGAAATAAAGAGAATGACTAATAAAAACAAAAAAGCTGCAGGAAGCGGATGTATTGCAAAAAAGAGGGAAGAATTCTAACAGACAACAAAGATATAATCGATAGATGGCAGGAATACATAACAGAATTATTTCATGACCAAAGGGACAAAAAACCATTTATAAAATGTACATCCAGCTATAAAATCTTGAAATCTGAAGTGGAATAAGCCTTAAAAACAATGAAAAAGGGAAAAGCAGCAGGACCTGACAATATACAGATAGAGATGATACAGGCACTAGAAGATTTTGGCATTGATGTGATCACAGATATATGCAATGACATATACCATACAGGATACATACCAAATGAACTAAAAACATCAACTTTCATTGCATTGATTAAAAAGAATGGTGCAGTTGAATACAGTGATTTTTAGAACAATAAGCCTGATGAGCCATGTTACAAAAATCTTACTAAAAGTCATACAGGGAAGGATTCAGAATCAAATCAATACTGAATTAGATGAGCAGCAATTTGGATTCAGGAAAAAAAAGTGGAATAAAATAAGCCATATTCTATATGAGAACATTAATCAAAAAGTACATAGAAGTAAACAAACTAATATATGCCTGCTTCATAGACTACACCAAAGCTTTTGATAGAATACACCACAAACAACTTATAGAATGCTTAAGAGTACATCTAAGTAACATGGACATACGACTAATATGTAAATTATACTGGGAGCAAACAGCAATAATAAAATATAACATAAAGAACTCTACACCCATTGATGTAAAAAGAGGAGTAAGACAAGGATGCATCCTATCACCAAGCTTGTTCAATCTATGGCTGCTGTTTGTTGCCAGTACATGTTCTTTATTATTCTTAGATCTTTGCTGTCTACTTTTATGCTTTCTAAAATTTTGATTATTTCTTGATGCTTTACTTTGTCAAATGCTTTGGTATAATCTATGAAGCATAGGTATAGATCTGTTTTCACCTCTATGGCTTTTTCAACTAAAGATCTTATGATGTATATGGCATTGCTCATTCCTTTACCTCTAACAAAACCACACTGTTCATCGCTAATTTCTGGACTGATTTTGTTTCACACTCTTCACATGATGATTCTTAGTAATATCTTAGTCATGTGACTCATAAGGCTTATTGTGCGATGATGATCACATTCCATCTCACCAGATTTATTTGGTGGGGCTATGAATATTGATTTTAGCAGGTCTTCTGGTATATATCCGCTGTTATAGATATCATTCAATGTTATTGGTTATTGGTTATTGGTTATGGAAGGCCTCGGCATCACAGCAAACGAATCAAAATCCATAATTGCTCAACCGCCCGTGCCAGTGGAATCATCCGAATCACCAACTCATCTCCCAAACAAAGAAAGGTAACTGTAGTCCCCATCGTAGCAGTCTCAGCACACGCCAAAAGACATAAGGCGAAACCGCGCAGAAAGTGAACACAGCCAACTGTTCCCTGTCATACGATATCATCATTCATCGTAAACAAGCGGGATATCGAAGCAGGATCAAAACGGATGAGACACACAGCTCACAGTGTGCACAGAGCACTTAACTCAGTAGCTCCTGCAACAAGCCGGACTTGGAATATGAGGAAACTGCAAGAAGGAACACTTTTCAGACATAGCCTTCAATGGTTCCTGCCGCCTATCCACCATATACCATGGGAGTTCACGTCCTCCCGAAAATGATGATCGTCATAGCACTTGATGATGTTAGGCCATCGTTGATGACTCCAATTCCAAACATATAGACACACAGTGGTGGTAATTTGTCATTTTCAATCCAACAGAAGCCACATGACCTGTAGTTAGTAAAACCACAGAGAGAATATGATTTTGTGACCTTCACTGATTCACTCTTAGATGTGAATGTGTAGTTTACACAAGAGGAGAAGTTTTCAACTACAGTGATTCCATTTAAGGCAATTCTGGGATAGGAAGGCAAGTCTCCTTTATAGCAGCAGAACTTGATGTTCTCCGCTCCCTTCTTGTAGCTGCTGCCACACGATTCTGATGTCTCATTAACTTGGACATCATTCAAGAACAATGTCAGATTAACATTCCATAGATATGGCTCTGCTGATGAAATGCTTGGTGCAACAGTTGTATCAATCATACTGGAGGCTCCTGGTCTGTGGTCATTAATATCACAGACGGCACATGGTGTTGTTATATTCAGTATTTCTTTCTGGGGTGTAAATATGTGGCACACACATGTAGAGTGGTTTGTGGTCACAGTAATCCCATTAAAGGCAATTCTAGGGTAGCATGGCAATGCTGTTTCAGAACAGCACAATGCTGTGATGTTTTCTGTGTTCGCTATAAAGCTGCTGCTGCTACACAATCCTGACCAATTATAGGTGTGGACATTATTCACTTGCAATGACAAAACTGCTTTGTTTACATCATACACCTCTGGAAGCGAATCATTTATGGGACTAATAGTACAATTTATTCTTCCATCGGGGATATCTGCATTGAGTCCCCAAAAAAAAAAAAAGGTCTTTGGTTAAAAAGCACATATGCGTTTGAGTTAAACACACAATGAGCACACTTCATAGATTCAAAATGATCCTTGCCAATGTCATCCGTTTGCACAAGTTAGGTCCTTAGCTACCAACGTCAAAAATGTCTGAAACGAAGCCATCCAATTAACGACTTTATCTTTAGCGAAGGTTAATGAACTGTGAACAAACATTTATGTTCAAACCCTTGAAAACATTTTAAAAAATCTGCCAACTCGCAGCAATAACATTTATCGTGTTGTTCAATGTAAACATTGCTTGGTCCATAGCTCGAATATAAATAAGCTGCCATTTTGGTGCGTCCCATGACGTCATTCAATGTTTTCGTTATTATCTCTATTCCAAAATCACCCAAGGCTTCAATCTCTTCTTTAGTTATATTATCTAGTCCAGGAGCTTTTCCTGCTTTCATATTGCACAAAGCATCTTCCACTTCTTCCTTGAGTATTTCTTGTTGTTCCCCTTTATCCTTAATATTTACTTCTGTTCGTTCATCATTATAAAGATCTTTAATGTATTCTGTCCATCGTTCCCTTACGCGCTTCTTGTTCAATCAACAGTTTTCTTTCATTTTATCTTAAACATCTAGTTTTTGATTGCATTTTTCTTCCTGTTAATTCTTCAATTTGTTTGTATATTGCCTTGGCATCACTTTTTTGTTGCGTTTCAATCTCCTTGCATCTCTGTTTTAGCCAAACTTTCTTTGCTTCATTGCATTTTATTACAATTTTTTTAATTTAATCTCTTATACTCATCTTTGTTTTCCTTATTTATTCTTCTTGTATCCATTATCTGCAAAATGTCATTTGTCACCCATTTCTAACTTGAATTTGTCCTCACTGATGGTATGAACTACTTTGATGTTTGTTGCACTGATTCTTTTAGCATTTCCAACTGTTCATCAATGCTTTGTATCTTCTCTATTGCATTGTACCTGTTCTGAATTACAATGTTATATTTAGACTTCTTGTCTAATTTGAGTAAATCTAAATTTAACTTGATATTAACTGAGGCTCTTTTTGCTGCTTTTAATTTTACTCTAAGCTTTCCCACAACTGGTACATGATTACTATTGCAATCTGCCCCTGGTCTATAGTTTTCACACATACCAGACTGTTTCTAAATCTGTTGTTTATCATTATGTTTTCAATTTGATTATGTGTGTTGTCTCCTGGGCTTTTCCATGTCCACAGACGTCTTGGATGTTGCTTATACTTGGTGTTTCCTATCATCATGTTGTGTGTTCTTGCCCAATCAATAAGTTTGTCACCTCTTTCATTCCTCTTGCCTGTGGAGCATAGATCTTAAAAAAAAAAATTAACACATTTTCATATTTCTTCTTCTTTACAACACCCCGTGGAGCAAAATGTGTTTTCAAAAAAACAAATTTCTTCTACTTTACAACTTTCTGTGGAATATAGATCTTCAATAAACAAATGTTCTTTCAAATTTCTTCTACTCTACAACTCTCTATGAAGGAAGCAAAGGTCTTCAGTAAAAATATCTACAAATATATTGAGGTTTTCCATTCAAACTGACATTATGTCAACATTTGCCAACTTTATGAAAATGAGAGCTAATGTTCATGGACAGGTATGGGCACTAATTCTATATTCACCATACACTTCAGCATGTAAAGGGTGCCATCAATTTTTTTTTTTTTAGATGTTTGTATCAGAAGACACACACTTGGTTTTGCAATCAACAATGTAATTTTTTTTAATTGTTTGTTAATTTATATTCTTGGAACATGCAGAGTTGTTTATCGTTTTGGTTCATTAGGTTTAGAAAATTACATGCAATTCCTGAACTTGTTAAAAATTACTTCATTGTCTAATTTTAATTGATTCCAGTACCCATATTTAATTTCCAACAAGGAAATAACTCTTGAGGCAAAAACGGGCATTTTACAATACAATCTTCATCCCAACGTTGTGCTATCAATGCCAGACGTGGACTCTAGATGCACATACAATAAGAAAAATAACCTCTGTGGAGATGAAATGTGTTAGATGAATGACAGTAAACAGCCTGAGAGATAAGATCAGAAATGAAGAACTGAGAGAAAAGCTGGGAATAACCCCTGCCATAGAATATATAAAGAAACAACAGATAAAATGGTTTGGCCATGTGACAGGGCAGAGTGATCAAAATACAAACAATGAGCCCTCAATAAATGTTGTGAGAATACCAAACCCAAGGGTCAACCACGAAAAAGATGGATGGATGGAATATTAGAAGCACTAGGAAACATAACAGCAGCAGAGGCGAACAGAAAAGCAAAAGACAAATGATATCTCCCTCGACGCTGAAAGGCAAATAAGGAAGGAAAGAAGAAGAAAGCCATTAAGCCAAAAAAGTTGTTTGACCACTGAAGTTAATGAGGGCCACACTGTTGTCATTTTCTGTTAAAGTGGGGTTAGATGAGACTAATGATAAGCCCTGAAGTGTCTGCTGCAGTGAGGACATGATAGAAGTGTTGATCTGTCACGGGGATCTTGTGTTCAAGTTTAACTTCAGAAGTGATTGCCTCAGCACGGCACTAGTTATTCCTTTTATTTCACATGCATTGCTCTACCCTTAGCAATCTTGTTCATCATGTTGAGCAATTAGCAGCAATGATTTCCTAAATATCAGGGTTCACCCAATGTGAACTCTTTAGTATGTTGTCTTTGAAACTTTTCTGTTGTCCACCATGTGATCTCCTTTTGTCTAACAACTCACTATAAAAATCATTTTCCTACTTGCACAATGAATGGGTCAAAAATCTTGTGGTTAAAGCTTCATTAGTTGTCAGGTCATGGTCCCTGAAATTTGTAATTATTAAATGATGTCAATATTTGTTCTCCTTCCTCACAATATTCCTTCTGTGTGTGTTCTTTCTACAAACATGTAATTGTCAGAAGCTTTTGTATTGCACTCCAGCATATCGATAACAGTCAAGTCATCATTGTATGGTTAGTTAGAAGAATCTTGAAGAGTACTAGAGAAGCTGTATCATGTGTCAGTAACAAAGGTCCTATTGTTGATGTCTTTATGTATTTAACTGGTAGTGTAATGAACTCTAATAACAATCACTTCTTCCTACATGCTAACAATGCAAACAAAAATTGTTAAGTTTCCTACTCATTTGAGCCTCGGTCACTGAGTGAGCATTGCACTCACTGCTGATCAGAAGAGTCTTTGTTCACTTTCCAATCATGGCCAATTTTTTCTGGGACTGTAGGATAGCCACTAAATATGAGTACAGAGATTTTTTCCAGGAAAGTAAGGGTAGCCTGGCATGATACAATCTACATCACCTAAACTTGTGTCATTGGTCATTGGAAAAATATGGTTGCTATTACCATAAGCCCCATACGTCTATAAAGATGTGGAGGGAATTGTTACCTTTTACATACTTACTCATCCCCAATCTTTTTGTTTCTGTTTTTTTTTTAGCTGGAAGTTTGCATGAGAGATCGTCAAACATGGGTCCTAGGCAGCAGTTATTTCGTGATTCAGTCCATGAGGAGCTCATTACCAAAAGCATAAACCAATTGAACAATGTGGCATTGTATGTGTTTGGAGAGAAGGCTCAAGTGAAGGTTGGTATGAAATAGTTTCTCATAATTCACTCCAAATTAAACAAAGGTTTTATGAAATGTTCTCAATCATCATCATCAAGTACCGGGCCTACTGGCGTAGGTGATCATGTCTCTCCACAACTTTCGATCTCGGCAGCTATTTATCATTTCTGTTGTTGACCTTCTGCCAAGCCATTCTCTTAAGCTATCTGTTATTTTTTCTCTTTGCTTCCCTCTATCTCTTTGTCCCTCAATTTTTCCATTTGTTACAATATATTCCAGTTGTTCTCTTCTCATTACATGGCCAAAAAATGATGATTGTTTCTTCCTAATATTGGAAATTAGCTCTCTTTTTGCTTTGACCTCTCTCAGAACATCTTCATTACTCTTGTTAGCTGTCGATGGTACTCTCAACATTCTTCTGTAAAACCACATTTCTACAGACTCCAGTGATTTTCTTGTCTGGTGACCTATTGTCCATGATTCACATCCATATGTTAAGACTAGTTCTACATAACATTTAAGAACTCTTTTTCTTGTTTCTATTGTCAAAAATGGATTGCATAGTATCTTCCTCATTTTTTGGAAAGCTGCTTTTGCCTGAGCCATTCTGCATCTCACCTCTTTTGTACATCTTCGGTCTGAGGTTAACAATGTTCCCAAATATTTAAATTCATTTACCTGTTTTAATAGTGTTCCACTTGTCTTTATTTTGCACTGAGGTGATGTCTTTTTCTTTGTTGTTACCATTACCTCTGTCTTTTTGCTATTAAGGCTGAGTCCTTTATTTTTGCTTTCTTCTTTCACTATAATGTCCAACATTTCTTGTAACTCATTTTCACTCTTAGCGATGAAGACTGTATCATCAGCATACCTTAGATTATTTATATTATGACCTCCAATTGTTATTCCAGGCATGTCCCTTATGGATCTTAAAATAATCTCACTATAGATATTAAACAAATTTGGTGACAGCACACAACCTTGTCTAACACCCTGTTTTATTTGTTAAAACATTCCCATTTGGTTTCCAGTTCTTATGGCCGCTGTTTGTTGCCAGTACATGTTCTTTATTATTCTTAGATCTTTGCTGTCTATGTTTATGCTTTCTAAAATTTTGATTATTTCTTGGTGCTTTACTTTGTCAAATGCCTTGGTGTAATCTATGAAACATAGGTATAGATCTGTTTTCACCTCTATGGCTCTTTCTACTAAAGATCTTATGATATCAATGGTATTGCTTGTTCCTTTATCTCTAACAAAACCACACTGTTCATCGCTAATTTCTGGGCTGATTTTGTTTCGCACACATCGCATGATGATTCTTAGTAATATCTTAGTCATATGGCTCATAAGGCTTATTGTGCGATGATCATCGCATTCAATCGCACCCGATATCTTTGGTAGGGCTATGAATATTGATTTGAGCAGGTCGTCTGGTATATATCCGCTGTTGTAGATATCATTCAATATTTTTATTATTATTTCTATTCCAAAATCACCCATGGCTTCAATCTCTTCTTTAGTTATATTATCTGGTCCTGGAGCTTTGCCTGCTTTCATATTGCGCAAGGCATCTTCCACTTCTTCTCTGAGTATTTCTGGTCCTTCTCCATTATCCTTTATATTTACTTCCGTTCGTTCATCATTATAAAGATCTTTAATTATTCTGTCCATCATTCCCTTATGTTTTCTTGATCAATCAACAGTTCTCCTTCCTTTGATCTTAGACATCCATTTTTTTTATAGCATTTTTCTTCCTGTTAATTCCTCAGTTTGTTTGTATATAGTTTTAGCATCTCCTTTTTGTTGCATTTCAATCTCTTTGCATCTCTCTTTTAGCCAAGCTTCTTTTGCTTCATTGCATTTTACTACAATTTCTTTATTTAATCTCTTATACTCTTCTTTATTTTTTTTATTTCTTCTTCTTGTATCCATTAGCTGCAAAATGTCATCTGTCATCCATTTTTTTCTTGAATTTGTCCTCACTGGTGGTATGAACTCTTTTTATGTTTGTTGCATTGATTCTTTTATGTTCTCAATACCTTAGGTTTAATACTTGAATATTGAAACCTATTGTCAAAAATATCAAAATATTGAAAGTATTAATTCAGTAGCTGACTTTGTCCTTATTTTTCATTAGTTGCTTGTAGATCTTGAAAAAAAATAGAATTATTGATTACTTTTGCACAGTTAGAATTTCAGGTTATAAATATTTGCTAATCAAAACTAATTTTTATGGAAAATGTTAGTGATCAACAACATATGGAAAGATCTACCTGACACAACACCAAAACTTAACTAAGAATATATGAAAGCTGTGTACTTTCAGTACTGCTTTCTTTATGAATGTGAATTCAGGAGATTATCAGAATATGCCAAGACTGTCATTATGCAGTACATGCCTAGGAAAATTCTCATCATATTTTGGTCTAGTCATCATCATGTGCCATACCGGTTGGCGTAGGTGATCATGTCCCTCCACAATCTTCTATCTACAGTGCATCATATCAGTTCTGTTGTTGACTGTTTTCCATGCCATGACACCAAGCTATCCAGTATTTTCTCTCTTTGTCGCCCGCAATCTCTCTTTCCTTTTATTTTGCCAGGTGTAACCAAGTATTCCAACTTTCCTCTTCTCATGATGTGCCTGAAAAATGTTGATTGCTTCTTTCTGATGTTTTTTAAGAGCTCCCTTTTTGTGTTGGCCTCTTTGAGAACTTCCTCATTGGTCTTTTTAGCTGTCCAGGGAACTTTCAACATTCTTCTGAGAAATCCCATCTCTGTGGCCTCTAATCGTCTTTTCATTTGTTTGTCTACTGTCCATAATTCGCTTCCATAGGTCAGAATTGGTTCTATATAGCACCGATGAACTCTCTTTCTCATTTTTATTGACATACATTTGTTGCATAAGATATTTTTCATTTTCTGAAATGCTATTTTGGCCTGAGCTATTCTGCTTTTTATTTCTGTGGTGCATCTACCATCTGATGTTATTATTGTGCCCAAGTATTTGAAATGTTGCACTTGTTTCAGATTTGTCTCGTTTATTTTTATGCTGCATGATGGTGGTGGCAAAAAGTAGTGCTTGGAGAATATCAGACCAATCAAAAACAATCTTCAAACCCAAAGATAGTCACAATAACTTACAGTGGACTCAAAATAGATGGCAGACCAAAGTCAACATGGCGGACAACAATGAAAACAGATAAGAATAGTGTGAGCGCAACTTGGGGCACCTTGTGAGGTGGTCAATAAGAAACTATATATTGTTGCCTACAAGGCACCACAAAGCAGGTGAGACATTAACTATTTTGTGGGTCTATGGCCAAGGGAAAGCCTAAAAGAAAAACTACCAGAGGAATTCTAGAAACTCACTAAAGAAGTAAGCACAGTAGAAGAAGAGCGGAACAGTTTAAGAAAACAGTAATCAACATCTCAAAAACAGTACATGGACTGAAATTATGGACAAAAGAAGGGAAAAACAGCTCCCCATGGTGAAATAAAGCAATCAGAGAAGCAATTAAAGAAAAGAAGAAACTGTTTAAAAATTGGAAGAAGAATATGAAAAATATACTTTAGTTCAAAAAAAAGTTAACATTTTTATCAAAGAAGCTAAGCAAAATAGTTGGACAAAATTCAAACAAAAGATGAGCAAAGACTACAAGACAGCCACAAGAGACTTCTACAAAGCAGTAAAAGCAGCACGAGTGAGAAAAGAAAACCACAATCCCACTGAACTCATAAATGACAAAGATGAACAACTAATACCAAATAACCAGCATATGCAACAGAGATGAAAAGAATATTTAGAAGACCTATTGAACATACCACCAACTACCAATAACACAACAAAAACTATACAAGAATGCACTAACACTGAACCCAATTTCATGAAAGAGGAAATTGAAGAAGTAATCATATATGCACCATGAAATAAAGCACCGGGTATAGACAACATACCGGTCGAAATAATAGCAGCAGCAGGAGAAACATGGCTGCACATAATAATCAATGAAGTATGGCAGCAACAAAATCTTCAAAAGACTGGCAACAGACAACCATTGTACCAATATGTAAAAAGAAAGGTAATGAGAAACTGCAATCAATATAGAAGTATATCGCTTCTCAGCCATGTGGGAAAGTTGTACACCAAAATTAGAAAAAAAGGCTGAGACCAATAATTGAACTACAGTTAAGTGATTCTCAAATGGAGTTCTGAAGAAACAGAGGATATAGTGATGCTCTATTCACTCTAAAACAGCTAGCAGAAAAGACAACAGAACACAATCAAAATTTGTACATAGCTTCATTGACCAGGAAAAAGCATTTAACAGAGAACAACTAAGGAGATACTATCAACATACAGAGTAACTATTCTCCCCCAAGAATGATGGCCAAGGATAAACTTTATTGTTGCCCTACAAAGCAGGTGAGCCATTAACTATTTTGTGGGTCCATGGCCAAGGAAAGATGTCAATTTTCAAAACTGTATTGAATTTAACATGCATGGATTTTTTTAAAAATAGTTGTTGGATTATCTTTATAGCACATTGAACAACAGTCTATAAGTGCTCAGATCTTCTCCCCAAGGCCCACAATGTGAATCTGTGAAATGAACTAGTTTACAAGTCTACCTTTGATTCCTCATAGCTCTCTTGAATCTAGGTAATATCCCTCCTGACTAAAATAAAACTCAGAGAGACACATCAGGGCTGCAAAGTGATGAACAAAACTCCATCATCTCACCCTTTATTATGAGCATACAGCTGATTTAGGGATTTTTTAAAAATATCTGAGGCTTTCATAGTTTATATGAGCCTGCAAGAGCCTTTATGATGTATTTATGTTTAAATGTTTTAAGGTATCAATTTGATTTGGAAAATGTATTTGCCTCTGACACTCTGTTCTTTAGCTCAATGCAATATTGTCTTGTATAGGCATTTTCTATGCCATGGTTCCCAGATCTAGAAATAAAAATAGAACTGGCACATATGGGAATTAAAGTTAGCAGCTATGTATTACTCCAAGATACCATATCCAAGGCAAGATTCATTGCTCACCCCACACATCTAACTGCCTTATGATTGCACCAAGCTTCTCTGTGACTCCAAGTTTATAACCTTAAGTTTAAAGCAATGTGATCAAAATGTCCTCAGTCACTGTGTCTATGCAATAGGTTTCAGTTACAAGATAATAGTAGATTTTGCCTCCTTATATCCAGTTATGTGCAATATAGTCCTTCTTCTTTCCCAACCACAGAAAATGCACGAATGTTAAATAGCATGAAATTGTACAGATACATTAGTGGTAATATTTGAAGACAAACAAAAAAACTTCACTTTATAGGCAAACATCCACTTCTGAGCTATTCTGTAGCATGGTGTCAATTCTGATATGTAAAGTTGTTGTCCGAGCCGGTTCATGCAAATGTTTGTGACCACATGTTTCTATTTTTAATAACATCACACTTCACACCATTACTATTTTACAGGGAATCAAAATGGAATCTTTCCCCAATTGTGATTTCATACCTGTAGACTCCCCTGAGGTGCGGCAGGTTAAGGCTAGTTTTAAAAAGTTACTGAGAGCATGTGTTCCAAGCAGTCCTGCCACAGGATCTGAGCATAGCTTTTGTAAGGCGGTGGAAGACTCTGAGTGGCTTCTACAGGTAAGCTCTGCACAGCTTTGTTTTCTGGCACTTTTGAAATAGCCATATATATCTTCTTTAGCCTTCAGTCTCCCATGCTCAGCAGATTAACAAAGAGATGAATTGTTTTCATGAACCTAGTCGTTAGATAAGGTCTTCTTAAGTGCTCATTAAGGGATTTCATAAAGCATAGATGTGAAATTGAGAATTTGATTAGAATAAAACAAATCACATTCTTTTTTTTTCCTTCTCCCAACGACAACTTCTCTTCATTGTCCACCTTTAAAAGGACATTAAGTGGGAGCGGATGTGATGCCTCACTAGCTGATGGCATGTCATGAAATCTGCACATTTTGGACTATCAAATGTGTCTTTGACATGGCATTACCTTCCCTCATTAATCCATTCTTACTTGGCCAAACTGATTTGTCTGTTTCCTGGAGGGTTGGTTAGTCCAGAGGTTAGATGTCAGACTGATTTGTCTGTGGGTTGGTTAGTCTTGAGGTAAGATGTCAGACTGACTTGTCTGTGGGTTGGTTAGTCTAGAGGTAAGATGTCAGACTGACTTGTCTGTGAGTTGGTTAGTCCAGAGGTAAGATGTCAGACTGACTTGTCTGTGGGTTGGTTAGTCTAGAGGTAAGATGTCAGACTGACTTGTCTGTGGGTTGGTTAGTCTAGAGGTAAGATGTCAGACTGACTTGTCTGTGGGTTGGTTAGTCTAGAGGTAAGATGTCAGACTGACTTGTCTGTGGGTTGGTTAGTCTAAAGGTAAGATGTCAGACTCTAGACAAGAAGGTCATGTGTTCTAATCCCAGGGAGCCAGTAGTGGGGTGTGATAAACACTCCAAGGTATGGTGACAGCTTTACAAGGAAGGAACACAACACAATACTGACATTTTGGCCTGTGGCCTTCATCAGAGTACAGGGACAGCAACAACAAATGGTGAAGTACAATTAACTATAACTACATGTCGGATGATCAGTATAGGGAGAGGTGGACAGGGAGAGGAGAAGTCAGATGGTACAATAAGAAAAGAGAGAGAGAGAGAGATATGTGCTACATGAGGGGAGGTAGGATGGGTGTAGATAAAGAAAAAAGTAAATAATATATCTATAAAAGTATATTAAAAAATGACTTAGCTGAATGACTGGTCTATCCTGCATGATTGAAATCATCCGCATGACTGGTCCGCTTAGGCTTCATGAGGTAGAAACAAACATGGACATGCCAAACAAAGAACAGGAGTTGTCAAATTCAGTGAGACCGCTTACATAAACACTGGCCGAAGGACAAGGGATATACAGACACCCTAACCAATGGCCTGGGTGGGACATGTCTAGGCAAACAAAAAAACAAGAGGAAGTAGAAGTAGGAGTTAAGTGGCCTCATAAAAAGATATGAATAATAAAGGGTAACCAGGGAGGGAAAACTAGTGAAGTCCCAAGAAGAGGACAAAAGAGAAAGTGAATCAAAAGACCATGTAGTGACTGGGAGGAAAATAAGAGAGAGAGGATAATAAAAGGTAACTGTAGTCCCCATTTTTTAATATACTTTTATAGATATATTATTTACTTTTTTCTTTATCTACACCCATCCTACCTCCCCTCATGTAGCACATATCTCTCTCTCTCTCTCTTTTCTTATTGTACCATCTGACTTCTCCTCTCCCTGTCCACCTCTCCCTATACTGATCATCCGACATGTAGTTATAGTTAATTGTACTTCACCATTTGTTGTCGTTGTCCCTGTATTCTGAAGAAGGCCACAGGCCGAAATGTCAATATTGTGTTGTGTTCCTTCCTTGTAAAGCTGTCACCATACCTTAGAGCGTTTATCACACCCCACTACTGGCTCCTTGCTACCAGCTTTACCACAGCATTGCAATTATTTGCCTGTTCCCTGTTCAAATCCCACCATAGTGGAAATATTTTTCTTCTTATTTGTGGTTTCTTTGTGGCATTAATCTCCCCCATTCAATGTTTAGCCTTCTCAGATAATTGCAAAAAAACAGGAGAGTCCTCTGTGCACATTACACTCTGACAGTTAGAAATAAAGAAGAAAAAAAAGGTTTGCTATAGTGGCTGTTGGCCTGGCAATATTGTTAAGCTACACAAAAATCTACCAGTAATGGATGTGTTAAATCAAAAGGTGCAGATACCATGGCTTACCATAACCCAACAAATCCACGCCCAGTTGAATACTAAAGAAACAAGGAAGAGTAGTAGGTTTAATGGGGCACTATTGGGGTTTGGATCACCTCTGTTGCTAATCCTGGTGCATGCAGTTTGTTGTGAGTTGCTGATTCTCAGCCCCAAAAATTATAATCATGTGCTGTTTCTCCAAAACCTTGAGATAGAAGTTTTCTTTAAAAATACCTCATACATTTATTATCACAATATCATAGATTTGTTTTCTAGTTTCAGCTCTTAGTTAACACTTTACTGAAATTTTAGATCTCATAGATGTAATTATTTAACAATTATATATTTTATTGATATCAAATACTTTAACATTTTCAAATATTTGTTTTGTGTTATTGTTGTCTTTGAAATATACATTTATGGACCTATATAATAAGAAATAAATGACAAATGCAACAAAACTATCTTTTTTTAAAATCATTTCTATCTGGGATGTATTTGTGACAACAGATATTAATGATTAATGTGTTATATGAGTTTTTTTTTTATGTCAAATGAATAATTTTATCAACAGTTCCTTTTTTTTCACTAATTAAACAAATGTTTATTTTCAAATGACTTAACCAGACAACATGAAAATGATAAATTAATTTCACTGACATACAATGCTCCATTTAATTCTCCATAGCTCAGTAGCATAATTCAGCTTTCAGGAGCTGTTGTAGACTTAATGGATTCTCAGGGCTCATCTGTGATGATATGTTTAGAAGATGGATGGGACATCACAACGCAGGTAGATATTTGTTTAAGTATTTTGGATTGTTCCTGTAATCTTCTAATGGTAGGTTGGTGGCTGTAGCTCAGATTTATGTATTTCTATAAGCTTCCTATCACAGATTTATATCTGTAGCTCAAATGTTTGTATTTCTATAGTTTTCTCAATCCATGACTATTTGTTGCAGCTCATTTTTATTTATTTCTGGAGTATATCTATAGCTTAGATTTATTTATTTCTGGAGTATAACTTAGAAAAAGAGTTCTTAAATGTTACGTAGAGCCAGTCTTAACATATGGATGCAAATCATGGACAATAGGACAACAGACTAGAAAATCACTGGAGTCTGTAGAAATGTGGTTTTACAGAAGAATGTTGAGAGTACCATGGACAGCTAAGAAGAGTAATGAAGATATTCTGAGAGAGGTCAAAGCAAAAAGAGAGCTAATTTCCAATATTAGGAAGAAACAATCATCATTTTTTGGCCATGTAATGAGAAGAGAAACCCGTGTGTTACCGGGACCTCATTATCTGGGAAGTAAAGAATCGTGACACTGTGACCTTCCAGGCATGTCGTAAGAGGCGACTAAGGAGGTTGATTGATGGCTTGACAAGCTGTCATTGTAAAAAGCATTGTTATGGAAACAGAACCATAGATTTTAGAAGCAGTGATCTCTGCAATATGTGCCACTTTGGCACGCAAGGTTTCTGTTTTTGTGATTGTAGTTCTGCCCTATGTGCCGTCTTCGGCTCGAAAGGACTATAGATAGAATGAGAAGAGAACAACTGGAATATATTGTAACAACTGGAAAAATTGAGGGACGAAGAGATAGAGGGAAGCAAAGAGAAAAAATAACAGATAGCTTAAGAGAATGGCTTGGTAGAAGGTCAACAACAGAAATGATAAATAGCTGCCGAGATTGAAATTTGTGGAGAGACATAATCACCTACGCCAGTAGGCCCGGTACTTGATGATGATATCTATAACTTAGATTTATTTATTTCTGGAGTATATCTAATCTATAACTTAGATTTATTTATTTCTAGAGTATATCTAATCTATAACTTAGATTTATTTATTTCTGGAGTATATCTAATCTATAACTTAGATTTATTTATTTCTAGAGTATATCTAATCTATAACTTAGATTTATTTATTTCTGGAGTATATCTAATCTATAACTTAGATTTATTTATTTCTGGAGTATATCTAATCTATAACTTAGATTTATTTATTTCGAGAGTATATCTAATCTATAACTTAGATTTATTTATTTCTAGAGTATATCTAATCTATAACTTAGATTTATTTATTTCTGGAGTATATCTAATCTATAACTTAGATTTATTTATTTCTGGAGTATATCTAATCTATAACTTAGATTTATTTATTTCTAGAGTATATCTAATCTATAACTTAGATTTATTTATTTCTGGAGTATATCTAATCTATAACTTAGATTTATTTATTTCTAGAGTATATCTAATCAGAAAAGGCAAAAGCTGTACAGATGCTATATTTACATTGAGACAACTATTTGAAAAAACAATAGAATGTGACAGAAACCTAAATATAGTGTTTATAGATCAGGAAAAAGCATTTGATCGTGTGGACAGGAACAAACTTTGGCAAACTTTAGATACCTACAGGGTAGCAGGACAACTACTAGATAATATAATGGCACTATATAAAAACAGTCAAATTGCCGTTAGAACATCGGAAGGTCTGTCAGAATGGTTTCAGGTTACAACAGGTGTAAGACAAGGATGTGTCCTCTCACCACTCCTCTTCATCATATATATGGACAAAATAAATCAGGAAACAACCAACAATAAGGAAAAATAAAATAATATAGAGGTAGAAAGTTCCAACATCAACGAGCTACTATTCGCAGATGACCAATGCCTAATATATGAGGATGAAAACCTGCTACAACAACATATAACATCTCTAGATAAAAGTTGCACAAACTACAGTATGAAAATTAACACAGTGAAAACAGAGGCTATGAGAATAAGTAAATTAAGACACCATTAAACATTAAGATCAAAGATAAAGAAATAAAACAAGTAGAAGAATTCAAGTTTATGGGCACAATATTCACAGAAGATGGAAAACTAGACAGAGAAATTGACATGAGAATACAAAAAGCTAATGCTGTCACATACCAGATTTCACCATTGCTAAGACATCCAAACATTTCTATGCCAGCTAAACAACAAATGATAAATAGCATTTTCATACCAACTTTGTGCTATGAAAGTCAAACATGGACCCTTTCTAAATCACAATTAAGAAAGATCAATACATGTGAGATGCGATGCTTGAGAAAAGTAACAAACAACACAAGAAGAGATAGAATACCAAATGAAACCATAAGAAAAATAGTAGGAACAAAACCCTGCCAAGAATATATAGAACAACAACAACTTAAATGGTTTGGCCACCTAGTCAGAATGAATCCTCACCAATCACCATCAAGGACGTTCTCGAGAATGCATGGGAAAAGACCAAGAGGAAGACCCAGAAGAAGATGGATAGATGCAGTGACAGTGACATGTCAAAGGAAAATCACTAATTCAGACAGTTCAAGCAGCTCAAAAACGACAAATGATATAAACCACGACACCTTTTAGGTATCAGTGAAAAGAGAAAAGAAGAAAAAGAAGATCTAATCTATAACTTAGATTTATTTATTTCAATAAGTTATCTATCACAGAATGGTGTCTGTAATTAGATTTTTATAAAAAAATTTTTAAAAATTGTGTTCTTGTAATCATTATATTACAGATTGTGGCTGTGTCTCAAGTATTGATGGACCCATATTATCGTTCATTTGAGGGCTTCAAAACTTTAATAGAGAAGGAATGGCTTGGCTTTGGTCATCGCTTTAGTTACAGGAACAACCAGACAGTAGCAACACAGAACAACGGGTTTGCCCCAATTTTCCTCCAGTTTCTGGACGTAGTACACCAGGTATGTGTATGGGAAACTGTTGATCTAAACAGTTGATGTGTTCATGAATATTTACCCTCTTCAGTGGCTCAACTGTTGCTATACATTTAGACCACCGGCAAAAATCACAAACAGGATAATGTGCTTCAGGTTTTCTTAGATTCCCAATATGCAGGCTTGTTTTTGTGGACCAAACTTTTGCTTTCTGGCTTTTGGAGATGGAATAATCTGGTAGTACCCAGGGCGAGGGAACTACCCAGAGTGCATCAAAAGATCTAAAAAGAATCCAGATATTGCACTTACACGTCAGGTATGGCCCACATCATCTTAATAGAGCTCACAGTGCCATTTGAATCTAGGATAGAGGAACAGCATACATTCAAATTAGCTAAGTATAAGGAACTCGCCACCGAGCTGACACAGCAGGGACTCCAGCGTAGAGTGTTTTCTGTGGTGATTAGTGCCAGAGGACTCGCGACCTCATCCCTCTATAACCTCTTAAAGATACTAGGAATTAAGGGGGGGATATGGACAAGAACAATGAAGACGATTGCGGAGTCAGCCGAAAGAGCGTCATGCTGGCTGTGGCAGAATCATGACAGACCAACAGTCTAATAATATTATGTCCTGATGATCTGTCGACCATTTACACCTTAACCACTTATTACTCCCAGGTAAGTAAACAGAGTAGGGAAATGTGCTCAGGTTCAACAATAAAGTCCCCAAATAACCTGAAGGCCAGATAACTAGGCGCTAATCTACACCGTGATTCCCACGTAAGTCAACGGAATAATGACAGTTTAACCCTGGACAAGACACAGCAATAAGCGAGACAAATTACATTATCGTCCATAGGGGGGAAGCACCGGTCATTGTCAGTTCAAACAATAAAATCCCCAATAACTTGAAGACCAGACAACTAGGAGCTAATCTACCGTGACTTCCGAATTCCCGCGTCAGACACCGAGTGGGTGCAAGGAGTCCCCGGGCCGACCGGTCTAAGAAAAAGACGGGGCTATCTGTAGCCACTTCATTTTGACTGGAAAGCACAGGAACGTGCTAGGGAAAGACCGGTAAGTTAAACTATTTTCGAGTGTTGCGTATTGAGTGTAGTTATCGTGTGCCAGGTATACAGTGTAAGCCTTATAGGCAATGCAGCAGGAGGTCGACACCTGGGAATAATGACCCTGACGGGCCCACCTCCCCTAGAGTGTCAAGAAGCTAAACAGCTGAAACACTTGCTCAACGGGAGGTCTGTTTCTGATGATCAGATTGCCTCCTGCTGCGAAGCTCTGTATAAAGAGTTTCCTTCTACTGCTCAGTTGTTTACTTTTGTGTTCAACGGTTGCAGGTGGAAAGTCACTGTGACCTATTTTGTAAAGGTGTGCTCTGAAGCCATAGTAACCATTTCTAAGTCTGAAGATTTTGGTCTCCTCGTCTTTTGAGCCTTTTTATGGTATCTTGTTATGACTCATATTTTCTGTTCAGTTATTTTCTGCATTCAATTTTTATTACATGTTTTATGACGTCTTTACTTCCATGTAGATCAGAGGCAGTTGGTTTCTTCCTGTCTTTGCACATTCATCTGCCTTTTAATTTCCAATTCCTTTGCATTTCTTTTATGCTAAGTAATGCAAGGTCTTTTCTCCAAACCTCAGACAAGATTTGCATGGTCTGTTCTGTAAACTGTCTCTGGTCTAGAGCAGTATGGGCTTATCCAGGATGTAGAGAGCAAAATATGTTTGCTCTATGGGAAAACAAAACTGGTACTATATAGTACCTGCAAATATTGAATAGATATGTTCACGGACTTATCAGAATCATTTTGATCAGTTTCACGACTCTCTTCTTTCATATGCAGTATAAAAATCTCACATAGAAACTTCATCCCTTTCGGGCATGTAAATCACCTACATTGTGCATAATTCCATTATAACTGTGGTCAGTCATTAAATAAATAGAAGATGTCATTCATTGACTAAACATAGACACAAAAGTTTGTAAAAATTTAAAAATTCACAGAAAATCAATAACTTTGAGCTATTTGCAGAGACTTCTGGGCTGTGAGTCCTTAGAACAAGTGTGCATTCTCTTTCTCTGGAAATTATTATAAAATTTTTTTCTTTTTCTCAAGATAGGCTATGTAAATTTTCACAAAAGGAGTAATACAGGTAATACAGTGCATTCATTGCTCACAATCCTCTTTAGATTCTGCAAACAATGTACCCTATCATGCACATCTGTAAATAAATCTGAAAAATATAGCCACCTAATCACGGCTGTAAATAAATCTGAAAAATATAGCCACCTAATCACGGATCTCAGCCGGTAACCCATTTTTAAGAATGGTGGTCAGTGTCATGTTAAAGTCTTGAGAATTAAAGCTTCTTGATGAAGATGGAGTGTGTCTGCCTAATCATCGGCACCTGGGAAAAAATAGGGCATGTGAAAATTATCATTATCGAAAACAAATATTTTTAAACAGAAACCTTTACAGATGCCATCCTCCAAGTTGCAAAAGAAGCTATGCCTAGGGGAGAAAGAAAGGAATACAAACCTTACTGGAGCAATACTCTGAGAGAACTCCATGATGCCCTGTCAAAAGCATGAAAAGATATGGAACAAGAAAATCACAGAAAACTCAAAAGACCCACAACACAAAAGAAACATACAATGAACAGAAACAATTGGAAATTCAGAGAAGCTGCCATGAGAAAACCCAAAACCTCAACTTGTAACCCCACACAACCAAACTATGGGGACTAACTAATAGCTTAAATGATGACCCAATCACAAAAAAGCAATCCTTGAGGAGGGGACAAGTATCACACAGGAAGGATGGTGGCAAATATTTTGATGGACCTCTGCAAAACAGAAAGTACAACAAAAGTGTACATCCATACAAAAGTGAGTTTGCATCCAAGAAGTCAAAATGGAAACCAAACAAACAATGAGCAAAGACTATTTCCAAGCATGACATTGACATACGCCATCAAAAAGCCGTCATCAGAAGTAAACAAAGAAACAGGAAAGCCCCTGGAAAAGACAGAATCCCGAATGAGTTGATAAAATGCTTGGGACAAATAGTCAGGAACAAATTCCCCAAAAATCATAAATCAATCTTGGAACATGATAAACTTCCAGGCAGTTAGAAAGAAGCAATCCTTCCTTGAGTGCCGTCTCCACATTGAAGGTTGGCTACCATGGAGCGCCATTCCACTTGTCTCTTGCTTTGATGGTGCAGATTGTCATAGGCTGACTTGTCCATCTTTTGATGTTACTCATCCATGTTAGTCTTGGTCTGCCTCTGCCTCTTTTACCTTGTATTTTCCCTTCCAATATTACATTTAGTAGGCTGTTGTGTCTTTTAACATGCCCCAAAAATTTCATTTGTCTTGTTCTAATTGTGTTTAGTAGTTCTCTTTTCATTTTTAGTTGTTTTAAGATTTCATTGTTTGTTTTCTTTTCTTTCCATCCAATTTTACCTATTGTTCTATACATCCACATTTCAAAGGCTTCAATTTTCTGTTCTGTTTTCTTGTCTAATGTCCATGTTTCTGCACCATACAGGAATATTAAGAAGATGTAACATTTTGCTATTCAAAGTTTTAGCCCTGGTGTTATTTGTTTTGATGTTAGTATACTTTTCATGGCATTAAAATTACTTTTGGCCATATCTATTCTTTTGTTTATTTCAGTTTTACATTTTCCATCACTGGTTATAATATGTCCCAGGTAGTTGTAGCTCTGAACTGTCTCCAGGTGTATTCAATCAACTGATGCACTTTAAACTATGCGCTAAGCAGTCTAAGGATGCCAAATGGGATGACTTCTGTAAAAAAGTGTGCTCAGAAAAATCGCTCGCCACATTCTGGCGCCTTCATCAGTGCATGAATGGCACACCACGACACAAGAGGCATACCAGACTTTCAGAACACAGGCCGGATATGGCACAAATCTGATGAGAGCAAAGGAAGGCCCTGCTTGCCCGCTACATTGAGCGGACCAAAGAAATGAGGCTGTAAGAATGAGGATACGGGGATCGCTGTCAAAATTGTGTAAGGATGTAGGGCTGGAAGAAGATCTCACAATCACAACCAATACCATTCGCATGACACTTAAAAGGTCACACAACACTGCTCCTGGTCCAGATGGTGTTCGGTACGATGACATAGGCAATTTAGCTGACGACGACTTGACAAAACTGGCCAATGAGTTTAATGCCAGTATTCGGAGTGGCCAGATTAAGGAGGAGTGGCTACACAGCTACTTACTACCGAAGCCAAACAAGGACCATTCTCAAATCAGTGCCTACAGAATCATCACAATGCAGAACACTGCGGGCAAGCTGCTGGAGAAAATAGTTGCCCGTGTCCTCACCTGTCACCTTGAACAGAAACGTGTATTCCCACCCACACTCGGAGGTTATAGATATAACAAAGAGACATGGCTCAATGCGGCAGTCTTTGCCTATGACATCTTCGAAGGCTTCCACAGACGAGAGGAGACATGTGCTGCTGCTATAGATCTGGAGGATGCATACAACAGGGTACCATTTCAATATCTCATGCATATGCTCCTCAAACTGGTGGTGCACCCCTTCCTCATTAGATGGATCGCCGCGGCACTGTTTCAGAGGAAGGTGATACTCAGATGTGGAAGTTGGTCTTCCGAGCCAACATCCATTTGCCCAGGGCTGCCACAAGGCTCACCATTGTCACCAGTTCTATTTAACGTGTACACAATAACGATCACGGAACAACAGCTGGATGGGAGGGGAAGAACTATGACTTTTGCTGATGATATTCTGGTATATCGACAGGGAAGAGACAGACGGGGAATCGCTTCCACAATGCAAGACGAACTCGGTCGCATTTCTTCCTGGTGTGGGGTATCAGGTGCCGTGGTTAATCCTAATAAAGCATCAGTTTCATGGTTCTCCCTTAACAATCATATCGTTCATACGACCACACCGGTAGTACGAATGGGAGCTGATGAGGTGACCAGGGACAAGTTGATGACATACCTTGGAGTTAAGTTTGATCGCAGCCTGTGTTTTCAGGACCACGTCGACCATGTGATAACAAAATCCCGCAAAGAATTAGCCGCCTTGAAGGTCATGGCAGCTGCCAACATCGAGCAGAGGCTACTTACTCTTCTGTTCCAGGAATTAGTCCTCGCACCTATCGAATATGCCCTGGCAATTCTTACTGTCAGTACGACTCAAATTGATAGGCTGGAGAAAATACAAAATGAAGCCATGCACATTATCCTGGGATGTACGAGGGACACTCCCTGTGTAGCAATGAGGTATCTTCTTGACTTTCCAACCAATGATGACAGAATCAAGATCAGGAGAACACGCGCATACCTGAAGATTAGTACAGATACAGAGCATCCATTGCACCACGTGCTCAACACAGAGAAAGGTGACAGGCTAAAAAGAGGCAAATCATGGGTGGGCTGAGCAGAAGATGTCATCAAACAGGCCTGTGGGCTTACTAATATCAGCATTGGTGAGGAGTGGATACCGGTGCCTACGTCATTCAAGGGGACTTTCTCGTGCATTGTCACACTCGACAGGAAAAGTAGGGAACAGAACCCGGTCGTGGTTAATGCTGAGGTCAACGCTCTCATCTGCGATAACACCGATGAGAAAGATGCAGTCATCTATACAGACAGATCTGTAAGACGACACCAAAGAAGTGCATGGGCATTTACAGCTAGCTCGGCAGGCAGAATAGTCAAAGAAGACAGTGGTGCATACGTCGTGACCACGAGTAGCATGTATACTGAGTGATTCGATGAGCATGATAAAAAAAGTGGAGGCGGGCTATGTACGCATGCAATGGGTAGAGTCGTTGCAGAAATCCAAAATACGTACGGTCACCTTTGTCTATGTCCCTGGACATGCGGGAGTACGGGGAAATGAAAGGGCGGACAGGTTGGCTAGCTGCGCTGTCGTTGAGGACGGGCAACCAATGGATCGGGCGGACATCATCAGTGCCCTCCGAGATGTGGGAAGAGCACAGGACTTCGACAAACACAGATCCACGTCACTTCTTCGGATGATGGAAATGGGAGTTAAGTTGGGCACAGCCAGAAATGAGACACTTAGTGGCCGTGTAAGAAGACTTATCAACCAACATAGAACTGGAGTCGTCAGTCGCTGGACACTGAAAGAATTGCTGAGGAGGGGATCTGAGCACCTATGGACATGTTCGGAGTGCAGTGATGATGACCCGCAAATAACTCAATAACTCTATCAAAAGCTTTGGTGTAGTCTATGAAGCAGGCATGTATTGGTTTGTTTACTTTTAAATCAATGACCTCATGCTGAATATGGCTTCTTTTGTCCCACTGTTTTTGCTGAATCTAAATTGCCGCTCATCTAATTCAGTATTAATTTTATTCTGAATCCTTCCCTGTATAACTTTTAGTAAAATTTGTGTTACCTTGCTCATTAGGTTTATTGTTATAAAATCACTGCATTCAATTACACCATTCTTTTTAGGCAATGCAATGAAAGTTGATGTTTTTAGTTCATTTGGTATGTATCCTGTATCATCATCATCAAGTACCGGGCCTACTGGCGTAGGTGATCATGTCTCTCCATTTATCCGGAGACGTTATTTTGTTATTTACTTGTGGGCGGCAGCTGTCAAGCAGAGTGCAGCAGACGTCATATGTTTAGCGTGACTGTCTCTGTCAGCTGATGATGATGCGTGTTCTACTCACACACTGTGTTGATATATATTGATCGTTACTTTGTTTACTTTACGGGCGGCCTTCACCGACTGGTCAGTCTCGTGTGTACTTGACCTCTGCTGTAATCTGATCTAGCTGTTTACAATCAGGCCAATACGTTCCGGGCTAACTGGATGCTCGTCTCAGCCTTGACCTTGTCTCGTCCCGTAGTACTTCTGGTTTGTTATGATGACCGTTTCATGTTGTGTTTCCGCGACAACTTTACTGCTGTTATGATTCGTCCCCGAGGGCTGACGCTAGGCTAGATCATTGTAACTGTGTAACACATAATAACACCTGGATATAAGTATTTGTTCCGACTTTATTTCCTGTCACATCGGACTCTCATTCCACAATGGATATGGCAGGTCACACACTTAAGTGCACTCTTACAATTTCTTCAGTCTATCGCCCTAACACTTATCTCTGGGCTCTAATGCATTCATACTCGCATCTACACTATATGTGGACCATTCCCATTGAATGGATCCCCCCCCCCCCCCCCCCCTAGCCTATCTAACTCCTACCGGCCCGGCTGTCTCTTGGCAACCGTTGCTAAAGGTAAAGGTAAAGTACGAGACTTGAACCGGCGTCTTAGCACGCGAGTATATACCCATATGTGCTCGGCCGCCTATCCAGAAATGTTCGGATATTTCTGTATAGTGTAGCCTCAAGCATCGAAACTCAGATGCGAAGTGACATTCCTCACCTTCCCAGGATAATATACCCTGGTACCCATTTCTGCCAACGGCTGGGTCGACCGTGGGGTATTTTTTTTTTATTCCAACCACAAGTACAATTCACACTGCTCCCAGCGGGAATTGAACACGGGTTGTCCGAACGTCGGTAGTCTAGTCGGGTGGTTTTCCCAACTAGGCTACCGAGGCCCCCCGTTGCTAACTGTCTCTTAATAGTGCTACTTACTAATCTGTCCGCCTACTGTTCTTCACTGGTCTCTGCATCTCCTAACTATTGCGTGTTCTTTGCTGGCTAAAATGCTATTATCCTTGCTTGGTGTTATGACTCTAGATCGTCACTCCCTACCAACTCAGTCTCTCCAAGTGTTCAGTATCCAAGTCTCAAGTGCCCCTTCTATTATTCCAACTCACGTACTAACTTACATTGCATCTAATTATAATATTCTAAGGTTAGCCTCCCTATGGGCCGACCCACATGGTCGCCCGGCTCCTAACGAGCGCGTGTGCTCCTGCCGACTACATTTCTCCAAGTGTCTGGTCTCGAGTGCTTCTCCCAAGTCTTCTCAATCTTTTGTGTTTACCTCTTAAATTTGGATCTTGTCAGCCAATCAAAATTGACTTACCACGCGTCTGTCCGCCCACTCACTTCTGTAGATGGCCTTCCATGTTTTGCACGTGAATTTCGACCTATAGTCTCATTTTTCTCCTGACTTTGTCTTAATGTCTTTTTTCCCTGATCTTGTTCTCTCGTCTGTTTATTCCTCTATTCTCTCCATTCCTTCCCCCTTCTACACCTACGCGTCTGTCCGCCCACTCACTTCTGGAGATGGCCTTCCATGTTTTGCACGTGAATTTCGATCTATAGTCTCATTTTTCTCCTGACTTTGTCTTAATGTCTTTTTTCCTTGATCTTCTCGTCTGTTTATTCCTCTATTCTCTCCATTCCTCCCCCTTCTACACCTACGCGTCTGTCTGCCCACTCACTTCTTAAGATGGCCTTCCACGTCTTGCATGTGAATTTGATCCATCCTCTAAAACGAGGTCATGAGAAAAATAAGTAGAGGATGGATCAAAAATGTGTTTTTCCTTTTTCCTCCTTGACCTCATTCTCTCGTCTCGCCTATCTGCCACCGCACTTCTGGATTGTTCTCTCGTCTTTGTTTCCTCCTCTACTCTCTCCATCCCTCCGCTTCTACATCCACAACCTTCGATCTCGACAGTTCTTTATCATTTCTGTTGTTGACCTTCTGCCAAGCCATTCTCTTAAGCTGTCTGGTATTTTCTCTCTTTGCTTCCCTCTATCTCTTCGTCCCTCAATATTTCCAGTTGTTACAATATATCCCAGTTGTTCTCTTCTCATTACATGGCCAAAAAATGATGATTGTTTCTTCCTAATATTGGAAATTGGCTCTCAATTTTGCTTTAACCTCTTTCAGAACATTTTCATTACTCTTCTTAGCTGTCCATGGTATTCTCAACATTCTTCTATAAAACCACATTTCTACAGACTCCAGTGATTTTCTTGTCTGTTGTTCTATTGTCCATTATTCACCTCATATATCCTGTATGGTATATGTTATTGCATATATCTGTGATCATTTCAATGCCAAAATCTACTAGTGCCTGTATCATCTCTATCTTTATATTGTCAGGCCCTGCTGCTTTTCCCTTTTTCATTTTTTTAAAATGGCTTTTTCCACTTCAGATTTCAAGATTTTATAGCTGGACGTACATTTTATAATGGTCTTTTGTCCCTTTCGTCATGAAATAATTCTGTTATATATTCCTGTCATCTATCTATTATATCTTTGTTGTCTATTAGCATTCTTTCTTCTTTGTCTACAATACATCCGCTTCCTGCAACTTTTTTGTTTTTATTAGTCATTCTCTTTATTTCTGTGTGCAGCCCTCTTAAATTTTGTTTACTTTCCATAGTTTTGACTTCTAGATGGTGTCGGCTATCCATTTTTTTATATTTCTTTCCTTTTTGGGTAAGGTGTCACAGGATTCTTGTATGCTGTGTTTTATGCATTGCCATTTGGTTGTAACTTTTTCTTCAGGATTTTCTCTTCTGTACTGCTCAATCCCTTCTTCTAGCAGCTTCTGATATGTGTTCTTTACTTGTATTGTATAAGTTTCTTTAACATTTTTTTGACTTAAAGCTGTTATATCTATTGGTATTGAATAATTAGTCTTTTGTTTGTTTCTCTTCAGTTTGATTTTCATTTTAATCATTACAGGATTGTGATCTGAATTAATATCTGCTCCTGGATAGGTTTTGACTTTCTTGACGCTGTTACAGAATCTGTCTCTTTTATCATTGTGTAGTCAATTTGATTCCTCTTCCTATCTCCAGGGTTTTTCCATGTGTATAATTTCCTTTTCTCTTGCTCAAAGAAGGTGTTGCATATTATCAGCCTGTTTTCTTCACAAAATTGTATTAATCTTTCTCCTCTGTCATTTCTTTTTCTTAAACCATGATTTCTTATAATGGTCTTATATCTACCTTTTCCTACTTTAAAATACATTACAATACCATTACAATCAAGATGTCTGAAGATTTCACTTACTTCATAATTTTATTTAGATCTTCATAGTATGTCTCTTTCATAGAAAGAAACAATAATCATTCCAATTAGAAAGAAGGGAAAAAACTCAAACCTAAAGTGCAACTACAACATCAACCTCCTAAACAGCGTGAGCAAAGTGATAGAAAAAATGGTAAACATCAGACATATCAAAAGGAAACAATTGATAAACAACTGCTAATCAGCATTTAGGAAAAAAACACAGCATAGAGAACCAACTCATTCATAGAAAGACACAAGACATAGAAAATGCATTTCAATCAAAGAAGAAGTACTTGCAGTTGTTGTTGACCTGACAAAGGCATTTGACAGAGTGCGGAAGTAGGAACTATTACTGAAGATGAAAAACAGCAGAGTTGAAGGAAAAATGTATTGCTGGATACAAAACTTCCTACAGCACACCACTGCAAGAGTAAAACCACTCAGCCTACAATTAGATGGAAAAGAACTCTCACAAAATGAAAACCCCACATATATAGGCATCAAACTGGATAAGGGATTCACCTGAACCACTCAGCTAAGCAACCCGGAAGCTATCACTCATGAAGAAGCTGGCTGGAACAAACTGCAGATCAAACAGTAGGATTCTCAAAAATGTATTTACAGGCACAGTAAGGCCTGCTCTAGAATGTGGAATGACAGCATGGGCCCTGCCTCAAAGAGCAGCCCTCAGCCTCATGATTATGGGGAACTCATCACTACCTGGAAAGAACTGTCAGCTTCATCATGGAAATGTGGGACTGCAGATCTGACTCCAAGAACTAAAGACCTGATGGAAGACCTCGCCTACCAGGACAGGGTGGGGGCAACTTTTGCATCAGTTAAATAATGCCTCATATTTCCAGGGTCAGCCAAGTGAGTAAGAGCAGCACTCAAAGCTCTATCCATGGGGAAGGACACCTTGAAAAACAAAAAATGTTTGCTACAAGTGTCATTGAGAGCATCAGTTATATCTTTATTGAAGAACAATCCGGCCACAGCCTGTATTTTTTATTTGATACGCATCACTTTTTGACAATACTGCTGTAATACTTTGTGACAACTAGAAAAAGTGAGAGAAGAAGAGAGAGGAAAACAGAGTGAAAAGATACATGATAGTTTAAAATGTGTTCGGATTTGGAGACAAAAATGATGTCCTAACATCAACAAGCGCTATACATTAAAAAATATATGACAATCAACATTTTCAGGAGGACGTGAACTTCCGATCATCCGGTATGGCGGATAGGTGGCAGGAACCGTTAAAAGCTGTGTCTGAAAAGTGTTCCTTGTTGCAGTTTCCTCATATTCCAAGTCTGGCTTGCTGCCGGAGCTACTGAGTTAAGTGCTCAGTGTACACCGTGAGCTGTGCGTTTCATCCGTTTTAATCGTGTTTCAATATTCCAATTTCTACGATGAATGATGATATTGTATGATGGGGAACAAATTACTGTGTTCACTTTCTGTGCTGCGATTTCACGTTATGCCTTTTTGTGTGCGCTGAGACTGTTAAGATGGGGACTGTAGCTACCTTTCTTTGTTTGGAAGATGAGATATTAATTTGGATGATTCCACCGGCACAGGCGGTTGAGCAATTATGGATTTTATAATTTGTTTGCAGTGATACAGAGGCCCTCCATAACCATAACCATGATAGTTTAAGAGAGTGCTTTGGTAGGAAGGCACTAACAAAATTAATTAACAACTGTAAATATGGAAAGTTGTGGATGTACATGATCACTACACCAGCAGGCACAATACCTGATGATATGATGATTCATGTTATACTTGGCAACACACATTTGTGTTTTTTATGCGTTCTGTCTTTTTTATTTATTTTCATTATTGACTAAACATAAATTGTTTATCTCTCTTCCACAGATCCACCATCAATTCCCACTGTCTTTTGAGTTTAATCAGTATTTTCTATGCTATGTGGCTTACCATAGCGTTAGCAACAGGTTCAGTACTTTCATGTTTGACAATGAGCTGGAGCGAGTGGAATCAGGCTGGCTCCTGTATGAGCAGGGCATTAGCTTCAAGAATAGTGACCATGTACACCAGTCTTATGTCTCAAGTCTGCTGGAGCACAGGTAAAATGTTGGTTTTTGTGCCTTGGCAGTCCCCAATTGCTTTAGGGAATGGATTGTAGTTGCTTTATTAAATTGTTCAGTTTGCCGGTGTCAGTTCATATTAACTTCTGTTTACTTTTTTATTTTCTTGTTTACAAATCTTCAAGGCGTTCAGTTTTAACACCATTTTTCTCTTATACCAGGCAGTAGACACACATTGTTCACAATTTCTGACTATATATAATATAACAGTGCTAGAGAAGCCTGCTGGAAGCAACTGCCTTCCACTGCCCTTTAAACTTTTTCTACCTAAGTAAAACTAGGTCTGTGCCAAAGAGAAATGGCTGACAGAAAAATAAAATTATGTATCTGTTTTAAAAATCACATCAGTATAATTATTGAAAAGGATTGTATGTGTTATACATAAAATAAAATAAGTTTGAAGTGTGAGTACAACTGTAGTAAAAATAATGAATTAACCCTAGATTACGAGACCTATTCGTGAGTCACATTTTTACAAGACCATAGTAAAAATTACAACCACCTAATTGTTACATTTGGAGTTTGGAAAATAAGATTTAGATTGAACATTTGGTACGCAGCTGTGTGTTTACCCAAGAAGAGACATGGGAATCAGATGCTGTAATAACTTATGTTCAATTTATGGCCTTAAATTTGACTACATGGTGCTATGGCTACCAGTGATGGAAAATGTAAAACTGAAATTAACAAAAGAATAGGTATGCCGAAAAGTAATTTTAATGCTATGAAAAGTATACTAACATCAAAACAAATAACACTAGGGCTAAAACTAAGAATAGCAAAATGTTATATCTTCTTAATATTACTGTATGGTGCAGAAACATGGACATTAGACAAGAAAACAGAACAGAAAATTGAAGCCTTTGAAATGTGGATTTATAGAAAAATAGGTAAAATTGGATGGAAAGAAAAGAAAACAAACAATGAAATCTTAAAACAACTAAAAATGAAAAGAGAACTACTAAACACAATTAGAACAAGACAAATGACATTTTTCTATCTAGCTATCTATCTATCTATTGACCTTTCGAGCTGTAGCCGGCCCATAGGGCGTAGACCAAGATACTCCTTCTCTTATCTGAATTTTTGTTCTAGCAGTTTTCAATTCTTTTAAAGATATTTTGGGGCATGTTAAAAGACACAACAGCCTACTAAAAGTAATATTGGAAGGGAAAATACAAGGTAACAGAGGCAGACCAAGACTAACATGGACGAGTAACATCAAAAGATGGACAAGTCAACCTATGACACCATCAAAGCAAGAGACTCAGTGGAATGGCGCTCTATGGTAGCCAACCTTCGATGCGGAGACAGCACTCATAGATGATGATGTATTTTGAGGTGGTAATTTTTATCACTTTTATTACTATAGTAATCTAAGATTAAAATAATATAATAATTATAAAGAAAGACGATTTATAGTAAGAGGCTCCACAATCTGAGATAAGAAGAATAAAATAACATTTTTCACTTACCAGTTTTACCTACGTTGTTTGTATAGTAAATATTTTCAGAAATAATAATTTTGGACATACACATCATCTTTTCAATTATCACAAAAAGAGTTCAAATATACCTGTATCTTTATGTTTATAATAATTTTTTTTTTATAAGCAATATGATCAAGTGCTTATAATGACCATAGTATTTTGATCATCGAAGGTCCATGTTTGTAAAACCGGTTTTACTGTGCAAAGATACTTTGCCATCATCAAGTCACATGTCCTTTGCAGAATGCTGCATTGACCACAGCCCATCTGAAAGAATCTCTGTCTCCACCGAGATCTCCCACTTCTTCTGTTGTCATATTCAAAATCCCCTTGATGTCTTGAAACCACTTTCTTCTTGGCTTGCCTTTGATGTGTCACCCAGGAACCATGCATTCCATTATTGTTCTTTCCAGCCTGCTGTGTCTTGAGTGGCCATAGTATATTAATTTCCTCTGTAGAATGGTGTTTATAAGCCATTTATTTTTAATAAATCTTTTAATATGTCTTCATTACTCTTTGTCAATATCCAAGGTTCTTCACTGTTGATGATGATTTTGGATTGGCTTTTTGTTTTGTCAATGAACATTATCTCAGTTTTCTGTATGTTTAGATAGAGGTTTTGCTCTTCACTATGTTTTTTAACACATTCAATTGTCTCTTTTAATCCTTCTGCACTGTTTGAGAGGAGGACTGTGTCATCAGCATATCTGAGTTCTGAAATTATGTTGCCATTTATTGTGAAAGGGTTGAACTTCCCAAATCTGTCATCGTTTCTGACATTTCTCATGAAGTTCTCAGCATAGATATTGAACAGGTATGGAGAGAGGATACATCCCTGCCTCACCCCCCCCCCCCCCCCCCCCCTTTTTTTTTTTTTTTTTTTAACTTCAAACAAATTTGATGTTTTACCCACTATTCTTATAAGCTGCTTGCTGTTTGTGATATAATGATTCGATAAGTTGTGTTAAGTGTGTTGGAAAACCCATATCTTTCATCACACATTCAAAGGCCATAATGAATATTATAAAAATTCTGTACTACTATAAGTTACAAACATTAGAATCAATTCTAAAATTGTTTGAAATAAAATTATTTGCTGTTAAACATCTTGAGAAATAATGAAAACTTGTATGAGCAAGGCAAAAGTGTCCAAAATATTATCTCACAAGAATATTCAATTTTTTTCAATAAAGTAAGCAAACTCCATTGCCCTAATAACAGATTCTTTAAAATTAAATTTCTGATAGCTAGAGACTTCTACTTGTGGACACAGAAAAATTCAGAATAGTTTAGTAACAAAACAAATACAATGGTGACCATCAGTCAACCATACAGCTGTCTGAACAATGACCATTTAAACTAATCCAGCAGTACAGCTCTCTGTACAGCGGTAACAAAAGAGTTTAATGTTGGGCAGCTGATAAGATAACATCATTTTTAGTTGTGAGCTGGTCACTTTTTACAGCCTATACTTCTCATACATAGGTACATGCCTTCTTCAATTGTTCAGTTGGTAAGAAGAGTGTTTTGGAAGATACTGACGTTGCAGATTTATTTTGTAATGATTGAGTAGAAACATGTGCTCCACTGTTATCTTGTGATAGTTGTAGTGTCTAAAGTTTGTTTCAGGCAAGGGGTTTTGTTTGTTTAAATGTTGAATGAAGGGGCAGATCCTGTTCTCTATTGAAAGATCAGACTTTGGTCTCTATGCTTTGTAGTTGTTTGATTGAGTCATGTGGGTCTTGCTTGATATGTAGTCACTGTTGACACTGTCCCACTGGTTTGGCCTTTTGCTAGTGAGATATCGCTTCTCTGACATTTACAAATTCTGGGTGGTAATTCAGAATTTTTTTTCACAAGCACAGCGAATTGCTCTAGACTTTACAGAAACTTGCCCTACATTATCACATACATTCTGTGCTGATCCATCAGTGTACGCTCAAATCCATAGTTCTTGTGGGTATTCTTCATCCAGGAAACTGAGAGTTATTGTTTTTCGCTGTAGACTATTCTGTTCCTCTTTGTCAACTATTCCTTTCACTTCTGTCCATATTTGTATTGATAATCCTGATTCCTCTGTCCAGGGAGTCAGTTCTGGTATGGGCAGTAGGGGGTTAACAACTCTTGGCATGTCTGGTGTTTGTCTACTAATACCCTTGGCTTGGTGGATAAAACTGCTTCTTTTAAGTCGTCCCAATGCAAGATTTTGGATCCGGTCCTTCATTGGATGTCTTGGCATGCATGCAAATTTTTCTGCCTGTATCAGCACCTTTGTGTCCCTCCGTTCTCTTAGTGCTGGTATCCTCCACAATTTCTCCATCTCCAATATTGGTGTTGATTTTATTGCTCCTGTGATGACCCTAAGTGCCTGGTTTTGTACTTTGTCCAGTTCTTGCAGTGTGGTGTTCTATGCTGAACACCATGCAGATGATCCATATTCTAAATGTGGGCGTATACTCTGTTGGTAAACTTTACTGAGTATTTTCCCACTCACGCCCCACGTGGTTCCATACAGCTTTCTTAGAATAGCCAATTTCCTCCTTGCTTTTTTGGGTTGCCTTATTTATCTGCTGTTTCCAAGATAGTTTGTTATCAAATGTAACTCTGAGATACGTAGCTTGTATGTCTTCTTTCACAGGCTCATTGTTTATGTAAATGGCTCCTGCTTTTTGTTTTGGGGAGAGAGTGAAAAGTGTAGTACTGCATTTGTCTGTATTGACGCTGATACACCATTTATTTGTCCATGAATTCAGTGCATTCATAGATCTTTGTAGCAATTTGGAGGCCACTGTTGCATACTCCTCTGTGCACCACATTACCAAGTCATCTGCATACATTGCCACTTTGATGCCATGTGGTAGTTCAGTAACTAGGTCATTGATGTAGATTAGAAAAGGTGTTGGAGATAGTACCCCTCCCTGTGGGACATCCTGGCGCAGTAAGACCTTCTTACTTTTAAGACCATTCAGTTGCACTCTGGCTCTCCTATTATGCAGGTATGCGTTATCCCATTTGTACATCCTGCCATTTACTCCATAATTTCTCAGTTTCTTCAAAAGCCCTTCCTTCCATTCTTTATTGAATGCTTTCTTTAGGTCTATCCATACTGCTAGTACCAGTTTCTTTTCTTGAAACGCATCCTCAATTTCCTGAGAAAGATAGGTTGCCTGATCTTCGGTAGGGTAACACTGCCTAAAGCCTGCTTGTTGTGGGACAAGGAGATTTTCACTTTCCAGGTACCACTGCAGTCTGAGATTGATTATACGTTCCATTGTTTTACACAAACAGCTTGTAAGGCTGATTGGTCTATAGCTGGATGTCATTGAACCATCTTTTCCTGGCTTTAGTAGTGGTATCATAATTGCTTCTCTCCATGCCTCTGAAGGTCATGGCAGCTGCCAACATCGAGCAGAGGCTACTTATTCTTCTGTTCCAGGGATTAGTCCTCGCACCAATCGAGTATGCCCTGGCCATTCTTACTGTCAGTACAACTCAAATTGATAGGCTGGAGAAAATACAAAATGAAGCCATGCGCATTATCCTGGGATGTACGAGGGACACTCCCTGTGTATCAATGAGGTATCTTCTTGACTTTCCAACCATGGATGACAGAATTAAGATCTGGAGAGCACGAGCATACCTGAAGATTAGTACAAATACAGAGCATCCATTGCACCACGTGCTCAACACAGAGAAAGGTACCAGGCTAAAAAGAGGCAAATCATGGGTGGGCCGGGCAGAAGATGTCATCAAACAGGTCTGTGGGCTTACCAATATCAGCGTTGGTGAGGAGTGGATACCGGTGCCTACGTCATTCAAGGGAACTTTCTCATGTATTGTCACACTCGACAGGAAAAGTAGGGAACAGAACCCGGTCATGGTTAATGCTGATGTCAACGGTCTCATCTGCGATAATACCGATGAGAAAGATGCAGTCATCTATACAGACGGATCTGTAAGACGACACGAAAGAAGTGCATGGGCATTTACAGCTCGCTCAGCAGGCAGAATAGCCAAGGAAGACAGTGGTGCATACGCCATGACCACGAGTAGCATGACAATGGAGGCGATGGCAGTGACCAAGGCATTCAAATGGTTAGAGTCACAAGACTACATCCACGCATGTATACTGAGTGATTCGATGAGCATGATAAAAAAAGTGGAGGCGGGCTATGTACGCATGCAATGGGTAGAGTCGTTGCAGAAATCCAAAATACGTAAGGTCACCTTTGTCTATGTCGCTGGACATGCGGGAGTACGGGGAAATGAGAGAGCGGACAGGTTGGCTAGCTGCGCTGTCGTTGAGGACGGGCAACCGATGGATCGGGCGGACATCATCAATACCCTTCGAGATGTTGGAAGAGCACAGGACTTCGACAAACACAGATCAACGTCACTTCTTCGGATGATGGAAATGGGAGTTAAGATGGGCACGGCCAGAAATGAGAAACTTGGTGGCCGTGTAAGAAGACTTATCAACCAACATAGAACTGGAGTCGTCAGTCGCTGGACACAGAGGGAATTGCTGAGGAGGGGATCTGAGCACCTATGGACATGTTCGGAGTGCAATGATGATGACCCGCAAATAACTCAATAACTCAATAACTCCATGCCTCTACCTGTGATCCAGCAAATGTTGTAGATCTGCAGTAGTTTTGCTTTAGCTGCAGTTCCCAAGTTCTTAATCATTTCATTGGATATTCCATCACTGCCTGGTGACTTTTTCATTTTTAATTTGGATATTGCCAGCTCTAGCTCTCTTTGTGTAATGGGTATTTCCATGACTTCATGTGCTGTCTCTTTTTGTCTTGCATTTTGTTGTTTTAAACGGGTCTCTTGTTGTTTCTCTAGGCTAATTTCAATAATATTGTCATTTGCAAAGGAGTCTGCAATTTGCTGCATGCTTACCTGTTAGGATGTTTCCATCCTTCTTCAGTGTAATTTTGATGGTCTGATAGTTTTTGTGGTGTTCCTGGCAAGGGTTATTTTCTGCTTGTTTTCGAGATGTTTCCATGCCATTGTGCAGTTGCTCTAGTTCACTACTCCAGTATGGTTTGTAGTGTTTCCATGCCCCTCTAGGTATTGTTTCACTGGCAGCTTGTATTATTAGTCTACTGAACTCATCAACTATTTTGTTGATGTCTCTGTCTGTATTTATATCTTTAGTCAGTACACTGGTGTAATGTTGATACATTTTCCAGTCTGCCTTTTTGTAATTCCATCTGGAGAGAGTGCTGCTCTCCCTGACGGCTTCATTTTGCACCACTAAAAAGACTTGTCGGTGGTCGCTGCCTCCAAGTTGTTTCCCAACGATGCGTGTAATATTTCAATCCAGGTCTGGTGAATGGAAAGCAAGGTCTGGTGTAGATGTGGTATGCCATGATCTGGAATAGAATGTTGGTGGATCTGTTGTCTGGTTTAAGTATAGTAGTATAAGCCCATTGTCATCCTGCCAATTTTCAAGTTCTTCACCTCTCTTGTCCATATCTTCATAGCCCCAGCTCTATGAATGGCTGTTAAAGTCTCCACATACAATTATTCTTTCTTTTAATGTAATTGTGTCTAGTGCTAGTGGGCGGTCACTCGGACAGTAGTAGTTAAGTAGGTGAAAGCTGTATTTTCTGTCCTGAGGTGCAGTATTTGATATTCCGCCCCATCCATATACACTTCAATCTGACATGCATTAATGTTGTTCCTTACAAGAGTCAGTATTCCGCCCTTTTGTCTGTTTTTTCTGTCACATCGGTAGCAATGGTATCCCCTAATCTTCAAGGCTATGTTGTTGTTTAGATGGGTTTCCTGCAAACAGCATATGCTTATTTGTTCTTCATGTAGGATATTTTCTAATTCTATCTTTTTACTGTACCCATCTCTTTTGCTGTTGATTCCTTCAGCATTCCAGTGCATTATTTTGAGTGGTCTTATTTTGGATTGACCAGTACCTCTATTCTCTCTCCCCCTGACTCCACAGAGCGGTTGAGAAGGACATCCAGTAATAGAGGTTGGGCCCTTTCGAGGCTGAGGGCCCGGCGCTGCACCTGTCTGAGTGTCCATCACAGGACGAGTGCCATATCAATTTGCGGTTATAGACATACTTCCCATTGGCATGAGTGCATGGCATCCTGATTGTTGTAGTGTGCCTTTTGGCTGGTTGCCTCCAACTTCAGCACTTAAACTTGCTAGAGCACACTGTGGTCTTGCTTGGGTGTAGGAAGGCCAGGCCAAAATTGGTTTTCAGTCCCTGGTGACTGTTATGCCTCATCCCCACGACAAGGAGCTGACCTTAATGAGGAGTAAAGAATGGGGGAGCAGGTGCATATATAGAGTACCCAAATAACACTAGGGATATGAATAAAATAGCAACAGGGAAATATTGTCACAATTATGATGCAGAAATACAAGCAATAAAGTTGGCAATAGAAAAACTGCTGAACAGTAATCCTATCCCACAGCCTGTAGTGTTTTTGACAGATGCAAGATCAGTACTCCAGGCACTACAATCCAGAAAATTACCACATCTGCAGACCTCATTGACTGAACTCTGCAAGCACCACAGGGTTGCCCTGCAGTGGATCCCCTCTCACTGTGGAATACCAGGAAATGAGAAAGCAGATCAGTTGGCAAAGGAAGGTTCAATAGGCACACAACTAGATACACTGGTTACATACCATCATAAGAAACAGATAATCAAATAAATCAGAGGACCACAAGCTCCAAATCAGGATGCCTTTCTTAATATGAATAGATATGAACAAGTTATCATTGTACGCCTCAGAACAGGACACAATCGACTCCATTGTCACATGTATACAAAATTCAAGATCGCCACATCAACTACTTGTACATGTGGACAGGTGCCCCAGACTGCTGAACACATACTTCAAGACTGCACTGAATATAGTAGACTGAGGAAAATCCATTGACCCATAGATACAACACTACAGACAAAACTATATAGGCCACTGCAAGAATTACAAAAGACAGTAAAATTTATACAGGAAATGACATTGCAGATATAGACAATACTTCAGGCGAACGAAAAATAGATAGATCACATGCATAACCTTTTTTCTTTTTTAAACAACAGCCCTTGTTTGCACCACACACTACTGTCTATTGCCCACCATCTTTAAGTCTACTTTTACAAAGTTTGTGCACCGAACTAAAATTGCCCAAAAAACATAGGAATATAGTCTGAGCATTTCCTGTACTAAATGCTTTCACATCAGTTGTATATTTACCATTGTTGGCCTCCAAGTCGCCATAATCCCATTGCTGTCAATTAGACCCAATGTTTTGTATTATTTCAACAGGCTTTCCTTTTTGTCAAGATGTGTAGTATCATGAGATGGAGTCTTCAACTTCAGAGGAGGTTAATGCTAGATAGAATGTACATCTATTACTGATCTGTTACAGAAGGAGAACTCATGTTTGAATCCCAGTCAAAGAGTTTTTTCTATTGGGAGTGAAATAAAAACTCAGACTCAAACACTTTGTACTAACTGCATTAGACAAGCAGCCTTTATTCTATAAAACTCCAGAAATAGGAAAATGCTGTATAGATTATTTTTGATAAATCCTTTCCTTATTAGCATGATATCCATTCAATTATAATGTAACACTGTAGCTGGGCTGAGGGGCTCTCGGAGATGACTGTCAAACATTAAATTAAAGTAAAGTACGAGACTTGAACCGGCATCTTAGCACGTGAGTTTCCACCCATATGTGGCCGCCTATCCAGAAATGTTAGGAGATTTCTGGATAGTGTCGCTTCAAGCATCGAAACTCAGATGCGAGGTGACATTCCTCACCTTCCCAGGGTAATACCTGGGACCCATTTCTGCCAATGGCTGGGTCGACCGTGGGGGTATTTTTTTTTTTTTCAAACCACGAGTACAATTCACACTGCTCCCAGCGGGAATCAAACATGGGTTGTGGGGGAGCAGAAGCGCCTGTGACCTGCAGTCGCAATAGCAGGGTCGGCACACCATCAGCTGACCAAGACCTAGCAGTTCTACCTCCTCATGGTCTCCCCTGGAAACAGTCTGCGTCAAATCAGACTGGCTAACAGAAGCTAGGATCACCGTGCTCCCTGTAGTGGTGGCTGTTAATGATATAGAGGACCCAGTATTGCAGCACCTCTGGGCTGGACTAGTAGTTTCCCGGCATAGCCTGGGACAGACGAACTCAAACCTCTCCAGTAAGAGCCGGGAATGTCAAGAAAGCCATTATGACCCACCACATCTTATGAGTGGGTGTCCGGTTAGCGCAATCGATAGGCGGTTGGCTTACCACGGCAACAGCCGGGGTTCGTACCCTGGCGAGGACACCTGGGTTTTACTAATTCCCTAAAAATTAGTGGGAGCCGCGATAGCTCAGTGGTTAGTGAACTGGACTACTACGGACAAGGGGTAGGGTTCGATCCCAACCGACGGCTCCGGGTTCACCCAGCCTTAAATGGGTACCGGATTTTTTCTGGGAAAGTAAAGCAGCACGGGCGTAATACCGACCACATTACCCCAAAAATCATGTGCTGAAGGTCTGTAAAATATAGGGTCACTAACACCATATTTCCCTATACGCCACTTGGCGTGACGGGGGGTACTTTACTACTTTTACTTACATCTTATGAGTCAAAGGGCAACCTGCCCGCATCAACTCGTGGCAATCCGTCAACTAACAACACGGGTTGTCCGAACGTTGGTAGTCCAGTCGAATGGTTTTCTCAACTATGCTACCGAGGCCCCCAAATGTGTGTTTTGAGGAAAAGGAAGGAAACTGGATTAAGGAAGTGACTATGTACTCGTTATTTGATGGAAGTCATTTGGGATCATTGCCTGTGCGCTGATTAAGACTGCATTGTAGTTGACCTTGTCAAGAGAATTCGACAATGTGCTTTGGCGGTAGCTGTGACATAAGTGAGCAGATATGGGGATTTGCAATTGCAGTGATACTGATTCTATGAGCAGAAAAGGTGATTGAAAAAGATAAAAGAAGTAAAGTAAATTTGGGTGGATGGAGAAAAAAACAAATTAAGACATAAAGAAGCACCCACAAATGAAGGAAACAATTATTTAACACATTTTGGGAAAGGCAAATAGTATATTTGGAACATATAAGGAAAAATAATAACACAATGAAAGTCATTTTAGAAGGGAAAATAGAGGGTAAAAGAGGATGTGACAGTCAGAGATAGAAGTAAGTTGGTAATACCAAGAGATGGACTGTTGAACCAACAACGGTGTACCATCACGATAAGAGACAGAGTAAAATGGTGTCAAATGTTATTCTACCTGCAATGAGGAGATGGTAGAAAATGGGGATAATATGTGGGGAAAACACAGACTTCATGTACAATTAATTATTATAATATCAAGATAAAACCATTTACTTCACAATGAAAAAATTGCTAACAAACTGCAAGTTTTACCTGTACATATCTCTGATTACTTAAACATTTATTTTATTTTTAAGGAATGCATCAATGTCTTTGGTCATCCAATAACCTATCTTTTTTCGCTTGTTCTTTGACTTGATCTTGAGCTTCCTTTTGCATTTTCTCCATCTTTTCTAGAGTGACGGACTTGAGGGGTAATATTTTTGGCTTACAAAAAACAACATTGGGCATATCTTCCTGATATACCTGGCCATTATTGGCAACCACTCTGTGGGGTTTCCTTGAGACATTGTTCTTTTTCAGCTGCCTGAATCAGGAACATCAGGACCATCCTTTCTCCGTTTGAATATGTTTTGAGCTATTAGATCTAAACAACAGCTTCCATTTATTTAGACAGCCCGTTGGCAAGACTGTCAAACATTGCTAATGTTAGACAGTCATAAGCTAATGTCAAACATTGCTTGTGCCTATCTTGTATTAAATGTGTGCACGATTCTTAGAAACATATCTTTTGAAAATAAAACATGCAAGCCCAGTTGTAATTAATTAGGATAAAGGTGTGAGATGGGAATCAGCATCATTGCAGTGGTAATCATCATATAATGCTCTGCCGGTAGTTGACCAGAAATGTTTGACTGGTGTTGTCTTCAGCACAAAATGCCAAAGAGATGGTGATACTCTTCCACCTTTTGTTGCTTTTGGAATTTTATCTGGCACTAAGTGCTTTTCATCACTACACTAGTGTGGTTCCCTGTAATTAGTAAATACTGGGGGCAAAAGAAAAATCTTGCTCAAACAAAGATCTCAAATTCCTAGTCATATGTTTCCCATGACATAGTTTTAGCTAATCCATCTGTTTCTCAACTTCTAGAATGCATCAAGATCAGATATAGAAGATACATTGCAGTTACCATTTTATATTAAGATCGAAATTCATCAAAGTTATATCTGTAACTAGTGTGTTTTTTCCCATAGCCAAAATAACTTCTCAGATAACAAGCATAATTTGTGTGGAGCCTCATTGTGGGAACACCTGGATGTGTTGTTTAAACAGTCTCCTGTCTTCTTCAACTTTGCCTATGATATGGAAGACCAAGAGCCAGTAAGTGTATTGCTAAGTTAAATTAGATTCAACTTTACTGCACTTGTGCCATCAGATATTCATAATTACCATTGTAGTAAATATAGTTATTTGCGGGTCATCATCATTGCACTCTGAACATGTCCATAGGTGCTTATATCCCCTCCTCAGCAATTCTCGCAGTGTCCAGTGACTGACGACTCCAGTTCTGTGTTGGTTGATGTGATGAAGTCTTCTTATGTGCTCATTAAGTTTCTCTCTTCTGGTTGTGCCAATCTTAACTCCTATCTCTTTCATCCGAAAGAGTGACGTGGACTCATGGTTGTTGAAGTCCTTGCCCTTCCCACATCTCGGTCATTGATGACATTCCACCTGATCCATTGGTTGACTGTCTTCAACGACAGCACAGCTAGCCAACCTGTCCGTTCTTTTCCCTGTACTCCCTCAAGTCCAGGTATGTAGACAAAGGTGACCCTACATATTTTTAACTTCTGCAACAACTCTACCCATTGCCTGTACAGAGTCAGTGTTCATTTTTTTTTATCATGCTCATCAAATCACTTAGTATGCAGGCGTGGGTGTAGTCTTCTGACTCTAACCAGATGAATGCCATGGTCACTGCCATCATCTACATCTTCATGCTACTCGTGGTCATGTCCCTCTGAAAGACGTAGGCACTGGTACCTCATTAGATACCTCATTGCTACACAGGGAGTGTCCCTCGTACACCCCAAGATAATGCACATAGCTTCATTCTGTATTTTCTCCAGCCTGTCAATTTGCATCATACTGATAGTAAGAATTGCTAAGGCGTACTCAATAGGTGGGAGGACTAGTCCCTGGAACAGAAGGGTAAGTAGCCTCTGCTCAATGTTGGCAGCTGCCATGACCTTCATGGTGGCTAATTCTTTGTGGGATTTTGTTATCACATGTTTGCTGTGGTCCTGAAAACACAGGCTGCGATCAATGTTAACTCTGAGGTATGTCATCAACCTGTCCCTGGTCATCTCATCAGCTCCCATTCGTACCACAGTGTTTCCATGTTAATGATATGATTGTTATGGGAGAACCATGCAAGCGATGCTTTATTAGGATTAACCAAGGCACTTGATAATTCCATACCAGGAAGAGATGTGATCGAGTTTGTTTTTGCAGTGTGGAGGTGATTTTCCTTCTTCTGTCTCTTCCCTGTCAATATACCAGAATGTCATCAACAAAAGTCATTGTTCTTCCCCTCCCATCCAGCTGTTGTTCCGCGATCATTACTGTGTTCACGTTAAATAGAACTGGTGACAACAGTGGCAAGCCTTGTGGCAGCCCTAGACAAATGGATGTTGCCTCAGTTGATAATTGACCAACTTCCACATCTGAGTATCACCTTCCTCTGAAACAGTGCTGCAGCAATCCATTTAATGAGGAAGGGGTGCACCGCCAGTTTAAGGAGCATATTCGTGAGGTATTCAAATGGTACTCTATTGTATGGATCCTCCAGATCTATAGCAGCAGCAAGTGTCTCCTCTCATCTGTGGATACCTTTGAAGAAGTCATAGGTGAAGACTGCCGCATTGAGCCATGTCCCTTTGTTATATCTATAACCTCCGAGTGTGGGTGGGAATGCGCGTTTCTGTTCAAGGTGACAGGTGAGGACACGGGCAACTATTTTCACCAGCAGCTTGCCCACAGTGTTATTATGTAGGCACTGATCTGAGAATGGTCCTTGTTTGGCTTCGGTAGCGGTAGTAAGTAACTGTGTAGCCACTCCTCCTTAATCTGGCCAATCCGAATGCTGGCATTAAACTCATTGGCCAGTTTTGTCATGTCGTCGTACCGAACACCATCTGGACCAGGAGCAGTGTTGTGTGACCTTTTAAGTGTTGTGCGAATGGTATTGGTTGTGATGGTGAGATCTTCTTCCAGCCCTACATCCTTACACAATTTTGATAGCAATCCCTGTTTTCAGTCTGTTTTCTAGTGGAATGTGTGGAGCTTTCTTTTCTGGCTTCTATTTCTGCTTTTCTCAATTGGAGGACACATGGATAGTGATCACTTCTGTGGAACCCCAGTGCACTCCACCTGCAAACTGGTGCGAAGGTGAAAGACACCAGTGCCAGGTCTATGACACTATCAGATTCGAGTGGCCATTCTTGTTGTCCTTCCATCATTCAAGCACTCTAAATCGACTGACACTAGTGCGTTCTCTAGGTCTTCTCCCTGCTTGTTGGTTATGACATTACCTCACTGGTTGCCTCTAGCATTAAGGTCTCCGCAGAAAATGACGTTCTCTTCATCGAACTTGAAGAGATTTTGCCATTGTTGTGTGTCCACCTTCCCATTACAGGCATAAGTAAAAAAAGTAAAGTACCCCCCGTCACGCCAAGTGGCGTATAGGGAAATATGGTGTTAGTGACCCTATATTTTACAGACCTTCAGCACATGATTTTTGGGGTAATGTGGTTGGTATTACGCCCGTGCTGCTTTACTTTCCCAGAAAAAATCCGGTACCCATTTAAGGCTGGGTGAACCCGGAGCCGTCGGTTGGGATCGAACCCTACCCCTTGTCCGTAGTAGTCCAGTTCACTAACCACTGAGCTATCGCGGCTCCCACTAATTTTTAGGGAATTAGTAAAACCCAGGTGTCCTCGCCAGGGTACGAACCCCGGCTGTTGCCGTGGTAAGCCAACCGCCTATCGATTGCGCTAACCGGACACCCCATTACAGGCATACACATTTACAATTACGAAATGAACTGGGGTCTGCACCCTAACCGCATGTACCTGCAATTCTGCATTGTCCCACGCAGACATATCAACCTCAGCTGCCACCATATTATTACGCACAAGGATGGCCAGCCCAAGGTGTCGTCTATTGTAAAAACAATGAAAACCAGGAGTACTTACTGTCCTGTCACCAAGAAGAGTTTCTTGCAAAATCATTATATCGGCGCCGCACAGTAGCTTATCAAGAATGGGCCGTCGTTGATTTATGGACCCACAATTCTAGTATGTAACGCGCACATACTTTAGGCTTAGCCTCTCACACTTCGACAATTTAACGCCACCTCTCTTACATTGCCGTGTTTTCCTTCTTCAATGTTGTCGTTTGGGATGTATCTGAATACTTACCATCGTCATAGTATCATAGATAATTTTGTTGCTGAATGTCGATGCTGTGGATGGTCTAGATTCACATGCACTCACTCAGTCGCACCGTCCAGAACCTGTTTCCACGTTATAGACTAGCCAACTCCAGTAAATCGCTCTGCAGCACACGGATACACTGTGAGCCTTTTACAAATTAAATTAATGAAGCGTCCTTGATGACAGACCGGCGAAAACAAACTACCATTTTTTGACGCGTTCGATAGCGCAATCAACAACAAAGATGCTTATAAATGATTAAATAAAGAAATTATAATAAGATGCAATGAAGCAAAAGAAGCGTAGTGATTTACATCAAATAGAAAGCGCTTACAATCACATGATCCCTTCATATATCATTAAAAACCCTCATCAAGGCCAGCTCCTTGTCATGGGGATGAGGCTTAACAGTCACCAGGGACTGAAAACCAAGACTGGCCAGGCCTTCCTACACCTGAGCAAGACCACAGTCTGCTCTAGCAAGTTTAAGTGCTGAAGTCGGAGGTAACCAGCCAAAAGGCGCACTACAACAATCAGGATGCCACGCACTCACTCCAATGGGAAGTATATCTATAACCGCAGATCGATATGGCACTCGCCCTGTGATGGACACTCAGGCAGGTGCAGCATCGGGCCCTCAGCCTCGAAAGGGCCCAACCTCTATTACTGGATGTCCTTCTCAACTGCTCTGTGGAGACAGGGGGCGAGAGAATAGAGCTACTGGCCAATCCAAAATAAGACCACTCAAAATAATGCACTGGAATGCTGAAGGAATCAACAGCAAAAGAGATGGGTACAGTAAAAAGATAGAATTAGAAAATATCCTGCATGAAGAACAAGTAAGCATATGCTTACATCAATGCATGTCAGATTGAAGTGTATATGGATGGGGCAGGATATCAAATACTGCACCTCAGGACAGAAAATACAGACTTTCATCTACTTAACTACTACTGTCCGAGTGACCGCCCACTAGCACTAGATACAATTACATTAAAAGAAAGAATAATTGTAAGTGTAGACTTTAACAGCCATTCACAGAGCTGGGGCTATGAACATATAGACAAGAGAGGTGAAGAACTTGAAAATTGGCAGGATGACAATGGGCTTATACTATTAAATCAGAAAAACAGATCCACCAACATTCTACTCCAGATCATGGCATACCACATCTACACCAGACCTTGCTTTCTATTCACCAGACCTGGATTGGAATATCACACGTATTGTTGGGAAACAACTTGGAGACAGCGACCATCGACAAGTCTTTTTAGTGGTGCAAAATGAAGCCGTCAGGAAGAGCAGCACTCTCTCCAGATGGAATTACAAAAAGGCAGAATGGAAAATGTTTCAACACTACACCAGTGTACTGACTAAAGATCTAAATACAGACAGAGACATCAACAAAATAGTTGATGAATTCAGTAGACTAATAATACAAGCTGCCAGTGAAACAATACCTAGAGGGGCACGGAAACAACACAAACCATACTGGAGAAGTGAACTAGAGCAACTGCACAATGACATGGAAACATCTCGAAAGCAAGCAGAAAATAACCTTTGCCAGGAACACCACAATAACTATCAGCATGCTAAAGCCAAATTTCAATGGGCTAAACTACAAGCCAGACGGAGAAGCTGGAAAGAGAAAACAGAGTCCTTGAATCTTGAACGAGACGCAAGAAGTGTGGAAGCTTGTAAAATAGCTGAATGATGAGGATACAGAAAGGAACACCAAAATTACACTGAAGAAGAATGGAAACATCCTAACAGGTAAGCATGCAGCAAATCACTTTGCAGATTCCTTTGCAAATGACAATAATATTGAAATTAGCCTAGAGAAATGACAAGAGACCTGTTTAAAACAAAAAAATGCTAGACAAGAAGAGACCACACATGAAGTCATGGAAATACCCATTACACAAGGAGAGCTAGAGCTGGCAATATCCAAATTAAAAATGAAAAATTCACTGGGCAGTGGTGGTGTGTCCAATGAAATGATTAAGAACTTGGGAACTGCAGCTAAAGCAAAACTTCTGCAGATCTACAACATTTGCTGGATCACAGGTAGAGTGCCACAGGCATGGAGAGAAGCAATTATGATACCATTACTAAAACCAGGAAAAGATGGTTCAACGGCATCCAGTTATAGACCAATCAGCCTTACAAGCTGTTTGTGTAAAACAATGGAACGTATAATCAATCTCAGACTGCAATGGTACCTGGAAAGTGAAAATCTCCTTGTCCCACAACAAGCAGGTTTAGATAGTGTTAATCTACCGAAGATCAGGCAACCTACCTTTCCCAGGAAATTGAGGATGCATTTCAAGAAAAGAAACTGGTACTAGCAGCATGGATAGACCTAAAGAAAGCATTTGATAAGGTATGGACGGAAGGACTTTTGAAGAAACTGAGAAATTATGGAGTAAATGGCAGGATGTACAAATGGGTCAAAGCATACCTGCATAACAGGAGAGCCAGAGTGCAACTGGATGGTCTTAAGAGTAAGAAGGTCTTACTGCGCCAGGGCGTTCCACAGGGAGGAGTACTATCTCCAACACTTTTTCTGATCTACATCAATGACCTAGTTACTGAACTACCACATGGCATCAAAGTGGCAATGAATGCAGATGACTTGGTAATGTGGTGCACAGAGGAGTATGCAACAGTGGCCTCCAAATTGCTACAAAGAGCTATGAATGCACTGAATTCATGGACAAATAGATGGTGTATCAGAATCAATACAAACAAATGCAGCACTACACTTTTCACTCTCTCCCCAAAACAAAAAGCAGGAGCCATCTACATAAGCAATGAGCCCGTGAAAGAAGACATACAAGCTACATATCTCGAAGTTACGTTTGATAACAAACTATCTTGGAAACAGCAGATAAATATGGCAACCCAAAAAGCAAGGAGGAAATTGGCTATTCTAAGAAAGCTCTGTGGAACCACATGGGGTGCGAGTGGGAAAATACTCAGTAAAGTTTACCAGCAGAGTATACGCCCACATTTAGAATATGGATCATCCGCATGGTGTTCAGCATCAAACTCCACACTGCAAGAACTGGATAAAGTACAAAACCAGGCACTTAGGGTCATCACAGGAGAATGAAATCAACACCAATATTGGAGATGGAGAAATTGTGGAGGATACCAGCACTGAGAGAATGGAGGGACACAAAGGTGCTGATACAGGCAGAAAATTTTGCATGCATGCCGCGACATCCAATGAAGGACTGATTCCAAAATCTTGCATTGGGACGACTTAAGAGAAGCAGTTTTATCCACCAAGCCAAGCTTATTAGTAGACAAACACCAGACATGCCAAGAGTTGTTAACCCCCTACTGCCCATACCAGAACATACTCCCTGGACAGAGGAATCAGGATTATCAATATAAATACGGACAGAAGTGAAAGGAATAGTTGACAAAGAGGAACAGAATAGTCTACAGCGAAAAACAATAACTCTCAGTTTCCTGGATGAAGAATACCCACAAGACCTATGGATTCGTGTGTACACAGATGGGTCAGCACAGAATGCAGTAAAGAATGGGGGAGCAGGTGCATATATAGAGTACCCAAATAACACTAGGGATATGAATAAAATAGCAATGGAAATATTGTCACAATTATGATGCAGAAATACAAGCAATAAAGTTGGCAAGAGAAAAACTGCTGAACAGTAATCTTAGCCCACAGCCTGTAGTATTTTTGACAGATGCAAGATCAGTACTCCAGGCGCTACAATCCAGAAAATTACCACATCTGCAGACCTCATTGACTGAACTCGTAAGCACCAAAGGGTTGCCCTGCAGTGGATCCCATTTCACTGTGGAATACCAGGAAATGAGAAAGCAGATCAGTTGGCAATGGAAGGTTCAACAGGCACACAACTAGATACACCGGTTACATACCGTCATAAGAAACAGATAATCAAATAAATCAGAGGACCACAAGCCCCAAATCAGGATGCCTTTCATAATATGAATAGATATGAACAAGTTATCATTATACGCCTCAGAACAGGACACAATCAATTCCATAGTCACATGTATACAAAATTCAAGATCGGCACATCAACTACTTGTACATGTGGACAGGCACCCCAGACTGCTGAACACATACTTCAAGATTGCACAGAATATAGTAGACTAAGGAAAATCCATTGACCCATAGATACAACACTACAGACAAAACTATATGGGCCACTGCAAGAGTTACAAAAGACAGTAAAATTTATACAGGAAACGACATTGCAGATATAGACAATACTTCGGGTGAATGAAAGATAGATAGATCAATAAAAACAAACAAATAAACAGAAAAGTTCACTGGAAATCAGCACTTATCTGTGAGTCCTCTGAAGAAGCCTGCGAACAGGGCCCCATATTCCCCAGAAGTTCTTGGTGATGTTCTGGCTAAATCATCTTAGTTGACCGGTTTGTTCCACTTGATGAAGTTGAATTAGACTCATAGCATTACATCTGTTGCATTGATTTCTCTTAACACTTGAATGGGACTTGTTTTCTTGTGGTTTAATCAAAGCTTCTCACCAGTAGAGACCTGCTCACCTGAGATGCATATATTTTGGTGCTAAGAGGCTCATGTGTGTATTTTAAAGGTGTCTTTAGTTGAAATATTATGGACCTCATCATCATCAAGTACTATGCCTGCTGGCGTAGGTGATCATGTCTCTCCACAACTTTCAATCTCGACAGTTATTTATTATTTCTGTTGTTGACCTTCTACCAAGCCATTCTCTTAAGCTGTCTGGTATCTTTTCTCTTTCCTTCCCTTTATCTCATCATCCCTCAATTTTCCCAGTTTTCACGATATATTTGCTGTTATCCAGCTGTTTCCTTCTCCATACATGGCTAAAAAATGACGATTTTTTCTTCCTAATATTAGAAATTAGCTTTATTTTTGCTTTTGGCCTCTTTCAGAACATGTTCAATACTCTTCTTAGCTGTCCATGGTATTCTCAACATTCTTCTGTAAAACCACATTTTTGCAGCCTCCAGTGATTTCTATGTCCGTTGTCCTATTGTCCATGATTCACATCCATAAGTTAAGACTGGTTCTACATAACATTTAAGAACTCTTTTTCCTGTTTCCATTGTTAAAAATGAAATGCACTGTATCTTCCTCATTTTTTGGAAAGCTGCAGTTATGGACATAGAAGACAATAAAGGGGCCACTCATTAGGTCACAAATTAGCACACAACAGTTATTAATTTTTCAAGCTGGTAACTGCTATAACATTAAGTCAAGTATGACAAGTATCCTTGGCAAGGATATACAAGAAAATGTTTTGAAACAGTAGACAAGAAGAAGAATTTGCTGTAGGTTTGGCCTGAGCTTATTTGGAGCTGACTGAGGTATAATTAGGTTGGTTGTACTAAGCAAAAACTAATCTCAGACCAAAAACCAATCTCTGTATTATAGCTGATACATTAAAAATAGAAAACCTTCAGTTTAATTTAGTCAACGGATCATCCTCATTGCACATCGAACATGTGCATAAGTGCTCAGATCTTCTCTCCCATGTCCCTCCCCTCCTATGTGGAGACTGATGACTCCAGTTCTGTGTTGATTTGTTATTCTTCAGTGTCTCCCCGTGTAGCACTCATTTCTGGCATCCCCAATTTTGACCTGATGTTTGTGCAGTCTGAACATGGTTGTAGTTACATGTTTATTGATTGGGTCGTCTCCCTAAGGGCAATCAGAATGTCAGCTCGATCCATTGCACATCTGCCATCCATGGCTGGTGTTTCAAGCTGTCAGTTCATTTGTTTGCTCTCACACCAGAGTGTCCAGGAACAAGAATGAAACAGACCCCAATCAGTCCTGAGATTTTAGTGATGCCAACCACTGCTTGCCCCCATGCCTAATCACCTTCGATTTTCCTGAGCATACTCATTGAGTCACTCAGAAAACACACTCGAGTAATAGGCTGTGTTTCTAGCCAGGTTATTGCTGTAGTATATCCATGGTTGGTCAAACTAGTGGTAGTTAAACTGCAGTTCTTCCATAGTGTTATTTCTCCAAAGATTTTGAAAAAAAATGTTAATAACTGTATTTTTGTCAAAGTTACACAGTTTTTTAGTAGTAACTTTTAATACAGTATTGTTAAAATGTGATTTAAAATGAGGTATTGTAATATAGGGTTATTATCATGTGTTCTCATCATTACAGGTTTTAAGGCCATTGTCAAATGTCTCCAACCTGAAAATCTGGGACTTCTTTGTCACAGAGGACCTGAGTCATGGAACTTTGTATGACCTTGATTTAGAAGAGAGGAGTGCATTAAGGGAGGAGCATGAAACCGACATAAAGTATGAGAACAGGAGGAAAACAGTGAATGCTTCATATCAGAACATCTTCCTTCAGCAGCCTGACTTTTTTTGGTCTAAGATACAGGTACAACAAATGCTCAGTTGGACATTTGACTTAGTTGTTTGTGTTGTTAATGTCTTGTGATTTTGGTGTAGACTAAGATACAGATACAGCAGATGCACAGTTGGACATTGACTAAGACAGTTGTTAATGTCTTGTGATTTTGGTGTAGACTAAGATACAGATACAGCAGATGCACCATTGGACATTGACTAAGACAGTTGTTAATGTCTTGTGATTTTGGTGTAGACTAAGATACAGATACAGCAGATGCACCATTGGACATTGACTAAGACAGTTGTTAATGTCTTGTGATTTTGGTGTAGACTAAGATACAGATACAGCAGATGCACCATTGGACATTGACTAAGACAGTTGTTAATGTCTTGTGATTTTGGTGTAGACTAAGATACAGATACAGCAGATGCACCATTGGACATTGACTAAGACAGTTGTTAATGTCTTGTGATTTTGGTGTGGACTAAGATACAGATACAGCAGATGCACAGTTGGACATTTACTAAGACAGTTGTTAATGTCTTGTGATTTTGGTGTGGACTAAGATACAGATACAGCAGATGCACAGTTGGACATTTACTAAGACAGTTGTTAATGTCTTGTGATTTTGGTGTGGACTAAGATACAGATACAGCAGATGCACAGTTGGACATTTACTAAGACAGTTGTTCTTGCAATTTTGGTGTATAGGCTGGAATTCTCTGGACAAAGATGTTGGAATAGAGTTTGTGTTCCAAAATGACCGCTGTAGGATTTGTTTTTGAAGACTGATTAATTTCAGTTTTCTAATGTAGATCACTGCTTTAAAGACAACTGAATGATCTGTTTTACAGATTTGTGCCAGTGCTATGGAGTTTATACACTTGGCAATGGTCCTTTTTGGTGAATCAGGCAATGTGTATATGACCTTCCTCCATCATAGAGTCAATATGCATTTTACCTTAAGACTTTGAGAGCTGTTCAATATCCACTGTTGGATTTGTTTGACACAGATTACTTTCAACACCTTTGTGAGATCTTTGTGCCAAGTCAATTACAGATTCCATTTTAAGGATCCTGTGCCAGTGCTATGGTATTCGTGCATCTGGCTGATTTCTTTAGAGTGAATCAAGCTTTGTGGGTGCATCCATTGTTGACAATGTTGTGTGTGCTCATCATAATGATGAACGACCATATATCCCTAACCATATCTTTAACTCTTTCAGGACTAGAACAGGAAACAGGAATTTTAAGATTTGGACCAGGTTAATTTTCCTGTTTCAAGAAATTTTACCATATACCTTTTTCATTTGACTACTTCACACAATAATTTAGATAAATGTGGCATGTGTTATACATCACTGGAAAGGGAAATGGATACAGAAAATGAAAATAGCAATATATTTATGATATGTGATTATTTAAAGGAATAAATATATTTTTTAAAATTATAAAATATTCAAGGTAGATAATTTTAAATTAAAAATATTGTGATTCACTTACCCTTTTCCATGTTTATATGTGTCCATTGCTATCCATTTGTCTTGAAATATTACACAACATAATCCAAATTGCTCCAAAATACAGTTTATTTGATGAATTTATGTCCACAAATAACAAAATTATGTACATTTTTGTAAATGACCCCACAATGAAAAATTTTACAAATTTGTGTACATCACAACAATATTATTTACCAGTCAAGTTTATTTTTATTTGCACAACTGGACTTATTGTGTGTGATATTCCCTAAAGCATGTTTTAGCGCACAGATGTGGCTTATCCGGACAACCTGTACAATAATAACTGCTTCGTTTTCTTACTTTCCGCTGCTCCGAACAATGAACACACAGCAGGTCTTTCCCATCAAAATCAATTAGATGGATGGCATCCCCATATCTCTGCGGTTTCATGTTCCATGATTTTTGCCCTGGCTTGGATAAAACAACATGAAGAAGGTTGTTAGGTGCCTCTGCTCCTGCTATGCTACACAATTCATCAATAAGCAGCTCCTTGAAATCTGCAAAAGGCATGGGTTTCACGGTGTTAGGGCGGCTCAAGTTATACAAAGTATGAGCATTGAGTTGTGTGATCTCAATTATCCACATAAATATTTTCTTCCATCACTTGACACTGTCTTCCTTGTGTGGTTCCCATAATATGAGATCATCTGGTCTACTCTGTCACATCCATTCATGGAGTAGCTGTATGAATGGGTGATGGCTTCCTAACTTGACTCCCACCTTCAGTTCTGACCTCATATGTGACACTTCCATGTGTTGTCACCAATTGGCAGGGTTTATTGGATTTTTTTATCCCTCCAGCTAACACACATAACTTGTTCCTCATCATTGATGAACCACTTTGCCTTATTCACTGATATTTTTTTATTTTTGACTTCTGCTGGAAATCCGCGTCTGTTTGAATTTAGTGTTCTAGTGTAGTTGTGATTTTTCTGCCGCAGAAATTGAACAAGTGGCAGGGAAGTATAATATCGGTCAGCAAACAAATGATGATGATCTGTGATGCCTTCCAGTAACTTGTCGAAAACTTTAACAGCATGTGATGAATGTGGGTCTGTTTCAGGTTACAGACCTGAAACAGACCCACATTCATCACATGCTGTTAAAGTTTTACTTACAAAGCTTACAGAGCTGTGTCTGCACCAAAATATACCAGGAGTTGAAAATGTATCCGGTGATCGAGTCACAAAGTCCGTATGATTTTATATGATATTTTTTTGGCTTACTGGCATTGTACTGCTTGTACTTAAATCTTCCCTTGAAGCCTATAACCATCTCATCGATACAGATATTTTCAAATGGATAAAATGCTTCTTGAAATTTTTCTATCAATAAATTGATGAATGACTCAATTTTACATTTTCCAGCCGCATCAGGAAAAGCCGCATGAAGCATAGATTAATAAATCATTAAAATTCTAGTCCGACTAAACATGCACTTAAACCAAGGACTACTTTTATATGATTGAATGGACCAGTAATCCTTTATAGAATTTTTTTTGCATTCATTCCCATGGCAATCAGGACTGCCAGAAACTGGAAAAAAGTATTATGGTCCAGCCGTGTCCATTTAGTGAAAATTGAATACCTGCTTACAGGAGTACTCAAATCCATTTTTTGCTGAGCATAATTGTTGATATTTTGAATCAGACTGTCAACAATTGTGTCAATCAACAGACTCAGAAAATACTTGAAAGGTGAAACATTTTCTGGAAGATCTAACTTACATCCAGAATTTACATTTTTGAAGCTAGATTTCCCAACTTCATCTCCATCTCTGGCTTCATGCCACCCATCAGCAGGCTTCCTAGTCACATGTCCTGTCCTGTCAGCTTTGGCTAGCATAGTATCAGTTTCATCATCAGAATCACTGCCACTCGATTCCTCTGAGTCACTGATAGTGCTGGACTGGCGGCATCGGCCACCTAAACCTAAAGAAGATCGTCTTGGTTTCTTAGCACTCGACTTACCACTATGGTTACTTATAACATGACTATCACTATTATCACCACAAAAACTGTCGTCCGAATCTGAATAGTCAATTTCTGAATCACTCAATAACAAGGTTTCGAACATAGATCTAGCTTGTTCCACACTATATCGTTTTGGGCGACTGCAAGAAGTACCAGCAGTGGGCATGGCCATTATGTGACAGAAATTTCAGAAATAAACAATGAATAAAAAGTTTTTTAAACATTTTCCAACGTTCAAAGCTCAGACCATGCCGGTATCAGCAGAAAGTTGAAGTGAGAACTCTCCTACTTCCGGAAATCAAGTATTGGTTAAAATAAAAATGAAAATCAGTGAAAATGAATCAAATATTCAGCTACACCCGAAATATCCGATGTATCGGTGAATAGTTGGAAATCGTCAGTTTTATAGAACTGAGGTGTTGGATAATAGTCTTGAAAGAGTTAAAAAGAAGGTGGGATGATAAAGATTTTGATGCTGTTTATGAATCTGCAGTCCAGGTGCAACTCCAGGATCTTCATGTTAGTCTAGAGAGATGTTGCACTAATCAGGAGAGCTATGAGGTGAAAAGGGGAGGACTTGTGAACCAGTTTATCATTTCACACTGTGGGTTTTGCTGGGGAGGAGATCTTAGTGCTTATGAACAGTTGTTCAAAGTGTGATGAAGATAATCCGATGACTAACTAATGTTTAATGGAAAGATGGACAGAATATATCAGTCAACTCTATGATGATGAAAGACTAGAGCTAAACAATTCAAACAAAGACACAGGCCCATCAATAATGCAGAGTGAGTGGAGGACACAATTCAACACATGAAAAGAGGAAAAGCTCCAGGTCCTGACAATTTAACAATCGAAGAGATAAATGCATTAGGAGAGATGGGAGTACAAGTCATAACAAAACTACTCAATGACATATATAACACTGGACACATACCCAAAGATCTACTAAAATCTATCTTTGTAGCCATACCAAAGAAGTCAGACACCACTGATTGTGAGGACCATCACACTATTAGTCTCATGAGCCACATGATGAAAATATTACTAAGAATCATCATGAGATGTGTAAGGAGCAAAATAAAACCAGAAGTAAGTGAAGAACAATGTGGATTTGTGGAAGAAAAGGGCACCAATAATGCAAAATACATCTTAAGAACATTTTTAGAAAGCTATAGAGGTAATGAAAGATCTATATATGTGCTTTATAGACTACACAAAAGCATTTGACAAAGTAAAGCATGTGGAAATAATCAATATGCTGGAGAAATTAAACATTGATGGCAGGGATCTGCAAATCATAAAAAACATGTGCTGGCAACAAACAGCAGCTATACGAATTAACAACCAAATAGGACAATTCCAATATATAAAACAAGGACAGACAAGGCTGTGTTCTGTCGCCGGATTTGTTTTCACTTTACAGGTAAAATATTATGAGATCAATAGTAGACAAAAAAGGAATTGAAATCAATGGTCACAGCATAAATAATTTGAGATATGAGGATGACACAGTCTTAATAGCAGAGACAGAGGATGAAGTACAAGAAATTATAGACATAATAGTAAAAGAAAGCAACAAGAAAGATTTCAGTCTGAATAGTAAGAAAACAGAAGAAACAATCAAAGATTGACAATGGTCATATCGAAGAGACAATCATCACCATCATGCAGCATAAAAATAAACAGGACAAATCTGAAACAAGTGCAATGCGTCAAATACTTGAGCACAATAATAACATCAGATGGAAGATGCACCACAGAAATAAAAAGCAGAATAGCTCAGGCCAAAATAGCATTTCAGAAAATGAAAAATATCTTATGCAACAAATCTATGTCAATAGAAGTGAGAAAGAGAGTTCATCATTGCTATATAGAACCAATTCTAACCTATGGAAGCAAATCATGGATAGTAGACAAACAAATGAAAAGACGGTTAGAGGCCACAGAGATGGGATTTCTCAGAAGAATGTTGAAAGTTTCTTGGACTGCTAAAAAGACCAATGAAGAAATTCTCCAAGAGGCCAACACAAAAAGGGAGCTCCTAAAAAACATCAGAAAGAAACAATCAACATTTCTTGGGCACATTTTGAAGAGGAATGTTGGAATACTTGGTTACAAGTGGCAAAATAAAAGGAAAGAGAGATCATGGATGACAAAGAGAGAAAATACTAGATAGCTTGGTGTCATATAGCTTGGAAAACAGTCAACAACAGAACTGATATGATGCACTGTAGATAGAAGATTGTGGAAGGACATGATCGCCTGCGCCAACCGGTATGGCACATGATGATGATGAATAACTAATGTAAATGTAGGCTAAGATACAGATACAACAATTAAACAGTTGGACATTGACTTAGACAGTTGTTAGTGTCTTGTGATTTTGGTGTAGACTAAGATATAGACACAAAAATTACACAGTTGGACATTGACTTAGACAGTTGTTAGTGTCTTGTGATTTTGGTGTAGACTAAGATATAGACACAAAAATTACACAGTTGGACATGACTTAGACAGTTGTTAGTGTCTTGTGATTTTGGTGTAGACTAAGATATAGACACAAAAATTACACAGTTGGACATTGACTTAGACAGTTGTTAGTGTCTTGTGATTTTGGTGTAGACTAAGATATAGACACAAAAATTACACAGTTGGATATTGACTTAGACAGTTGTTAGTGTCTTGTGATTTTGGTGTAGACTAAGATATAGACACAGCAATTACACAGTTGGACATTGACTTAGACAGTTGTTAGGCTCCTTGTGCGTCTTGTGATTTTCATGTAGACTAAGACACGGGTACAATAGGTACACATTTTAGTGATATATAGCATTCTGTGTGTGTTATTTGTCCTGTGATAGAAATTAGATGATACTAAATTGATGCAACAGAATTATTGTCATACTTTTTTTTCCTCAGGAGATTAATCGGTTAGAAGCTGATCTTGGCATGAAAGCATCTCCATGGAGATCAATCTTTGATAAGTTGGAGTGCCTTGGAAGACAACAGTTCCACAAACATGTAATTTGGTTCAACTTAATTTAGTTATTCACCTTTTTCTTCTGCTTCATTGTGTTCATCCATAAAGTGGGTCCATGTGGGAGTTGCTAGCATACGACAATGTTGCGATATATGTGCCTTTCGACCCAACACATCCATCTTCAGCATGGATAGATTTTTGCTAAACATTTTTGCCCTGGCAGCAGCCATTCATTGTAACCTACTCTTGTTTATTTTTAACTGCCAATGGTTCTCTAAAGTATGTGAATGCACGTGGGATGTTCTGTTTTTTCACCATTCTCTGAGAGGCTAGACATTAGATCTCACTACCAAGAGACCCAAGGATGATAAGCCACACAAAGATACCATGGATTTAAAGTGAAAAATTTCTACTGTCTGTGGCGGGATTCGAACTCAGGACCTTCCTCTCTAGAAGTTATCCATTAATGTGTGTTATCATGTTTCACTGTCTGGATAATTCACTATTGAATACCAGAATTAATCCAGTTAGTTGTCATAATTATCTCACTTCATGCTTTTTCATATATGGTACTCACATGAATGCTTTAAATAACCCAAAATACAACTGAATTTGTTCATTAACATCATAGGGTCATTAATCATTGTGATATTTACCTCATTATTACTAATATGCTCAATTGCTGCAGCCCAATTGTTTACTTCTTGCTAATCATCATCATCATCATGTGCCATACCGGTTGTCGTAATCGATCATGTCCTTCCACAATCTTCTATCTACAGTGCGTCGTATCAGTTCTGTTGTTGACTGTTTTCCATGCCATGATACCAAGCTATCCAGTATTTGTTAGCTGTAGATATTAAGTTGTGTTTTAACATGACTATTCTAGGCAATATATGAAGGTAGCTTGCCATACCTTTCCTTCTTGGCAGTGACTGTACTAGTCGAAGATCACAGCCATTGTCTCTATACAAGAGATCCTCTGCCTGCCATCGCGAAGTGGGGACCATAACTGGCACTACTTGTCAGCTGGTTCCACAACACCATCCACCACCTGCTCCAATGGCTTCACATAACCTTGATAGGGGGGCTTCACCTTGCCCAAGGGTGTCCCAAAGACTAGAGGAGGAAAGGAGATGTTTTACTCCTCCTTTGGTAGATCAGAACTCTACCCCGCTAACCTGAATTCTCGCTACTGAAGCTGCCAAAAAACACTTTTTCTTAGACTTGATTCATTGCTGATGGAAAAGCGTCCTTTTACCATGAAATTCCAATAATTAAAAAATGTATTATATATAGTGCAAAGAACAAGATTTCTTTTCTTTTTGACCACATTTAGATCAAAGTATTTATTTATTGTTACTAATTTTTAAACTTTGATTAGTTTTTATTTAAATTTCAATCCTCGAAAAAGTGGAGCTGTTGCACTTACTTCATTGCCAACAGAATGTGTGGTATTTTTATTTTGCCCTCAACAGATTAAAAATTGCAATGCAATAGTACTGTAGATTAACTTTCTTCTTGCATTTAGTGAGTTTGAATCAAAGTATTTGTTGATTTTTTATGATTTTTACATTTGATGAGTGTTTGTGACAAATTTGTGGCCATTGTTTTTGTCCATATATACTTGTTCATCTATTGACGTACTTTCCTGTATTTTATATTGACATCCAGTAAATTAAAAACTACTACACCTGAAGTACCGAATTTTAGCTAAATTTAGCAGTTTATCATGTGGGATAGGTTCGTTCATTGAATTGTTATGATTTGTTAAAAATTATCTATTTTTTTGTGTTAGTGAATTTTCAAAATGGGTATTATTTGTTTATTTAGTTGTCGCCACAGGCAATAATTACTTATTAATCCATACAATTTAGTGCATTTGTGTGCTGGAAGCGTGACATTGATTATTTAATATAGAATATTATGACCCGATTTGGTTATGGTTATTTGGTTATGGAAGGCCCCTGTATCACTGCAAACAAACTAAAATCCATAATTGCTCAACCGCCCGTGCTAGCATAATCATCCGAATTAATATCTCATCTCCCAAACAAAGTAAGGTAACTGTAGTCCCCATCGTAGCAGTCTCAGCACACGCCAAAAGACATAAGGTGAAACCGCGCTGAAAGTGAACACAGTCAACTGTTCCCTGTCATACGATATCATCATTCATCGTAAACAATTGGAATATCGAAACGTTAACAAAACGGATGAGACACACAGCTTACGGTACGCACAGAACACTTAACTCAGTAGCTCCTGCAACAAGTCGGACTTGGAATATGAGGAACCTGCAACAAGGAACACTTTTCATGCATAGCCTTCAATGGTTCCTACCACCATATACCGGAAGTTCACGTCCTCCTAAAAATGATGATCGTGATATTTGTTAAAAATATATAGTGCTTGATGATGTTAGGCCATCGTTGGTGACTCCAATTCCAAACATATAGACACACAGTCTGTCGTCAGACTATCCCCATCGCACATCAAACAACAGACCGTAAGACTAGCGTACGGCCAGCCTAGGGACACACGATGAGTCATTACAATGATGTAGCACACACAACAATACAATGTCGCACCCTTTAGATTCCTGATTACTTAGATTATGACCCGATGTGATTAAGAAAAGAAACAGGATAATATTCATATTTATACTCAAGAAGTCTGGGTGAGTTCACGGCCATGATAAATTTGCATTTTTTCAAGTTTTCTTCACACTTAACAATAGAACTCCTGAACTTGTAATTTTTATAGACCTAGTTTAATTTGAAACTTTGTCCATTTTTCTTTTGTATGGTCAAGTTTGTATGTTATTGTAAGGCATAGTTTTTTTTTATTTTAGTTTTTTTAAAATAATTATATTGTTATTTATGCAATTTTTCCCCTTGTCTCATGATTACAGGAATGAAAATGGTAAAGTGGCATCAGTAATGAAAGGATTACAAATAAATCAAACTACAAACAGATATTCTTCATAACAAAAATGTTGCATGAATATATCTTCTTGTTTTTCAGGATTCGCTCATCACACAGATGGTCAGGTTACATAACCATTCAATCCACACAAAATTGACTCTTGAAACTCTTGTGCGAGGGAAAGTGCTTGGAGGTGTAGCACATCTGCTTTCACAACCCCACAGATTTGAGAAACACACATACACAACCTCCACCTTCTGTGACTACTGTTCACAAATGTTGTGGGGTCTCTCAAAGACAGGTAACCAGTGACTTCTCAGCAACTCTCTTCTTCTTCTTCTACCTTTTTAGCTCCCAGTGGAGCATAGGTCTTCAACAAACACTTTCCAAGTCGTTCTGTTTTTTGCCATTCTTTTAAGATCATTCCATGTCTTCCCCATCATCTTCATCTCTGCTTCTATGTGTCTTCTCCAAGAATTCCTTGGTCTTCCTCTTTGTCTTTTCCCCTGGGGATTCCAAAAAAGGGCCTGTTGTGTAATACTCTCAGTTGGCCTCCGTAGTGTGTGTCCTATCCAGCGCCATCATCTTCGCTGTATCTCTTTATCCACTGTATTTGACTGGTAAATTTCCATAATTCTATGTTAGTGATTTTGTCCTGCCATTTCCACCCTTTTATTCTGCGTAAGCATCCATTAATGAAAGTCTGTATCTTCATGCTTGTCAATTTTGTTGTTCTCCATGTTTCACAGCCATATAATAGGACCAACTTAACATTTGAGTTGAAAATTTTTATATTTAACCAAATTTCTTTGGATTTCCATATGTTTTCCAGTGCAATGAAAGCTCCTCTTGCTTTTGATATCCTTATTTTGGTATCATTTTCTGTTCCTCCCTCTTTATCTATATTACTGTCCAGATATATGTAAGATTGTACATCTAGTAGAGGTATTTCTCCTAGTTTTATTTCGTTATTGCCAACTGTATTAATTCTCATAATGTTGGTCTTATCTCTATTAATCTTCAGTCCTAGCTGTTGTGATCTCTCATCAAGTATGCTCATTTTATCCTGCATCTGTTGATGGCTGTGTGATAGGAGAGCAACTCTCTTAGACTTATCAAATAAACCAAAGGATATTGTGATTTGTATGGCTCTATGGACATCACCAAAATTTACAGCAATAATGATGTGTGACATTTGTTATATTTGAAATTTCAAAAATTTAATGTATTGTTTTTTACAATTGTACGATAGAAGTAGCACCTCCCTCCCTGCATTAGTTTAGCTCTGGTGACCAAACTCACAAATTGGGGGACAAGTTTGTGGTCAGTGTGAGAATAAAGACATACTCACCCTGGCAGTCAGAAGTGGCTGTTATATATAGAGCTTATATATAGATAGAGCCCCACAACAGGAAGGTCAAAAGTAAATAGAAATCATCACTCAAGAATATGTTTATGAAATCCCACATTATGAATAGACCTGGAGACAGTTCAGAACTACAACTACCTTGGACATACTATAACCAGTGATGGAAAATGTACAACTGAAATAAACAAAAGAATAGGAATGGCAAAAAGTAATTTTAATGTCATGAAGAACATACTAACATCAAAACAAATAACACCAGGGCTAAAACTAAGAATAGCAAAATGTTACATCTTCTCAATATTCCTATATGGTGCAGAAACATGGACATTAGACAAGAAAACAGAACAGAGATTAAGCCTTTGAAATGTGGATATATAGAAGAATAGGTAGAATTGGATGGAAGGAAAAGAAAACAAACGATGAAGTCTTAAAACAACTAAAAATTAAAAGAGAACTACTAAGCACAATTCAAACAAGACAAATGCAATTTTTGGGCCATGTTAAAAGACAACAGCCTACTAAAAGTAATCCTGGAGGGGAAAATACATGGTAAAAGAGGCAGAGGCAGACCAAGACTAACATGGACGAGTAACATCAAAAGATGGACAAATCAGCCTATGACAACCTGCACCATCAAAGCAAGAGACAGAGAAGAATGGCATTTCATGGTAGCCAACCTTCGTTGCGGAGACGGCACTCGATGATGATGATGCCACTCAGCCAACAGCAAAGAAACTTGAACACACACAACACCAGTCCAGAATGTTAAAACAAGTAATTGATGATGACTCCAGCTACTGATGACTCCAGCTCTGTGCTGGTTGATAGTCCTCTTATGATCCTACTAAGCCTTTCATTTCTGGTTATACCCATCTTTACTCCCATCTCTTTCACCCAAAGGAGAGATGTGGCATCTCACAGGGCATTAATGACATCCACCTGTTCTTTTGGTTGACCATTTTCAATGACAGCACAGCTAGCTAACCTGTCCACTTTTTCATTTCCCTGTACTCCCACATGTCTAGGGATGTAGACAAAGGTGACTGTATCATTGACATCTACAATGACTCAACCCACTATCTGTGCACAGAACCCTGCCTCCACTTTTCTTATATTGCTCATCGAATCACTAAGTATGCAGGCGTGGGTGTAGTTTTGTGATTCCAGCCAGATAAATGCCCTGGTCACTGCCATTACCTCCATCCATTACCTCCATCGTCATATTACTCATGGTCATAACATATGCACTACTGTCTTCTTTGACTGCAGAGCATGATGTAAATGCCCATGTGCTCTTTCTTTCTTTTTGTCAGCGAGGAAGTGTAATTTCAGTGCTGTATGATTCTGAATGAGAGTTCTTCTGCAAAATATACCAAGTTCAGGGTGTATCCACATGCTGAAGAGCTGTATGACTGCAGAGACTATACTAACGTAGCATGAGTTGGTCCACTAGTGGATCATTCTACATCAACACCTTACCACCAACCCAGCATACTCATCCAAGCCTTTATTCACAAGGACCAATCTAGTTGTGATGTTTGAAATTTGTAAACAATGAACCAGGATCATTCTGGATTGCAAACACTACCCACTTGTTGAAGATGAGACATGATTACAAAGATACATCATCTAAATAGTATGCTTCATCTAAATGGTATTCATCAATTTAAGTATAAATATAATGTACCCAGAAAAGAAAACACTTATATTGCCTGTCTACAACAACTTAGAGTATTGTCACACTTGACAGGAAATGCAGAGACAGAACTCAGTCGCAGTCAATGTGGAGGTCAACGGCTTCATCTGGGACAACTCTGATGAGAAAGTTGCAGTCATCTATACAGATGGATCTGTAATACGACACCAAAGGAGTGCATGGGCATTTATAGCACGCTCAGCAGGCAGAATAGTCAAGGAAGACAGTGGTGCATACGTTATGACCACGAGTAGCATGATGATGGAGGTGATGGCAGTGACCAGGGCCAATTCTTTATTTCTGATCTTATCTCTCAGACTGTTTCCTGTCATTTGTCTGACACATTTCATCTCAGTAGAAGTTATCTTTCTTATTGTTCTTGCATCTAGAGTCCAGGACTGGCATTGGTAGCACAACATTGAGATGAAGATTGTATTGTAGAGTGCCCGTTTTGCCTCTAGAGTTATTTCCTTGTTGGACAATAGTGGTGATAACTGTCCAATGATTTAACAAGCTTTGATGCATCTTGAGTCTATCTCTGCTGTTTGTAAATTATCATTTGTCACTAAACTTCCTAGGTATTTGAATTCCTCTACTTGTTTTAGTTGCCTGCCTTCTATAGTTATGTTGATGTTCTGTTTATTTTTGGCGATATTCATGACTTCTGTTTTGTTGATGTTGTTTTTCATGTTGTATTTTGTGCCTTGGTGGTCGAATCGATAACTTGTCGGGCCCCAAATCCGAAGAATGCAGCTACGAATCCTGGTAGGGTCAAAAAGTTTTTGTAGCAACGATAAATATATGCGGGATAAAAAATAAAGAAGCTGAACTTAATAGAAGAAATGACAAAAAGGAAAATTAAAATACTAGGATTAGCGGACACCAGAGTAAAAGGACAACAGATAAAGAAAACACACATGAACTACATGAAAATATTCTCAGGAGTCGACAACATAGAAAGAGCAACACATGGAGTAGGTTTTATCATCGACCCAGAACACGCAAAGAACATTCTAGAAATAAAATACCATTCAGAAAGAATTATCACAATTAAACTACTAGAAGACGATCGAAAAACAAATTACATTCAAATCTATGCACCATGCAACAACAACGAAAGAGACAGCGAAGAATTCTACAACACACTGAGTGAAATCATTAACAAGATTGACGAAAGGGACGACATGTTAGTGATGGGAGATTTTAATCGAAGGCTTGGGAAATGCAATACAGTGAGAACAGTGATATCTTAGGACCCTTTGGCGATAAAACGGCTGAAATAAACGAAAATGGAAGCAGACTGCTGGATCTATGCAATCAAAATGATTTATTTATGACCAACACATTCTTCAAACACAGAGAGTCGCAAGTATACACCTAGTACAAATGGAATGACACAACATGCAGAAGCCAGATAGATTTTATACTAACAAGAAAACAGAACAAGAAAAGAGTAACCGACAGCAGAGCAATCCCAAATATTACAGACGACACGGATCACAAGATGGTTATGATCACACTAAGACAGTCAAAAATAAAGAGAATATATGGAAAACAAACAAAAGAAGTGAAAAGAACAGACAATAAAAATAAAACAATTAAAAGATCAAGAAACAAGGAAAACCTTAGAAGAAAAACTAACAGAGGAATTCAAGAAACTCCCTAATGAAGTATGCACAGTAGAAGAAGAGTGGAAACTTATTTAAAGAAACAGTAACCAACATCTCTAAAACAGTTTGTGGAACGAAGCTAAGAACAAGAGAAGGGAAAAAGAGCACCCCGTGGTGGAACGAAACAATCAGACAAGCAATTAAGGAAAAGAAGAAACTGTTTAAAAATTGGAGGGAGAACATGAACCAAGAAAAATATGAAAAATATGCATTAGTTCGAAAAAGAGTTAAAATGTTGATCAAAGAAGCTAAGCAAAAGAATTGGACAGAATTTGGACAAAACATGAGCAGGGACTTCAAGACAGCCACAAGAGATTTCTACAAAGCAGTAAAAGCCACAAGAGCGAGAAAAGAAAACCATGATCCTACTGAACTGATAAATGACAAAGACGGACAGCCAATATCAAATAAACAATGTATGCAACAGAGATGGAAAGAATATTTTGAAGGCCTGTTAAACATACCAACTACCAATAAGACAACAAAAACCACGCCAGAACTCACAAATACTGAACGCAACATCATGAAAGAGGAAATCGAAGAAGTAATCAAATATGCACCAAGAAATAAAGCACCGGGGATAGATAACATACCAATATAAATAATAGCAGCAGCAGGAGAAACAGGAATGCAATGGCTGCACAGAATATTTAATGCAGCATGGCACCAACAACAAGCCCCAGAAGACTGGCAACAGGCAATCATCATACCAATATGGAAAAAGAAAGGTAGCAAAAGAGACTGCAATCAATATAGAGGTATATCTCTTCTCAGCCATGTAGGAAAGCTATACGCCAAAATCATGGAAAAAAGGCTGAGACCAATAATAGAACTACAGTTAAGCGATTCTCAAATGGGGTTCCGAAAAAAAAGAGGATGTACCGACGCACTATTCACACTAAAACAGCTTGCAGAAAAAGTGACAGAACACAATCAAAACTTATACATAGCCTTTATTGACCAGGAAAAAGCATTCGACACAGTAAACAGAGAACAACTGTGGGAGATACTAACAACATACGGAGTAAGCAAACATCTAACCAACCTTATTAAAAGCCTCTATGTCAACAGCAGCTGCAGGGTCAGAACAGCAGCAGGCTACACAGACCACTTCGAAGTTAGATCAGGCGTAAGACAGGGGTGCATACTATCCCCCCTACTGTTTATTACATACATGGATCATATATGCAAGCTAGCCAACCCATCAGAGACAGAGGAGATCAACGAACTTCTATTTGCAGACGATCAGGCATTAATACATGAAACAATAGAAGACCTACAAGACCACTTAAACATACTTAACATCTCAGGCACAAAATACAACATGAAAATCAACAAAACAGAAGTCATGAATGTCGCCAAAAATAAACAGAACATCAACATAACTATAGAAGGCAGACAACTAAAACAAGTAGAGGAATTCAAATACCTAGGAAGTCTAATGACAAACGATAATTCTCAAACAGCAGAGATAGAATCAAGATGCAACAAAGCTTGTCAAATCATCGGACAGTTATCACCACTATTGTCCAACAAGGAAATAACTCTGGAGGCAAAATGAGCACTCTACAATACAATCTTCATCCCAACGTTGTGCTACCAATGCCAGACCTGGACCCTAGATGCAAGAACAATAAGAAAAATAACCTCTACAGTGATGAAATGTGTTAGACGAATGACAGGAAACAGATCTGAGAGATAAGATCAGAAATGAAGAACTGAGAAAAAAGCTAGGAATAGCCCCCGCCATAGAATATATAGAGAAACAACAGATAAAATGGTTTGGCCACGTGACAAGGCAGAAAGAACAAAACACAACACAACGAGCCTTCAACAAACATTGTGAGAACACCAGACCCAACGGTCGACCACGAAAAAGATGGGTCGACGGAATATTAGAAGCATTAGGAAACATAATAGCAGCAGAGGCGAACAGAAGAGCAAAAGACTGCAAATTATATCTCCCCTCGACGCTGAAAGGCAGATGAGGAAGGAAAGAAGAAGAAGAAGAAGAAAGCTGTTGAGTCTATTTAAGTGTTCTTGTAGGTCTTCCATTGTTTCATGTATTAGTGCCTGATCGTCTGCAAATAAAAGCTCGTTGATCTCCTCTGTCTCTGATGGGTTGGCTAACTTGCATATATAGTCCACGTATGTAATAAACAATATGGGGGGATAGTAAGCATCCCTGTCTTACACCTGATCTAACTTAAAAGTGGTCCATGTATCCTGTTGCTGTTCCGACTGTGCAGCTGTTGTTGATGTAGAGACTTTTAACTAGGTTGGTGAGATGTTGGCTTACTCCGTATGTTGTTAGTATCTCCCACAGTTGTTCTCTGTTTACTCTGTCGAATACTTTTTCCTAGTCAATGAAAGCTATGTATAAATTGTGATTGTGTTCTGCCGTTTTTTCTGCAAGCTGTTTTAATACGAATAGAGCGTCAGTACATTCTCTGTTTTTTCGGAACCCCATTTGAGAATCGCTTAACTGTAGTTCTATTATTGGTCTCAGTCTTTTTTCCATGATCTTGGCATATAGCTTTCCTACATGGCTGAGAAGAGATATACCTCTTTATTAATTGCAGTCTTTTTTGCTACCTTTCTTTTTCCATATTGGTTGCCAGTCTTCTGGGATTTTTTACAAATGTGTTAGGATGATATATAAAATAAACATAAAATGGTATTGAGCAGCATCAACAGAAAGACAAGACAAACTATTACGATTCAGCAAAAGCCTTCATCAGGTAAAACAAACAATAGGGCTGGTAGGATTTAATTAGACCAAAGGAACCAAACAGGGACAAATTTGAACAATAGAGGAGGTGTCCCATAGGGTGAAAAGAAAATGAAAAGAAGGGTAAAAGAGAGAGATGATAGGGGTGACATGGGGGAAGAAGAACAAGAGGGGTAATAAAGAAAATGCAGGGAGGAATAGGGATAGGACGCAGGAAAGAAATGGAGAGGAGACCAGTGATTAAAGACAAGAGTTTAATCTTACATGGTTGGAGAGTACCAAAATGGGCTATGAGTCAGTTCTCCAATGCGAACCAACTATGAATGTCAGAGGAACATGGATGATGGAAATGTTTATCAGGACCACTGATGTGCCAAATTAATTCATGGTCAGAGAATAGATAAGTGGCAGCAAGTTTCATAGGATAGGAATAAATAAAAAGAGATATCTTCAGCTCATAACATATAAGAGTACACTAAAAAAAAGTGAGAAACTCTTTCAAGAGCTTCTAAATACTGATAAACATGCTTTAGCAGTGTGTCAAACATAAATCATGTTCTAAACAAGAATATAAAATGTCTGAGATATGAAAAGTTTTGATATATACTATGAACTTTAACCAGGATTAAATTACATTATGAGAAAGTATAACACCATCATCATCAAGTATCATGCCTGCTGGCGTAGGTGATAATGTCTCTCCACAACTTTTGATCTCGACAATTTTTTTATCATTTCCATTGTTGACTTTCTGCCACGCCATTCTCTTAAGCTGTCTGGTATCTTTTCTCTTTGCTTCCCTCTATCTCTTCGTCCCTCGATTTTTCCAGTTGTTACAATATATTCCAGCTGTTCCCTTCTCATTGCATGGCCAAAAAATGATGATTGTTTTTTCCTAATATTGGAAATTAGCTCTCTTTTTGCTTTGGCCTCTTTCAGAACATTTTCATTACTCTTCTTAGCTGTCTATGGTATTCTCAACATTATTCTGTAAAACCACATTTCTAGAACCTCCAGTGATTTTCTTGTCTGTTGTCCTATTGTTCATGGTTCACATCCATATGTTAAGACTGGCTCTACATAACATTTAAGAACTCTTTCTCTTGTTCCCATTGTCAAAAATGGATTGCACAGTTTCTTCCTCCTGAAACCAGAAAAAATAAAAATCATAGCTGATTTCAAATTTATAGAGAGAGAAAAAAATGGAAACATGTCATCTTATGAGATAACAATCTAATTGTAATACTGTAGAATAACTAGCTCACTGTAAGAGTTAGTTTAGAAAACTTGAACATGAGTCTGGTTACTACAATTTGTACAACACAAAAAGTAAAAATACTTATAATAAAAACAACGAACAAAATTCATAACTGAACCTTCAAAACTTATTCTTTGCAGCATTTATCCACTTTTGTGGTTCAGTATTTATGGAGGTAGGAGAAAAAAGAGCACATGTTCTAGTGCATTCACCTCATGATTTACCAGTCAAAGTTGTTATTTTACCTCATATTAAAACATTTGTTTATCCCACTATGAATTGAAACTACATCCTTTTTGTTTGGAGAATTATCCATTCAGCCACCTGTCCTGAACAGGACAAAATGGAAATAGGCTTTGAAAAGATTAGTAATTTGAATCTAAATGGATATATTGGGGTTTTATTAGGGAACTGCTAGAAAATAAGACAGAGCTCTTTTGGTATGTATGAGATGCAGTAGCGTCTCAAGCTGGCACTAGTTGGGGCAGCAAGATTAAATGGAATATCGTATCCATTGAGACATTTCTTTGCTCATGTGTCTACTTTAGTCATTAGATATGATTTATTTCAGGATTGAGATGTGCAGATTGTGGCTACAATTGTCATGATAAATGTCAAACCAGTGTGCCAAAAAACTGCCAGAAGTTGAAGGTACTAGGAGACGTTGGTTCAAGTGCTGCACAGATACAGGACAATGGAAGTCCAGGTTCTAATGTTAGCCCTGACACAGGTATGGCCTGTTAGTTTGTTTTTGTTCACTGTTAATAGTTTTTAGCCCTAGATTATGATTACATTGCAAAAATTACAACCTTAAAATACAAATCCTTGGAATTCAACAATTTGCCATGCACAAATTCTCTTTCCTGCTGTGTACTTTCCTAATTGTTTCTGCCAAGGACATGTGATATGTCATTGCATCCGGAAGTGTTTTTTTTTTTTCAAAATATAACCGAGGTGTTGTAAAAAATATAATCACATCATAATAGTATGGTTTTTTTTAATTAATGGTAACTGGAAGAGACTTTGTTATATTTTGTGGTGTCAGTAATGATGAAACAGAGAGTTTTTAGTATTTTTCTATTTCAATGAGGGGAACATCTGAAATAATAGAATTGTATAATTCTGCAAAGGGTGTCTTTGGCACAGTTGATCAAATATGCTCCAGTATGTCAACCTGTAGAAGACAAAAAGATTTTACAGTATGCTGAACACCTGACAATTCTAAATGGATTAATTATTAATGTTTGCAATCATTATCAAGTACCGGGCCTACTGGCGTAGGTGATCATGTCTCTCCACAACTTTCTATCTCGGCAGCTATTTATCATTTCTGTTGTTGACCTTCTGCCAAGCCATTCTCTTAAGCTGTCTGTTATTTTTTTTCTTTGCTTCACTCTATCTCTTTGTCCCTAAATTTTTCCAGTTGTTACAATATATTCCAGTTGTTCTCTTCTCATTACATGGCCAAAAAATGATGATTGTTTCTTCCTAATATTGGAAATTAGCTCTCTTTTTGCTTTGACCTCTCTCAGAACATCTTCATTACTCTTCTTAGCTGTCCATGGTACTCTCAACATTCTTCTGTAAAACCACATTTCTACAGACTCCAGTGATTTTCTTGTCTGTTTTCTTGTCCTATTGTCCATGATTTGCATCCATATGTTAAGACTGGCTCTACGTAACATTTAAGAACTCTTTTTCTTGTTTCTATTGTCAAAAATGGATTGCATAGTATCTTCCTAATTTTTTGGAAAGCTGCTTTTGCCTGAGCCATTCTGCATCTCATCTCTTTTGTACATCTTCCGTCTGAGGTTAACAAAGTTCCCAAATATTTAAATTCATTTACCTGTTTTAATATTGTTCCACTTGTCTTTATTTTGCACTGAGGTGATGTCTTTTTCTTTGTTGTTACCATTACCTCTGTCTTTTTGCTATTAAGGCTGAGGCCTTAATTTTTGCTTTCTTTCACTATAATGTCCAACATTTCTTGTAACTCATTTTCACTCTTAGCGATTAAGACTGTATCATCAACATACCTTAGATTATTTACATTATGACCTCCAATTGTTATTCCAGGCATTCCCCTTATGGATCTTAAAATAATCTCACTATAAATATTAAACAAATCTGGTGACAGCACACAACCAAATGTTTGCAATAATACTTGAATAAGGAAGAAAAATTCATCCAGGCAGGATTTCATCATGAAAATGACAGACCTCATGAATGCACATTTGCTTGAAAGATTCAGTGCTCTGACTTTGTCACGATGTTGTGGTAGTGACAGACCACATTAATGCATATTTGCTTGAAAGATTCATCGCTCTGACTTTTTTACGATGTTGTGGTAGTGACAGACCACATTAATGCATATTTGCTTGAAAGATTCAGCACTCTGACTTTGTCACGATGTTGTGGTAATTACAGACCTCATGAATGCACATTTGCTTGAAAGATTCATCGCTCTGACTTTGTCACGATGTTGTGGTAATTACAGACCTCATGAATGCACATTTGCTTGAAAGATTCAGCACTCTGACTTTTGTCACGATGTTGTGGTAATTACAGACCTCATGAATGCACATTTGCTTGAAAGATTCAGTGCTCTGACTTTGTCACGATGTTGTGGTAGTGACAGACCACATTAATGCATATTTGCTTGAAAGATTCAGCACTCTGACTTTTGTCACGATGTTGTGGTAATTACAGACCTCATGAATGCACATTTGCTTGAAAGATTCAGCACTCTGACTTTGTCACGATGTTGCGGTAGTGACAGACCAGACAAGTTGAATTATACAACATCAACAAGGTTTCCTGACACTCAGAATTTAGTCCACTTCGTTGATGACGAAATTCATTCATTCATTGGGTCTCCACATCAAAGGTTGGTAACCATGGAGCACCATTTTACTTTATCTCTTGCCTTGATAGTACTTGCTGTCATAGGATCACCTGTTCTCCTTTTGATGATATCAGTCCACTTTAGTCTTGGTCTTCCTCTGCCTTTTTTACTTTGTATCTTCCCTTCCATGAAGGTGAAGCTCTTTTAGTAGAGCTTTGTGTCTCTACCTGTCCCAAAATTTATGTTATCTTTATGACATAATAACGGTGCTTTATTGACTCTCACTCGTCTCTGTTGTATATTCAAAGTTTAGAAACCTGGACAGTAGCCAGGGTGGTATGCTTATTCCCATACTCTTTACAACTTAGTTTACCTGGGACCAAGCTCATGGTCTGAGGTCTGTCTCCATCATGGACATTTTGCTTTATTTTTCACACACCCTTTCCATTTGCTGTTGTCTTGACAGGCAGCAATTGCAGTTTGCAAGCTTACTGGTTGCACCTGGTCAGTATTAAAAAGAAAGGAAAGAAAAAACCAGAAACCAAATTCTAGGTGTGGACTGCCCAGTTGTACTCTTATTGACTCTCACTTGTCTCTGTTGTAAATTTGATGCTTAATAACTGAGGCCATTCAAGTGATTTATACATAACTACAGACTTACTGGGAGCCATGATAGCTCATTGGTTAGTGAACTGGACTACTAAGGACAAGAGGTCGGGTCTGATCCTGATTGGCAGCTTCTGGGTTTGCCCAGCTTTAAATGGGTACTGAATTTTTTCTGGGAAAGTAAAGCAGCACAGGTGTAATACCAACCAAATTACCCCAAAAATCAAGTGCTAAAGGCCTATAAAAATTATGGTCACTAACACCATATTCCCTATATGCCACTTGGTGTGACAGGGCTTTTTACTTTTTTTACTTACAGTCTTTCTGTCTGAAAAACCAGACAATTTGACACGAAACGGTTCATCATTTCTCGACTTTCTATTGATCTCCGAGCACATAAACAGTGGTACATGTTAAGCTCTCAAGTATTGTGTAATGCTACATAGTAGTGAATCTGGCTAGATTCAAAGACATATCAGTGAATGCGATCAATTTTGTTCTTGTGTTATCTGCTGGCTACCCTTTTACTATTACAATGTCAGAGAATCAATCAAGAAATCCTACAAATGAAACAGAAAGCTGATATAGTTGAATGTGTTCCAAAGATTTGTACTACAAGGTCGGTAACAATATTATTTCCCAAAGTTACACAGGGATTTCTTTGGAGAGTCAATTTTACAGCCATAACTTATGGACAGGTTTGCTTAATCTAATCCCTGGCCAGGATTTCACCTTGAAAATGGCAGAAGACCTCATGAATGCACTTTTGCTTGAAATATTCAACACCCTGACTTTACAACATGATATCAGAGAAATTCTACAAATTGAAATTGTTTCTGACACAGTTCAACTTCATGTTGGTCCTTCATGAACAGTTTGGGTAAAGTCCAAATTTAGGGACATAAATTAAAGTGGTCTCCCCTTAGTTGATGTCACAACAAAATTACTGTGGTTCTCAGATACTAAAAATTATCTTTTATGTTCATCACTAGTGCTTGGATTTTTATGACCTAAAAAATGTAAAATGTATTCTAAAAATCATTGAAATAGGCTTGCATTTATGACTTAAACAATAGACCATGGAAGAAATATGGCAACAACAACAAAAAATGACATATTTATTACTTATTTGGTATTTAAAATGGCGTTAAATTATTTGCTAAGGCGTCTACATCCTTTGCACCGGGCTCTGTTTTCATGTCTTTGTCTTTGTTGACAAACAATTTCTGAGGCTTTGCATCTGTCTGACTTTAACCTTTTCAATTTATTGACACATTTATTTCCCTCTCAGTGTCTGCAATTACTTTTGCACCATAGAAGTGTCTGACTTAATTTTCTCCACTTCAAACAGTGCCAGAAGTTACAATAGTATTCCTGTTTGAAGTTTCATTTCAGAACAAACTTTCTTAACAGCACTGTCACTCCTGCATGCTTTTGCTTCAGTGTGGTGTTTTGGCCAAAGGTCTCTTTTATATTTGAACATCAAACATTATATCCTGACATTTGGTAAATCAACTAAAGCAGTCTTTAATTTTCCATCTAAATATTTATTTTGAATTACGTTGTCTGACTTATAGACATGTTGTATATTCAGGCAAGTTTACATGTTTCTTAGCAATAAAATTACAAGGCCAAATTTGTTCTACTTAATAAAGGGTCATTTAAATGAAAGTTTTATTGTACATAAAATGACAGCAAGTATGACCAAACAGAGGAGGAAAAGAGGAAGATCCAGAGAGACACTGAGAAGAACATTGATGAGAGAGGCAAGAGCAGCAGGATTCTGCTCCCTCAATGAGATAAAGCTGCTTGCACAGAACAGAGACAAATGGCGAGATTTGATAAAATATCTTTAAAAGAATTGAAAACTGCTAGAACAAAATTTCAAATAAGAGAAGGAGTATCTTGGTCTACGCCCTATGGGCCGACTACGGCTCAAAAGGTCAATAGATAGATAGATGACCAAACATAACCAAAAATATGCATTTATGCCCTTTAATTTGTTAAAATATGACCTAAACCTAAATTAAGGTCAAAATATGCTTTTATATGACTAATAAAAACGTCAGTGTTCAGAAAGGCATGAAAAATGTTGAAATTAACTTGAATTTAAAAAATACATCCCAGGAAAAAATAAAACATCTTAAAAATTCAAACCCTATTCATCACTAACACAATTTATTTTATTTTTTGGTTAGGGATAAAGTTTGGGTTAGGGTTTGGGAACATAGGACTTTATCGTCATGTAGTTTTTCTTTTTTCCACAATTAGGGCTCTTTTAATGACCGATTAGAGAACCACCAAATAATGTGCAATGTCACTCAAGGAGATGTTACTCTTCCGAACTGAAATAATTTATATCCTTGAACTAGGACTTTACCATAGTTTTTTCTCTGTGACCCATCAAAAAGCCTAAAAAATGTAAACAAACTTTTGCGCTTTTTCTAATAAGGCTACTTGCCCTGGGCATAATGTAAACATTTGTTCTGACTGTGCCATTTAATTCTTTCCTTTATTTTTAAATTACAGTTCTTCCAGATTGTCATTGTTTCAAATATTTCTAACAAAATGTTTTGATGTCTTAACAAAATTTGGTATCATAAAAAAGTGACTTACAAATAGACATCACAATCTAGGGTTTAAACTAAAATCCACTGAGCCACAGTTTACAGAAGATCTGTAATAACTGACATACTTGGGCAGCATTATTGACAAGGGAGGATAAACCAACAGATAATAAACAAGGAGAGAATAAACAAGGAACAACTTCCATCCAGCTTGACAAATTATGGGTTGCATAAATAAAAAGCATCAAGATAAGATAATACTAACATTAAAAACAGTCTGATGACTCAGAGACATGGATGTTAAAGAATACAACTGAACAAACATTTAACTGTGAGGAAAATTCTGAACATCAGATGGTATCAGAAATGAAGATAACCTTGAAGACAAGGGCCAGTTGATCAATAGATTATGAGAAGATTATGTAAAGTTTGTTGATTGGCTGGCTGGTTTAGTAACTGCATTTTGTTTCCTGTATGTGTGATTTTGGCTGACAATTTTATATTAAGAGAATGCTAGCCCAACAACAGCTACAAATAGTCATCTTTTATGACATCCTAGGGTATCCAGTGGACAAACTCGTACCAAAACTCATTAGGAAATGTTTATGTTGAGAAAACTGTACAGAACAAGAAGTCATTGGATTATCAAGTGGTCTGCGAAACAAGGACTTCTGATTCTTCTTAAAATTCTTCTTTTTTGGACTTCAGATCTTATTAAAATTCAAAAGTGTGTGTAATTGAGTATATGTACATGTGTGTGGTAGGGGGAGGGGAGGTGTGTGTTTTGTTCACTATTCAAATAAAAAGGAGCAACTTCGCTGCAATCTCCAAAGAAATGGCAACTAGTGACCCAGTACTGTCCCAAACACTACCGAAACCCTTATGCCCATCTGATATGACTCCTCATGGGAAACACAAAATACCAGAACTTAAGGAAGACATAATAAGAATCATGAAAAAAGGCACACAAACAGACAAAGAAAGAAAACACATGGCAGAAAAACACACAAACAGCAACTACCCACAGGACTCCTGGTCACACATATACACAAATTGCTCCGCTACAAATGCCACCAGAAATGGAGGAGGAGGTGTGTTCCTGAGGCTGAAAAACCAGAATGAGATCACCAAGTCAATAGCTACTGGGAAATTCTCAAACAACTATAAAGCAGAAACTGAAGCCCTCAAAGATGCTGCAAAACTGGCTATCCAACACAAAAATAACATGCACAGGAAATTGGTGATACTCACTGATGCACTGTCAGTCCAACCCTAGACCAACTGTGCAATAACTTCCAGAGAGTGGTCATCTAGTGGTTACCATCACACTGCAATATTTACGGAAATGAACGTGCAGACAAACTAGCTAAGGAGGGAGAAAGATTACAACAAGAGAACCATCTGGTCAGTTACGATGAAGCCAAATCCATAATCAAAGGCCAATGCCATAAAAAATGGAAACGAGAATACCCAAAGTATAATGAGAGGGACGGATACATCCAACTATCAAGGAGGGATCAAGTCATCATACTTTGCCTTCACACTCGCCACAACAGAATGAGAAACCACATGTTCACCAAACTCAAAATAGGAACTACCAGCCAATGCCTCTGTACACTTGATAACATGACAACAAAACATGTTCTACAGGATTGCCCCCAAGTCACAGACCTGAGAAGGACAATGTGGTCCACACCCACCTCCCTGGAAGAGAAACTATACGGGGTAACTGAATCACTTAAACAGACAGCTGCCTTCATAAGAAAGTCAAGAATCCTACTCTGAATGAGCCATGATCGCAGAAGAAGAAGAAGAAGAAATGTCAATCAATAGCTTTTTGCATTAGAACTAGGCACACAACACCACAATGGCCAAATCATAAACATATTAATGCTCTCAATTTGAATCTATTAAATTGTATGACAATGTTTACTGTAACTGTCCTTTGTATTTGTTAATAATTCTTGAGGAGATCTGCACACTTGTAGATATCATCCTGAACTTGTATGTGGGGAAGGAGAGAAATAGTAGTCAAGGATTGTTGATACCTCCACAGTGTACATCTAGAAATAGTACCAGTTATAGTCTTGTCAACATACTTTCTTCCTTGTATAATTGACACTTTTATAGTAGATATTTTATTAATGTCAAGGTCACACTTATTATAATCTCCTACTGTCAACTTTGTTGCTCTATTTTCTTAGACATTAACCCACTACATCTAGCTTTAGCAGTTGTTTTGTGAAGGTTTCCCCAGCCTTTGATCATCTCCAAGATAGTCTCTTATAGTATAGTAATCAGTACAATGAGTGAGCAGTCAGAGATTCAGCTGTGTTGTGTAGAAGGTGGACGTGTTGGACTGAAAGATAAAGATGACACAACTCGCTTATAACCACAACACAAAGTAATCCCATATCATGCCGATGGTAGACAACAAAGAAATATTTATTGAGATAACACAAATAATAAACAAATTTTCTCCGACCTGCCATTAGTACATGTCTGACTTGAAAGAACTTTCTGGAAGCATGTTCATAGGACACACTTATCAGGTACTTCACAACACTTTTAACTCTTTGATTGGCTGTAAACTCAGGTGCCACACTTTCAACTCTTCAACCACCTTTCATCTCAAATGCCAAACCGCCTAGATTTTATCTCTCAGTCATGATGCAGTGTTGACTATAGATATTTCAGTATCCATATTCTACCTTTCAGTTCCATCTTCACATTTTGATCACTTCAAAGGAAAAGATTCAGAGCAAGGTAATTATAATGGTTACCTGTTTAAGCAAGGCCAGTTTTTCCGTCAGTGGAAGCAGCGCTGGTTTGTTCTGGACCCAATGAAGCATCAGGTATTTCACCTCTTTCATTTCTCTAGTCAATGTATTATATAATAATTGTACTAATTCATGGTCACATTACTTAATTTTATGTATTTAACTTTTCTTCAAACTTAATATAATCAAATTAATTTGTATAAAGTTCATTGCTGCAAGTAAATAATTGACTGCTAGGTGATGAAAGAAACAGCACAAAATTCTAACATGTAATGAAGTATGTTTTTATTAGAAATTATATTCATACACTTGTTCAGTGTCTACAATTTATATAGTATTCTTGTAATGCTCATTAACACATTGTGTGTTGTGTTCGTGTTTTGTTTTTACATTTCCTTGAACTTAACAATAGGGGAATTGGGTGATCAGGCTAAAGACAACAATTCCTTCAGACAAGCTGTGATGATAGCAACAATGTACAATGGATATGCAACTGCATGATGATGATGCATCCATACCATGTTCCTTATGTGATACTTTAGGACATAGAATTTAGGTTTCAGCTTAAGTAAGATCTTGTAACACACAACAGGACAAGATCTTTTTTTTTTAAATTACTTCACCTCTGGCATTATGTCTAATGTCACAGTGCAACATAATTGTCACTATTATGACATCACAACGTGAAATAAAATATATCTGCAGAAATTACAGAGAAAAGGCTCAGGCCAAAGGCTCAGAACTACAGATAAGCAATTCTCAAATGTGCACACGGCTGCCAGGGAAAAATGGATTAACATGAAAAATTCAGTTCCTAGTCTCAAGGGACTTCACTGGAGGTGAAAGCTGGCGAATGCAGACAAAAGAAATGGGGTTCCGAAAAAAAATAGAGAATTTTACCCTATAACAAGTAGCAGAAAAGACGACAGAACACAATAAAAATTTGTACATAACTTTCATAGACCAAGAAAAACATTTGACCAAGTAAACAGAGAACAACTATGGGAGAAAATAACAATATATGGAGTAAGCCAACATCTAACCAACCTGTGTAAAAGTCTCTACATCAACAGCAGCTGCACAGTCAGAACAGCAGCAGGCTACACAGACCACAGTTAGAACAAGTAGGAGTAAGACAAGGGTGCATACTACCTTTTCTATTGTTTATTACTTACATGAACTACATATGTATGTTAGCCAACCCATCAGAGACAGGGAATTAATGTGCTTCTATTTGTAGATGATTAAGCACTAGTACATGAAAAAATAGAGGACCTACAAGAATACTTAATAAATAATTATGTTGTTATTAGTTTGTTTACTTACACTACTATTTTATTGTATTTCATCCAGTTACGTTATTACGAAACCTCTGATGACCAACACTGCAAAGGCTTCATAGACTTGTCCGAGGTGGAGTCAGTCAGCCAAGTCAGATCAGTGCCTGGAGCTTTGAAGAGAGCAGGTGATAATTGTTTTATTGAGGTAAGGTCATAGAAATTCTGGGCTTTGTTTACATATTTTACAAAGGACACTACAACTATTAAGCCATAGGTAGATAATGAGAGTTCTAATTTTCTATTTATAGATCCAATTTAAGTAAGTATAATTTTAACATGAAAACTTTCATAACTGAATTCTTGAGGACAGTTTAGTATTACATATGTGTATACGGTTGTTTTCTATGTGAAATATGGAAGTCTGAACTTTAACTTAACTTTGATTTCGAGTGAAAGGACCTCATCCCTCATTTGAAACATTTTAAAGACGAAGCTAATGCATTTTTGGCAGAACACTATCTCATTATTTTATCCAGACCACCTTCTCATTTGATGAAGATATAAGTACCCAAATATAAAGGTAGCTTTAACATTTGAAAAAGTTAAGCAAAGAGCATGGGCCAATACAAAACTAACTATCAGGACAAAAGTTATAATTTATCAAAGCTGTGAGCATAGTACACTTCTATATGAGAATGAAACTTGGATTATAAGTGTATGGTAAAAGAAAATGTTAACCAGCTTTCATATGTGTTGCCTTTGCAAGATAGTGAAAATCAAACGATAGGACGAATTAACCAACTCAATTGTTTTGTAATGAGCTAAATTCCCATCTATCATGGCAACACTTAGGAGTTGAAGAAACTGACTTTAGTTACTTCCTTAACTCTTACAAGCCCTCATTTTTTTAAGAATTATGGAATATTTCAGGTTCCTGTTTGTAGACAACCACAGAAGTAAATGTTTGGTCTGAACCTAGGCTTATTATATATTGCTGAATAGGGGATTGGATGAGCTTTTATCTAGTGTTAAAATAAGAATAGTCAATATATTCTGTGTTATACAGACACAATAAAACAACAACACACCTTGTGTTAGAAAGGAAGGATATCATGTTTCATTTTAAAGGAAATTAAAGAAATCTTATTCTGTGTGATATGTATTTACAAACATTATAAAATATAATATAACAGTTAATTAAATAAGGTACATGCATGTTCACATACATGCAAAAGCACATACACACAAACTTTTATACCCAAACGTGCAATGAATGAAAGAAACCTGCTGGTTAGGAAAACATTTGCACTTATAAGAAGACTGTTTCTCTTGCTTCTCAAGTAGAAATGATTATTTCAGCCTGACAGATAACTTTGCTTCCCATTTCTTTTTTTTGTTTTGTTTGATAACAAAAAACGATTTTGTGACAAATAAGACATAGCTGGAACAACCTGATGGCACTCATTTACTTTCTTAGGGGACTGGTTGGTCTTGAGAGGTTGTGGGTTCAAATCCCAGCTGCACCAATGGGGATTTTAATTTGTCATTTCTCTCTGCGGCAACCACCCCTGGTCTCAGCAGCGAGGCTCGGATTGAAACATCAATTACTCAAGGATGGAAAAAAATATGAGTACCTCAGAAGACAGAGTTATCTGCCTGTGCAGTGAGGGACCCCTGTACACATGGCTGCCAGAGAAAAATGCATTAACATGCAACATTTAGTTCCTAGTCTCTAGGGACTTCGTCAGAGGTCAAAGCTGGCGAACGCAAAAAAAAAAATTAACTTTCTATACAATCTCAAACAGTGGAACAGTAATAGCTTCATCTATACCAGCAAGTTCCTTTATAAGCTCTTCAGTGAACTGATGCTGACCATACTTCTTAGGCCATACCAGAGCCTGTATATTCAGTTGTCTTTTTTATATTCTTGAAATAATATAAAAGTATTAATCCTTGCTACGTTTATAAAATTATTTATAAAATAGTTTCCCAGTACTTAATGGTTTTCCTAAAGGCTTTGTATTAAAAAATGTGTTGATCAGACCTATCTAATCCTCTCATATACTTATTATAATTGCTAATAGCAACTGGCTGATCAATATTGATTTTTGTCAAAGATATCATCACAGTTAGTTTGCCTATACATCATCATCATCATCGAGTGCCTTCTCCGCAACGAAGGTTGGCTACCATGGAGCGCCATTCTGTTCTGTCTCTTGCTTTGATGGTGCAGGTTGTCATAGGCTGATTTGTCCATCTTTTGATGTTACTCCTCCATGTTAATCTTGGTCTGCCTCTGCCTCTTTTACCTTGTATTTTCCCCTCCAGGATTACTTTTAGTAGGCTGTTGTCTTTTAACATGGCCCAAAAATCGCATTTGTCTTGTTTTAATTGTGCTTAGTAGTTCTCTTTTCATTTTTAGCTGTTTGAAGACTTCATCGTTTGTTTTCTTTTCCTTCCATCCAATTCTAACTATTCTTCTATATATCCACATTTCAAAGGCTTCAATTCTCTGTTCTGTTTTCTTGTCTAATTTCCATGTTTCTGCACCATATAGGAATATTGAGAAGATGTAACATTTTGCTATTCTTAGTTTTAGCCCTGGTGTTATTTGTTTTGATGTTAGTATGTTCCTCATGACATTAAAATTACTTTTTGCCATTCCTATTCTTTTGTTTATTTCAGTTTTACATTTTCCATCACTGGTTATAGTATGTCCAAGGTAGTTGTAGTTCTGAACTGTCTCCAGGTCTATTCCTTCTATTTTGATATCCACTTGTGGGTTTTGAGTATCTTCTTTGTTTATGATCATAGTTTTAGTCTTTTTGATATTCATCTCTATTCCATATTTTTTGCTTGTCATGTTTATTTCATTAAGTAATTGTTGTAGATATTTAGGATTTTCTGCTAGCAGGACAGTATCGTCAGCATATATTAAGATTATTGATTATCTTTCCATTAATTTGTAGGCCTGGCATCTCTATGATGTTTTTAAAAATTTGCTCAGTGTATAGATTGAACAAGCTTGGTGATAGGATGCATCCCTGTCTTACTCCTCTTTTTATATCAATGGGTGTAGAGTTCTCTTTGTTATATTTTATTATTGCTGTTTGCTCCCAGTATAGGTTACATATTAGTCATATGTCCATGTCATCTAGATTTTGCCTATACATGATGTTTTAAAATTTAAAGATCTGTCCATAGTAGTAATCATATTATGTTACAGAGCTTGTAGAAAACTTATGAGGTACATATGTTTTGGGCCTCAGAAGTCTTTACATTTTATATTAGAATTATGCAAGCATGCGACAACATGAGCCCATCCTTGAAAACCTAGTGTACTTGGCTGACCAAATCAGTCTGGGAGAAGGTTTTCTGTTTGGCAGGTTTTACCTCATTTTACAACCAACAATACCTTGGTTTGACTGTTCTCATATGTGATGGCATTGTAGCATAAGAAGTGGACTCGTCCAGAGGGGACAGCAATGTGCAACTGAAGGTCGTTAGAATCCAGTCTGAGAATCAGTTAGTGCTGATCAATGTTTACTCTGCCACGATGTGGTGGACTCCTGGAAATGGCAGTGTCTTGATGAGATCTTTCAAGAGAAGAAAGTGATTTTCTGTGGCGACTTCAATGTCAAGAACAGATCAAGGGAAAATGCATCTCCAGCAAACAAGATGAAGAACTTGAGGCAGTTCTTGATACTACCATCATCTGTCTGCATCAACAGTGACTGTCACCAGTACAGGGAATCGATCAGGCGATGAAGACAGTACATTAATTCTGGCACCTGTATCCCTCCCTCCCCCCACCTTCTATGGTGTGCAGTGTGTCCTCAGGTGTGACCATCATCCTTGCAGCATACAAGTATAGAAGGTCAGAACAAGAATACATAAGTCAAAAGTAAAGACCTTCTTTTATGGATGAAAAGTGATAAATGGCCAGTGTTTTGTGAACAAGTGCAAAGCGACAAACCTTTAAAACTTTTCTGGAGACTTTCAGACTTTTCAGATCTTACCTGGCAGAGAACAGATGAAAATAAAGGGAGGGCTTTTGAGCAAGAGTGATCAGAAGGCCATACCATAGCCAGAACAGCTATTTCAAAGGGGCCAATAGTGGGGTGTAACGTACACTCCTATAAGGTATGGTGACAGCTTTACAAAAAGGAACACAACAAAATACTGACATTTCTGCCTACATGCGGCCTTTTTCAGAAAACGAGGACAACAATCGGTGAGGCACAGATACCTACTACTACATCTAGGATGATTAAGTTAGGGAGAAGTGGACCAAGGGATAAGAGATGGGATGATGAGAGGAGAGAGAGATGTGTTACATGTTAGAGGATAGGTAAAGTGTAGAGATATAAAAATATAAATATAGAGAAATAATTGTAAATACAAAATAAAAATTAGACTTAGCTGATGGCAGTCAGGTCTTTGGTCAGGTAGAAGCAGAGATGAAGATGATGGGGAAGACATGGAATGATCTTAAAAGAATTGCAAAAAACAGAACGACTTGGAAAGTGTTTGTTGAAGACCTATGCTCCACTGGGAGCTAAAAGGTAGAAGAAGAAGATTCTATATCCCTGGCTGAAGAGGCTTTTACATTGAGTTATTGAGTTATTAAATGTACTATCAACCCTTATGTATGCGTGTGAAAGCTGGAAAACAACAAGATATATAGAAACAAAGTTGAACGCATTCGAAAATAAATAGCTAAGGAAAATACTTGGTATAGCGTGGAACGAATTCAAAACAAACGAGTAAATTAGAGAAATCACCAATCAACCACTAATATCTTCAGTAATAAAGAAAAGACGATGGTCATATGTTGGACATGTGATGAGAAGAGATAATAACCAAATAGCGAAGCAAGCCCTCATGTGGGAAACAACAGATAAGAGAAAAAGAGGAAGATCCAGAGAGACACTGAGAAGAACATTGATGAGAGAGGCATGAGCAGCAGAAATTGGCTCCCTCAATGAGATAGAGATGTTTGCACAGAACAGAGACAAATGGCGAGATTTCATAAAATATCTTTAAAAGAATTGAAAACTGCTAGAACAAAAATTCAAATAGGAGAAGGAGTATCTTGGTCTATGCCCTATGGGCCGGCTACGGCTCGAAAGGTCAATAGATAGATAGATAGATATTTGAGTTATTTGCGGGTCATCATCATTGCACTCCGAACATGTTCATAGGTGCTAAGATCCCCTCCTTAGCAAGTCCCGCAGTGTCCAGTGACTGACGACTCCAGTTCTGTATTGGTTGATAAGTCTTCTTACATGCTGACTAAGTTTCTCATTTCTGGCTGTGCCCATCTTAACTCCCATCTCCATCATCCGAAGAAGTGACGTGTATCTGTGTTTGTCGAAGTCCTGTGCTCTTCCCACATCTCGGAGGGCACTGATGATGTGCACCCGATCCATTGGTTGCCTGTCCTCAATGACAGCACAGCTAGCCAACCTGTCCGCTCTTTCATTTCCCCGTACTCCCGCATGTCCAGGGACATAGACAAAGGTGACCTTATGTATTTTGGACTTCAGCAATGACTCTACCCATTGCATACTTGCAGAGCCCTCCTCCACTTTTTTTTTATCATGCTCATCGAATCACTCAGTATACATGCGTGGGTGTAGTCTTGTGACTCTAACCATTTGAATGACTTTGTCACTGCCATCACCTCCATTATCATGCTACTCGTGGTCATGATGTATGCACCACTGTCTTCCTTGACTATTCTGCCTGTCGAACGTGCTGTAAATGCCCATGCACTTCTTTGGTGTCGTATTACAGATCTGTCTGTATAGATGACTCCATCTTTCTCATCGGTGTTATCGCAGAACAGACCGTTGACTTCCGCATTAACCACGACTGAGTTCTGTTCCCTACTTTCCCTGTCGCGTGTGACAATGCACGAGAAAGTCCCCTTGAATGACGTAGGCACCGGTATCCACTCCTCACCAGTGTTGATATTGGTAAGACCACAGACTTGTTTGATGACATCATCTGCTCAGCCCACCCATGATTTGCCTCTTTTTAGCCTGGCACCCTTTCACCGTGTTGAGTTCATGATACAGGGGATGCTCTTTATCTGCACTAATCTTCAGGTATGCTCGTGCTCTCCAGATCTTGATTCTGTCATCCATGGTTGGAAAGTCAAGAAGATACCTCATTGCTATACAGGGAGTGTCCCTTGTGCATCCCAAGATAATGCGCATGGCTTCATTCTTTATTTTCTCCAGCCTATCAATTTGAGTCGTACTGACAGTAAGAATTGCCAGGGCATACTCGATTGGTGCAAGGACTAATCCTTGGAATAGAAGAGTAAGTAGCCTCTGCTCGATGTTGGCAGCTGCCATAACCTTCAAGGCGGCTAATCCTTTGCGGGATTTTGTTATCACATGGTTGACATGGTCCTGAAAACACAGGCTGCGATTAAACCTAACTCCGAGGTATGTCATCAACTTGACCCTGGTCACCTCATCAGCTCCCATCTGTACTACCAGTGTGCCCATATTAATGATATGATTATTAAGGGAGAACCATGAAACTGATGCTTTATTAGGATTAACCAAGGCACCTGAAACCCCACACCAGGAAGGAATGCAATCAAGTTCGTCTTGCATTGTGGAGGCGATTCCCCGTCTTTCTCTTCCCTGTCAATATACCAGAATATCATCAGCAAAAGTCATAGTTCTTCTTCTCCCATCCAGTTGTTCCGTGATTGTTATTGTGTACACGTTAAATAGAACTGGTGACAATGGTGAGCCTTGTGGTAGCTCTGGACAAATGGATGTTGGCTCGAAAGACCAACTTCCACATCTGAGTATCACCTTCCACTGAAACAGTGCCGCGGCGATCCATCTAATGAGGAAGGGGTGCACCACCAGTTTGAGGAGCATATGCATGAGATATCCAAATGGTACCCTATTGTATGCATCCTCCAGATCTATAGCAGCAGCACGTCTCCTCTTGTCTGTGGAAGCCTTCGAAGACATCATAGGCAAAGACTGCCGCATTGAGCCATGTCTCTTTGTTATATCTATAACCTCCGAGTGTGGGTGGGAATGCGCGTTTCTGTTCAAGGTGACAGGTGAGGACACAGGCAACTATTTTCTCCAGCAGCTTGCCTGCAGTGTTCTGCATTGTGAATGTTCTGTAGGCACTGATCTAAAAATGGTCCTTGTTTTGGCTTCGGTAGCAGTAGTAATTAGCTGTGTAGCCACTCCTCCTTAATCTGGCCACTCTGAATGCTGGCATTAAACTCATTTGCCAGTTTTGTCAAGCCATCGTCATCTAAATCGCCTATGTCATCGTACTGAACGCCATTTGGACCAGGAGCAGTGTTGTGTGACTTTTTAAGTGTTGTGTGAATGGTACTGGTTCTGATCGTGAGATCTTCTTCCAGCAATACATCCTTACACAATTTTGACAGTGATCCCCACATCCTCATTCTTACAGCCTCATTTCTTTGGTCCATCTGCTCAATGTAGCGGGCAAGCAGGGTCTTCCCTTTGCTCTCATCAGATTTGTGCCATATCCGGCCTGTGCACTGAAAATCTGGTATGCCTCTATGTCGTGTTGTGCCATTCATGCTCTGATGAAGGGGCCAGAATGTGGCTACCGATTTTTCTGAGCACACTTTTTTACAGAAGTCATCCCATTTGGCATCCTTAGCCTGCTTAGCACATAGTTTAAAGTGCATCATTTTTTGGTCAACCTCTTTCAGATGCTTCAAGAGCTCAGGTCTATAACACTATCAGAGTCCCCTGTTCGAGTGGCCATTCTGGTTGCCCTTCCATCATTCAAGCACACTAAATCGACTGACACTAGTGCGTTCTCTAGGTCTTCCTCCTGCTTGTTGGTTATGATGTTACCCCACTGGTTGCCTCTAGCATTAAAGTATCCGTAGAAAATGACGTAGAGATTCTGCAATTGTTGTGTGTCCACCTTCCCATTACTGGCATACACATTTACAATTACGAAATGAACTGGGGTCTGCACCCTAACCACATGTACCTGCAATTCTGCATTGTTCCATGCAGACATATCAACCTCAGCTGCCACCATATTGTTGCGCACAAGGATGGCCTGCCCAAGGTGTCATCTATTGTAGAAACAATGAAATCCAGGAGTACTTACTGTCCTGTCACCAAGAAGAGTTTCTTGCAAAATCATTATATCGGCGCCGCACAGTAGCTTATCAAGAATGGGCCGTCGTTGATTTATGGACCCACAATTTCAATATGTAACGCGCACATACTTTAGGCCTATCCTCTCACACTTCGACAGCTTAATGCCACCTCTTTCACCTTGTCATGTTTTCCTTCTTCGATGTTGTCGTTTGGGCTGCATCTGAATACTTACCGTCGTCATAGTATCATAGATGATTTTGTCACTGAACGTCAATGCTGTGGATGGTCTAGACTCACATGCACTTACTCATTCGCACGGTCCAGAACCCGCTTCCACGTTATAAACTGGCCAACTCCAGTAAATCGCTCTGCAGCACGTGGATACACTGTGAGCCTTTTACAAATTAAATGAATTAAGCGTCTTTGAAGACAGACCAGCAAAAACACACCGCCATTTTTTCACGCATTCAATGGCGCCGGCTTTTACATAATATTATGAGATTGTTAAATAGATAAATGAGCTCTTCTAGAAATATATTATAACTAGAATTTGTCTGTTTTAACATAATGGTTGTGGAAAAAAAAGAGAATTCCTTATTTAGTAATGAACTCAACTGTAGCTGTCCACTCACAGTGCTGAAAACATTTCCATAACAACTGTTGCTAAGAAAAGAAAAAGATGAAATTAAGTTCAGTATTTAATTTTTTTGTTTCATTTACTGAATACTATTGTTTTATCCATAAAAACACAAAATAATGCCAGAACTGCTTTCAGAAACCTAACAGGGCAAAAAAACATGCTTTAAAATGAGTACACAATATTATAGTCTCAACATACCTCACTCTAAACATTGAGTTTGGCGAAGCAAGTTCAGTATCTTCATCATAATTAACAATTTCTAGTGTGTGATGATATCATCACTATCACAACTTATCTCCCATTAAGAGATATAGTCAGAACCATCAGATGACATTTTATTAGCAAAATAATTCATCTTAGGCACTCAATCAAACTTTCAAGTGACAAAATAGTGTTGTGACCAACAGTAGTTTAGGTGTGCTCTAGGTAATACATTTTTTAACTAAAATTGATAAATATTCTTTTTTTTTTTCATCTTCTTTAAGTCTCACATATTAATTTTAATATCAGATTATTTTTTTATTATCCAAAAAAAAATATTGTGTAACACACATGGCTAAATTGGACCCTGTCCATCAGAATAAACTCTCAGATTTCCTATACGGTGTATGTCTGAGTGTTAAAGTTATTCTAATCTGACCTTATCATTATCATTGATTGCTGTTTCCGCATCCAAGGGTTTACCATGGACACCATTCCACTCTTGTCTTTTGCTTTGATAGTGCAGTAATCCATCTTTTGATATTACTTGTCCATGTTAGTCTTGGTCTGCCTCTGCCTCTTTTACCTTGTATTTTTCCTTCCAGGATTACCTTTAGTAGCAAGGTATAGTACGAGATTTGAATAAGCATCTTAATACGCAAGTTTTCAACCATATGGGCAGTGTCGCAAATCCAAAAGTGCTCAGAGACTGCTAGATAGTGTCGCTTCAAGCATCGAAACTCACGATGCGAGGTGGCATTCCTCACTTTCCCAGAGTACTACCCTGGTACCCATTTCTCCCAGCGGCTGCTTGACCGATGGGGTATTTTTTTTCCCAACCAGAAGTACAACTCGCACTGCTTCCAGCGGGGATCGAACACGGGTTGTCCGAATGTCTGTAGCCCAGTTGTGTGGTTTTCCCAACTAGGCTACTGAGGCCCCCACAGGCTGCTGTGTGTTAAAAATCTCATTTGTCTTGTTTGAATTGTGTTTAGTAGTTCTCTTTTCATTTAAAGTTGTTTTAAGACTTCATCAGGTGTGAAAAATACACCTTATCACTTGAACAAAATGTAAACAAAACATTGTAATGGGGTAAAACAACTTTAGACAAGCAATACGTTTACTGCATGTGTGTTTCATGGGTAGAAGAGCAAACATAAATCATCTTATTACAAAAACAGAGAAGTGATATTAAAGAGCATGCAGAAAGCCTTACTAGATGAAGAGGTAGAAGGTTGAGAAAGTAACATCAAGAGGTGAACAAATAACAAGCTGTTACAATGTACCAATACATATAACAGAGATCCACGATATTCAAATTTTTATGTGAAGACCACACCTGACATAAAATTTAATTTAGTTAAATTCTTCTAATTTTCCTGAAACCTATTTCCAGATTCGTGCTGTTCGAAGAGTGTACAACTTTGTGGCTGCAGATGCCAAGTCAGCTGTTGAATGGGTGGACAAACTTCAAGGCTGTTTACAAAGAGAATGATCTGTTGAAACATTTATTTGATTCTCTTATGTGTATTGATAGACACAGACAGTGATTGTGTTGAAGCTATTGTCAGTGTCAGCTAAAACAGTGATTTGATTGACTTGAAACAAATTTGAGCTTAAGATCATAAGCTGTACGTTTTATCTATCAAATTAGTAACTGCTGACAGAGATATCAGTTTACAAGAAAAGTAGAGGCACTTTCTACTTAACATTTGACCATATATTCATTCAAGCAGAAAAAGCCTGTTTTGAGATCTTGATACACAAGATCCTGCATTGCAGATAATGGGCACAAATGCATGAAATGGACAGCGCACATATGGATTTTAGTGCAAATCGAAGATCTTTTTAAATATTATCTGTTATAAAAATGTAAATGTTTTTTTTTCCAGTATGATATCAGCAACAATACAGATAAGTGTTCACAAGCTATGTTTTTAAGTTTTAGAATGATATACCATTACAGTAAAGGAACAACCTTGTGTAATAAGATCATAGTTATCAATAATAAGGTCATAGCCATCAGTGTCCATAATGAAAGACAAATGAGGAAGGAAAGATGGAAAAGTGATCTCCTGGCTCACACACACATCATCGTCATCAAGTACCGGGCCTGCTGGCGTAGGTGATCATGCCTCTCCACAACTTTCAATCACGACAGTTATTTATCATTTCTGTTGTTGACCTTCTGCCAAGCCATTCTCTTTAGCTGTCTGGTATCTTTTCTCTTTGCTTCCTTCTATCTCTTCGTCCCTCAATTTTTCCAGTTTGTTCTCTTCTCATTACATGGCCAAAAAATGATAATTGTTTCTTCCTAATATTGGAAATTAGCTCTCTTCTTGCTTTGACCTCTTTCAGAACATTTTCATTACTCTTCTTATCTGTCCATGGTATTCTCAACATTCTTCTGTAAAACCACATTAAAACAGACTCCAGTGATTTTCTTGTCTGTCATTTTATTGTCCATGATTCACATCCAAATGTTAAGACTGGCTCTTCATAACATTTAAGAACTCTTTTTCTTGTTTCTATTGTCAAAATTGGATTGCATAGTATCTTCTTCATTTTTTGGAAAGCTGCTTTTGCCTAAGCCATTCTGCATCTCACCTCTTTTGTACGTCTTCTGTCTGAGGTTAACAAAGTTCCCAAATATTTAAATTCATTTACCTGTTTTAATATTGTTCCACTTGTCTTTATTTTGTACTGAGGTGATGTCTTTTTCTTTGTTGTTACCATTTTGTCTTTTTGCTGTTAAGGCTGAGTCCTTAATTTTTGCTTTCTTTCACTATAATGTCCAACATTTCTTGTAACTCATTTTCTCTCTTAGCGATTAAGACTGTATCATCAGCCTACCTTAGATTATTTATATTATGACCTCCGATTGTTATTCCAGGCATGCCGCTTATGGATCTTAAAATAATCTCACTATAAATATTAAACAAATCTGATGACAGCACACAACCTTGCCTAACACCCTGTTTTATTTCTTGAAACATTCTCAATTGGTTTCCAGTTCTTATGGCCGCTGTTTGTTGCCAGTACATGTTCTTTATTATTCTTAGATCTTTGCTGTCTACGTTTATGCTTTCTAAAATTTTGATTATTTCTTGGTGCTTTATTTTGTCAAATGCATTGGTATAATCTATGAAACATAGGTATAGATCTGTTTTCACCTCTATGGCTCTTTCTACAAAGATCTTCTGATGTATATGGCATTGCTTGTCCCTGTATCTCTAACAAAACCACACTGTTCATCACTAATTTCTGGACTGATTTTGTTTTGCACTCATCGCATGATGATTCTTAGTAATATCTTAGTCATGTGACATAAGGCTTATTATGTGATAATCATCGCATTCAATTGCACCATATTTCTTTGGTAGGGCTATGAATATTGATTTGAGCAGGTTGCCTGGTATGTATCCGGTGTTGTGGATATCATTCAATATTTTTGTTATTATTTCTATTCCAAAATCACCCATGGCTTTAATCTCTTCTTTAGTTATATTATCTGGTCCAGGAGCTTTTCCTGCTTTCATATTGCGCAAGGCATCTTCCACTTCTTCTTTGAGTATTTCTAGTCCTACATTATCCCTAATATTTACTTCTGTTCGTTCATCATTATAAAGATCTTTAATGTATTCTGTCCATCGTTGCATTATACTTTCTTGATCAATCAACAGTTCTCCTTCTTTTGATTTTAAACATCCAGTTTTTGATTGAGTTTTTCTTCCTGTTAATTTTCAATTTGTTTGTATATAGCTTTGGCATCTCCTTTTTGTTGCATTTCAATCTCTTTGCATCTCTGTTTTAGCCATGCTTCTTTTGCTTCATTGCATTTTAATACAATTTCTTTATTTAATCTCTTATACTCATCTTTATTTTCTTTATTTCTTCTTGTTGTATCCATTAGCTGCAAAATGTCATCTGTCATCCATTTTTTCTTGAATTTGTCCTCAGTGGTGGTATGAACTCTTTTGATGTTTGTTGCATTGATTCTTTTAGCATTTCCCACTGTTCATCGATGCTTTGTATCTTCTCTATTGCATTGTACCGGTTCTGAATTGTGATTTTATATTTGTCTTGCAACTTCTTGTCTGATTTTAGTCAATCTAAGTTTAATTTGATATTAACTGAGGCTCGTTTTGTTGCTTTTAATTTTACTCTAAGCTTTCCCACAACCGGTACATGGTCACTATTGCATGCTCACACACACACACACACACACTGCATAAAATTTACTGTAGACCATCATTATCTTAATTTTTGTTTGGATGAAAGTCATAAACTATGACCCAACACTCATTACTTTTTTGGGCTGCATTTTATTAGCTAGAAGAAATTGATTACTTTTTCATCCTTTTCTATTTGTTTGTCAAACACTCATTTGCCTCCACATTGTTAACCCTGCAAGTGCTGATCAGTGTATAATGTCTTTCTTTATATGCTATTTGATGTGTATTGCGTGTTTGTTTCAAGTGACAGGCACATGGCACAGTTTATGACAAGGATACACTTCGTGTATTAGAATAATTGAGACATATCTTCAACAAGGTTCTTCAAATCAGGATCTTCTTTGTTTTTGTTTGTGCTATTTCTGTATAAATTTTGGGACTGCTTCCCTAGCCTTTGATTTTCCTTGACCTTTCTTTAAAACTTGTTTAGTGTTGTCATCTCTAAAAAAGCAGCCTTACAAGACTAATGTATTTTTTGTACCTGAGTTTGTTTCACGATTTCCTTCCCTTGTGTGTAGGTGCATTTTCTGCCATGATTACCATACTGCATGGATTTTCTACCTGCCTCTATTTGACCCCAGGGTGAGCTGTGTGACTCATCATTCAAATCTGAGGCAGTCATATAGCCTTTAAAAAAAATTAAAGTAAAGTACCCCTGTCACGCCAAGTGGCGTATAGGGGATATAGTGTTAGTGACCATAGATTTTACAGACCTTCGGCACATGATTTTTGTGGCAATGTGGTCGGTATTACACCCGTGCCGCTTTACTTTCCCAGAAAAAAATCCAGTACCCATTAAAGACTGGGGAAGCCATCGGTTGAGATCGAACCCTACCTCTTGTCCTTTGTAGTCCAGTTCACTAACCACTGAGCTATCGCGGCTCCCCATGTAGCATTTAGTGTTTGAGATATCTTTTTTTTCCTGCAGTTTATTAATACAGCCCTAATCAGTCAAAAACCATTTCACTGTCTGATGTTTGCTTTTGATAGGGTGGATAGAAATATATTATGGCAAACATTGGCTCATTACGGAGTAAATATATATGGCACTTTTCATCTAGTCAGACAGTTTAGTGGAGGCTATTATGTTTTGTTTTGTTTTTTTTAGATTTTGTTTTTGCCGAACAGCTTCTCTCATGGCTGATTCTACCAATGTTTGACAAAAACACCCAGCCACAGAATGAACAAGTCAGGCCCTGATTCACACTGTTTTCCATCTTTTTTTCATGAGTCTTTTCTCTTGCATGTTTTGCCATAATACAGCTTCAAATGATGTTATGCCATTTTTTATACAGGCTCTCCATGATGTGTAATCTCTTGCCAGATGTTCCCTGTCATTTTCATAGATGAAGTCATTCAGAGATGATTTACAAATATCTCTATATTGTAGTTTAGGTCTGCCGATTTGTCTTTTTCCGTGTATTAGTTCACCGTATAGTATTTGCTTAGGAATGCACTTTTCATCCATTTGCTGGATGAGCCCCAGCCATCTCAACCCTCAGCCTCTAAGCATTTACATGATTTTTAGGGTCTTAGCACGTTGCAGGACTGTCAAGTTGGCTAGTTTGCCCTGCCATTTGATGTGCATTATTCTGCTGAGACATCACATGTGGAAGATATCTAGTCTTTCCTCACGATTTACAGAGTAAATGACGACCTTATTAACTATTGCAAGAACTAATATAGTAATTGCGGAAGTGTAATTAAAGTAAAGTGTGAGTGAAGGAAAATCAAAACCATTTACAGTTACATCTGGAGTAAGACAAGGGTGTGTGTTATTATCACTCTTGTTTATCACTTACATTGACAAAATATGCAAGGATGCCAAATCACAGTGTAAAGATATAAAGGAACTACTTTTTTGCTGACCACCAGGCCCTAATGGCTTTGGAAGAAACAGAACTTCAACAACATCTAATGTCCTTGTATAAAGAATGTGAAATAAATAACATGAAAATAAGTGCTGAAAAAACAAAAGTTATATCAATAGGAAGACAAAATAAGACACTAAACATAGCTATTTTTAAAGCATCACTTTGTAAAACAAGTAACAGACTTTAAATATCTGGAAATATTCTCTGAAGATGGTAAAATTGACAAAGAAATAGATATGTGATGCAAACCAAATATTGGGATAGCTATCCCCTATACTTCAACACAAAGCAATACCTATTAGCACCAAGAAATATCTTATACAGAGCATATTCATTCCAACATTGTGTGACCAATGTCAAACATGGTCACTTACACATAAGTACAAAAAAAAGCTTGTCACCACAGAGATGCGATGTGTGATAAAAGTGCTTGGAGTAACCAGAAGAGACAAAATTTGAAATGACATTATAAGAGAAAGAGTAGGCATTGAGCCAATCCTAAGCTGCATAAAGAAACAACAAATAAACTGGTTTGTCCATCTAGAAAGAATGCAGTGTGATTTCAAACCATGCAAAGCATATATTAAAAGAGGAGAAGGGAGAAGAGCATGAGGCAGACCCAGAGTAAGATGGACAGACAGCATCAAAGAAACATTACAAAAGCACCAATTGACAATGAATGAAGCCACCAAAAGGGTGAGAGCCAGAACTTTGTATCCCTAGACACCTGAACAGGTACAAGAGGAAGTGAAAAAAAGAGATGTCCGCTGATGGTTTTCTTAAAGTTAGTGGAGTTGACATTTTTTTAAAGAATAATCTATAGTTTTTTCAAGAAAACTTTCATTTTTAGCAAATGTTTTGGAGTGCTGTTGATGGAACAAATCAATAAATGTGACATAAATTAAAAAGGAACTAATATTCTTAATATCAGCATAATGTTTTGTGGGTTGGCCTGTGATAGAAGTTTTCATGCTCTTGACCAAGCAGTTTTTTAGCAAGTTTATCTTTTACAAAGATCACTGTAATGTGCCTGCTGCAAAATTAATGTTCTTTCCTTCACTAAAATTGTTATAAGACAGACAGTTGTGAAAATGAGTTCCTGTAGGACTTGTGTATTTTGAATGATTGTGTTTGAGGTCAATGATCCTGTTATTGTGTTGCAGATATTATTTTTTTTTTACAATTGATTATTTGTGGCAACTCTGGATTGTGCAATTTGGCCAGTTTAATTTTGTCAAATGCATCTACTTGCTTCATGTCTCTGTGTCACCATTTTATTCATTCTTGCCACTTTTGTTACCGTTTACCTGTATTTTTATTGTAATAACAATAGGTGACAGTTAAGAGCTGAACCATGACTTCTAAGTATTTAAGTAAGATGACGAAGTGTTTTAAAATCACTCACTTTAAATTAAAAGCTTAAAAAAGTTCAGAAAGAAAGGTAGATGGGATAATGGTATAGGCCTGAGTTTAAGTTAGGCCTCTTGAACTAAGCAGCTGCCAAGTTGTGAACGTCAAGGAAATGCTCTTGAAGGAAGTTAAAATGCTGCTATATTGAGAGCACAAGTGATAGAAAGTGAGACACTCTTGATGCTGCTGATTCAGAATATAGTTCAGTGGTTTGGATGAAAGATCAAACCATTAACAATATTCCTTGAAGTACAGTAATATTGCATACTTACAAGATTACAGAATATTTCATGTAATGTAATTTGCACTGCACTGGGAAACCAAAAATATGTGTGACTCACTTCATAGCTAGAGGGAGTTACACACCCACATTATGTTTTAGATATGATGTAATAACAGATAGTTCTTCTTTACCTTAGATCCCTGTGTAACGTTTTTGCTGCCCAACTAAAACTGTTGTGCTTATCTGAGTGTGAATTAAAACATGTATTTGTGATTGTTTGGTGGCATAGCACAGTGAATTAAAACATGTATTTGTGATTGCTTGGTGGCATAACAATCATCTCTTTTTATTGCCAGAACAAGTCATGGTGCACTCAAACAACACATACTGCACTGTCTCAGTCAGAGTTGCATTGGTTTAGCTCTGCCCAGTCGAGTTAAATGTTCCAGTAGTTTCTTGAGGTCAATTAATATTAATTAATTAATTATTATATTATTAATATATAACTTGTTGTTAGTGTCATTTTTGTTCCAAAGTGATTTTTTTCTTGTGATGGTTTTATAATATTGTTAGTAATCTTGGAACATTTATTGCTTCCAAAACCAAAATGGAAAGGAAATCAAATTAAACCCGTTAGAAAGCTAAGAAATAATATTCATTTGTAATGTCCAAACAGTATTTCTGTTTGCCTGAGAGACATGAAGGTAAACACATGTAAATACAAATTCCTACCACCCTTAAGGTGAATGGTCATATAGCGTTAATTCACATATTTGTCAGTGATCTCTGGCATGTTTTGTAGGTGTAGACATGTGACAATTGAAAATATTTTTTTAATAAATGGTTGTATGGGAAAAGACGACTGAAACAAAATGGAAAGACATTAAAAAGGAACTCATAACTTGAACCAAACAATCAGTTTCAAGAGAATTGAAAAGAAGATTAGATAGAAAATCTAAAGATTAGGTAAAAATAAATTTTAAAATGTCCTTGACAGAAAAAACGGGAAAAAGTGTGATGAAGACATGTATTACTAATGGAAAGGGCAGTGATTTTGAAGTAATTAGGAGGCCTGGTTTCTCTAACCAGCTGTACAAAGCTTATGTCTTACATCTAATGATAGTATTCCAGTCAGTCCAGGTCCATAAGATACTTACCATAAGATAAGATGCTGATTTAAAATAGATTTGAAACCTCTACAGAAGCCATTTTCAAGTTTTTATTTTGTTTAGCTTTTAGGTTATTCCATTACTGACTTCTTGGCCCCACTGCATTTTAAGGACACATTTTAACCCATAGTAGCCATACCTTTGAACTCAAAAGTTTCTGGTCTGCACTGTTTATGTTGAGTGTTGGGGTAGACCACACATAATCACAGGTCACAATCAAGCTTCTCACTTTCTTCCATCATAGAGGAAGAACTATCCAATGTGTGCAAATCACAAAGTGCCATCAATACTATTTTTTTTTAAAATAGCAATACTTCAACAACTGAGCAACTATGCACAGGTCCTAAATACACTGACATCATCTAAATTGTCAGTTTTCCACATGTCAGTGTATAAAATTGCAAAGCAAATATTATCAGTGTTTTTGTTTGAGATAATAACCAGTAAAGTAACTGTGAAGAGAGGTGCAGGGGTGACCAGTTAGAGAAACAGCAGCTAAAGCGTCTCAACATTATATTTACTATGTTTTGTTTCTCTCTGTGTATAAAATAATTGATATTATCAATGTTTGTATGACTGGGCTAAATAGTGGTATATATTGAAAATCAACCAGAAAGATTGCGTAGATCACATTTTCCATACAGAAATACTTTTATTTAGTAAGTGTTAGATGAAATAATTAAACTTATGACACTTTCTATATTAATTTTCTTTACACGAACATCAATGTAATACGCAATCATTGTTTAAATGAACATGGCCATGAGAGGTAGTAGAATCATTGGATTGTTGTGAAATTATTATCTAACAAAGTTATCCATTAGGAAGTTATGAAATAATCAGGTATTTCTGTATCTTACTTTAGCTTTCAGTCGCAACATAGCAGTAATGAAACATTAATACTCACATAGCATGCAATGAGAGATCCTTCTACTCACATAGATCTGTCTACACTACAAGATTTGATCTTGCCAAAGCCATATCATTTATGTTCATTTAAAGTTCCTGTTTCATTTATGTTGATTATGTTGGTTGTGAAAGTAAACTTTGTGCTCATAATATGTTTATATGAATCTGAGAATATTATTTTACTTTTCTTTTATGGATCTGTGACCAATTTTACATGGTGAATGATTTGTAAATTGATTTTTTTATACTGATATATTGATACAACATTATGTGTGTTTCATTGTTAATATCATATTCAGGTTATTATTGTATCTGTACAGGTTGGTTAAATAGTTGTGATATTCATTTTATAAGAGAGAAACAGGTGTCTTGTCTGCCAGGTTAATAGTGATAATGGACATAATTAAGTGGGTTTTTTTTTTTGTACTTAATTTTGATTGTATCTAAACATGTACCTAAGATGGATGCACTGGGCCAGTAGGCGCAAAACACAGTACAAAGAAATCATTAAAATTTGATATTTACCATGTCTTTCAAAGAAAAGATATAGAAATTACAGAACTGTTGTGCTGTTTATACTAGAGAAAAGCATGCAGCAGAAACAGCAAAAGACTAGTGCTAGATACAAATACTACAAATACTAGACTGCTGTACAAATGAAAAGACAGCAGCAAAGTACTTATTAACAAAGAATCATGGAAGTAGAAATTAGGTGGGGAAAAAATTATGAAGAATGTCTCAGAATGAATTGAGTGGAGAAAGTTTGTGTGAACTCTACAATTACTGGTTAAAGGTTAATTCACCTTAAGAGTGGTGATCACTGATTATTTGGCTGCTCAATGACCAGTGAACAAAGTCAAGAGATATATTTGAAAAGAGACTTCAATATGCTCCTCTAGATATTATTAACACTGGAAATAAAATATTAGAGATAAAAGTAAAAACATAGAAATCCATGCAATAATTTTAGAGATAAACCTGTACACTAGACCAAAAAAAACATCTTACAAATGGGAAAATAAGCCATACACATCAATTTTTTAAGTATTAATATTACAAAAATAAATAATAATTATATTAAATATTTATAATAATAATATAATATTTTTAAATATTTAATAATATAATATTTATAAACCAAAACTTAACAGTAAACTAACTGTCAGACATGGAGAGCTATAATTTTTGCCCTATGTGTAGAGAAACTAACTTTTGCTCTAGAGAAACTAACTAATATTATAATAGTTTCCGGGAAGTTCCAATTGGACACAACTTCATCTGATGTCTTTCAGATTGTGCAGTTATGCTTAAATGAATGCTAAATTAACTCCTGATGTCCGTGGGAATGCTGTCATGGTTACTTACTTACTTACATTTTGCTAAGTGAATGCTGACATGGTTACTTTCATTTTGTTTCATTATAGTAAATACAACAAATTTTAAGCTACCACATCTGCAGGGAATTTAACTCTAATAGAATTTCCTGTCTTTAGACACGCTTAGATTGACTGATTCGTGTTTAAAAGGGGAAAATGGCTATCAGGAGTGAAGTATCTATCGCTCCTAAACGTGAATTATTATTAACAGCAGAAAAAGCTAGAGAATTATGTTCTGAGAACTTTGAATGTGATAGTGATCTTAGTGACTTTAGAATGTACTGCTGGATTCAAATGGACACCCACTTTGGGTAGGTGAGTATGTACCATTTTTTATTTTTTTTTAAATTTTTATACAAAAATTTTGATTCTTAATTTCTTATCCTTCAATTTTTTTAAAACATATTGTTGCTGATGATGAATCTGTGCTCTTTTCCCTTCTATTGATGACTAATACATATGTCTATGACTTGTTATAGTGAAAATATGAAAGATTTAGTGCAAGAAGTATTTTTCAAGAAGAACAAATTACAGCCAAACACTTTTGGCAGGGTCGAAAAACAAGGACAGAAAGAGTTAAAAACTCCTTTTTTTTTACATTATCATATGAATTATCAAAATATTGAAAAAAAAGCACAGCTGCTGCTTCTAGTTGTAATAAAAAAAAACTCAATACATTTTCAAAATTCATGATCTTCATTTGGTATATAAATAGTAAATAACCACATGATATTTGTTCACAGTTCGTTAACCTTCGCTGTAGATAAAGTTGTTAATTCGTTTCAGACGTTTGGGACGTTGGTAGCTAAGGACCCTAACTTGTGCAAACGGATGGCATTGGCAAAGATCATTTTGAATCTATGAAGTGGGCTCATTGTGTGTTTAACTCAAAAGCATAGGTGCTTTTTAACCAAAGACTTCTTTTCGGGGGACTCAATGAAGATATCCCCGATGGAAGAATAAACTGTACTATTAGTCCCATAAATGATTCGCTTCCAGAGGTTTATGATGTAAACAAAGCAGTTTTGTCATTGCAAGTGAATAATGTCCACACCTATAATTGGTCAGGATTGTGTAGCAGCAGCAGCTTTATAGCGAACACAGAAAACATCACAGGATTGTGCTGTTCTGAAACAGCTATGCCATGCTACCCTAGAATTGCCTTTAATGGGATTACTGTGACCACAAACCACTCTCCATGTATGTGCCACATATTTACACCCCAGAAAGAAATACTGAATATAACAACATCATGTGCCGTCTGTGATATTAATGACCACAGACCAGGAGCCTCCAGTATGATTGATACAACTGTTGCACCAAGCATTTCATCAGTAGAGCCATATCTATGGAATGTTAATCTAACATTGTTCTTGAATGATATCCAAGTTAATGAGACATCAGAATCGTGTGGCGGCAACTACAAGAAGGGAGCGGAGAACATCAAGTTCTGCTGCTATAAAGGAGACTTGCCTTGCTATCCCAGAATTGCCTTAAATGGGATCACTGTAGTTGAAAACTTCTCCTCTTGTGTAAACTACACATTCACATCTAAGAGTGAATCAGTGAAGGTCACAAAATCATATTCTCTCTGTGGTTTTACTAACTACAGGTCAGGTGGCTTCTGTTGGATTGGAAATGATAACTTACCACCACTGTGTGTCTATATGTTTGGAATTGGAGTCATCAATGACGGCCTAACATCATCAAGTGCTATGACGATCATCATTTTCGGGAGGACGTGAACTCCCATGGTATATGGTGGATAGGCGGCAGGAACCATTGAAGGCTATGTCTGAAAAGTGTTCCTTCTTGCAGTTTCCTCATATTCCAAGTCCGGCTTGTTGCAGGAGCTACTGAGTTAAGTGCTCTGTGCACACCGTGAGCTGTGTGTCTCATCCGTTTTGATCCTGCTTCGATAACCCGCTTGTTTACGATGAATGATGATATCGTATGACAGGGAACAGTTGGCTGTGTTCACTTTCTGCGCGGTTTCGCCTTATGTCTTTTGGCGTGTGCTGAGACTGCTACGATGGGGACTACAGTTACCTTTCTATGTTTGGGAGATGAGTTAGTAATTCGGATGATTCCACTGGCACGGGCGGTTGAGCAATTATGGATTTTAATTCATTTGCTGTGAAACCGAGGCCTTCCATAACCAATAACCAATGATATCTGTCAAAGAAACTCCTATATAAAAGCTGTTTCAATTGGTCAAGTTCTGAATTAATAAAGAGCAGAGCTAACTATTTTCTTTAAGTGTATGGTATAATTATTTTCATAGCAAATATAAATAAATTACAAATAAGCAATAAAAACTAAAAAAGCAAAAACTTAGAAATTTAATAGTTAGTACCCATATTCAATGTACTGTTGTTAATAAAAATAGCAAGATTTTATTTTACTTACTTTTTCCATAAACATTTACAATTCATTAAATTCTGACTTAATAGAAATGTGAGTTTGGTAATTGTTAACAGACCTGAATTCATTTCAAACTGTATTAAAAAGTTAATTTTCTAGCATTAAAAAAAAAATCATCCAAAATGAGTTATTAGAAATACTTATACCTCAGCTGTAATCCTGTTGTAAATTGATAGTTCAATAGTTGTTAATCTGGGGTTTTACCACTTTCTTAGCAGCATCAGATGATTAATATGGACCTTGCATACAACCATGAATGGTTGTTATACTGGTTTTAAATATATGTTGGTATGATTTGATTGGCGAACTCATGTTATAAGCAGAACTATTTTGACAATTCTAAGTACATTCTAATTTCGTGAAATTTTATGCGTAGTTTAATTCTAAGAAGAAGGTATGCAGAAAATCACACAAATGGTGTTTCTCGTACAGATTAGATAGTACTGCATGCAAGTTCCTTTTTTTAAAATAGAAAATTCCATTAAAATTACAGTAATCCCAAATGTGGGAGGCATGTTTATGAGGTTTCTAGTTTTTATGAGAGAATATGAATATCCAAAGTATATGCTGTTATTTTATAATATTTCATTATTTATGTGTTTTTCTGTGTTCATAATTCAGTAATGTTCTGCAGACATCTGATACTTTGAGTGTGAGTTATTGAGTTATTTGTGAGTCATCACAATGGGTCAAGCACTCTGAACATGTCCATAGGTGCTCAGATCCCTTCCTCAGCATGTCCTGCAGTGTCCAGTGACTGATGACTCCAGTTCTGTGTTGGCTGATAAGTCTTCTTATATGCCCATCTCTTTCGTCCGAAGGAGTGATGAGGAATCATGGTTGTCGAAGTCCTGTGCTCTTCCCACATTTCGGAGAGCGGGGACTGGTTGGTCTCGACGTAAGACGCCGGCCTCAAGACAGAGAGGTTGTGGGTTCAAATCCCGGCTGCACCGGTTGGGACTTTTTATTTATGATTTCTCTCTGCGGCAACCACCCCTGGTCTCAGCAGCGAGGCCAGGCTTGAAACGTCAATTACTCATCGATGGAAAAAATATTAGTACCTTCGAAGTCGGAGTTATCTGCCTGTGCGGCGAGGGACCCCTGTGCACATGGCTGCCAGGGATAAATGGATTAACATGCAAATTTTAGTTCCTAGCCTCTAGGGACTTCGTCAGCTGGTGAACAAAAAAAAAATTTCGGAGGGCATTGATGATGTCCATCATCATCGTTCCATTGATTGACCACAACTGCACAGTTTGCCAACCTGTCCGCTCTTTCATTTCCCCATACTCCTGTGCGTCCTGGCACATAGACAAAGGTGACCTTATGTATTTTTGACTGCTGCAATGACTCTACCAATTGCATGCGTACAAAGCTGGCCTCCACTTTTTTTTATCATGCTCATCGAATCACTCAGTATGCAGGTGTGGGTGTAGTCTTGTGACTTTAACCAGATGAATGCCTTGGTCACTGCCATCACCTCCATCCTCATACTACTCGTGGTCATAACATGCACAATAGTAGTCCTTGACTATTCTGCCTGCCGAGCATGCTGTAAGTGCCCTTACACTCATTTTGTGTCATATTACAGATCTGTCTGTTTTTTGGACTACATCTTTCTCATCTGTGTTATCCCAGATGAGACAGTTGACCTCTACATTTACCACAATTGAGTTCTGTTCCCTACATTACTTGTCGAGTGTGACAATTCACAAGAATGTCTCCCTGAATGACATAGGCACCGATATCCACTCCTTGCCAATGCTGATATTGGTAAGCCCAAAGACCTGTTTGATGACATCTTCTGCTCATCTCACCCATGATTTACCTCTTTTTAGCCTGACTTATTGACAGTAAGAATTGCGAGGGTGTACTTGATTGGTGTGAGGACTAGTCCCTGGAATAGAAGGGTAAATAGCCTCTGCTCGATATTGGCAGCTGCCATGACTTCAAGGCAGCTAATTCTTTGTGGAATTTTGTTATCACATGGTCTACGTGGTCCAGAAAACACAGGCTGCGATAAAACTTAACTCCTAGGTATGTCATAAACCTGTCCCTGATCACCTCATCAGCTCCCATTCGTACTGCCGGTGTGGTCGTATGAATGATATGATTGTTAAGGGAGAACCATGCAACTGATGCTTTATTAGGATTAACCAATGCACCTGATGCTCCACACCAGGAAGAGATGCGATCAAGTTTATTTTGCAGTGTGGAGACGATTTCCCTTCTGTCTCTTCCCTGTCGATATACCAGAATGTCTGCAGCAAAAGTCATAGTTCTTCCACTCCCATCCAGCTGCTGTTCCATGATTGTTATTGTGTACACGTTAAATAGAACTGGTGACAATGGTGAGCCTTGTGGCAGCCAAGGACAATTGGATGTTGGTTCAGATGACCAAATTCTACATCTGAGTATCACCTTCCTCTGAAACAGTGCAGCAGCAATCCATTTAATGAGGAAGGTGTGCACCACCAGTTTAAGGATCATGTTCATGAGGTATTCAAATGGTACACTGTTGTATGCATCCTCCAGATCTATAGCAGCAGCACATATCACCTCTCGTTTGTGGAAGCCTTAAAAGATGCCATAGGCGAAGACTGCCACATTGTGCCATGTCTCTTTGTTATATCTATAACACCCAAGTATGGAAGGGAATGTGCGTATCTGTTCAAGGTGACAGGTGAGTAAATAGAAAATTATTTTCTCCAGTAGCTTTCGCAGTTTCTGCATCGCGATGATTCTGTAGACACCAATCTGAGAATGGTCCTTGTTTGGCTTCGATAGCGATAGCAAGTAACAGTGTAGCCACTCCGAATGCTGGCATTAAACTCTTTGTCCAGTTTTTTCAAGTTGGTGTCAGCTAAATCGCCAATGTTGTTGTACCAAACACCATCTGGACCAGGAGCAGTGTTGTGTGACGTCTTAAGTGTTGTGTGAATGGCAGTGATTGTGAGATCTTCTCCTAGCACTACATCCTCATACAATTCTGAGATTGACCCCCGTATCTTCATTCTTACAGACTCATTTCTGTGGTCAGTTTGCTCAATGTAGTGGGCAAGCAGGGCCTTCCTTTTGTTCATCAGATTTGTGCCATATCTGACCTGTGCTCTGGAAGTCGGGTATGCCTCTGTGTCATGTTGTGCCATTCATACTCTGATGAAGGCGCCAGATTGTGGCAAGCGATTTTTATGAGCACACTTTTTTTATATAAATCATCCCACTTTACATCCTTAGCCTACTTAGCACATAGTTTAAAGTGCATCATTTTTGGTCAATCTCTTCTTTCAGACGCTTCAAGCTCTCAGGTTGTGTTCTTCCATTATTTCTGGCTTTCTGCCATGTCTTGGCCATTTGTCTCTTGTTCTGCCAAGCTTCCTTGACTTCTACATTCCATCAGGGCGACTGTGTCCATCTCTCCTGCCTCCTGCGACAGGTGCCCTGTTTCCTGTCTGATTTTGCTAATGATGTCCTGGTCTGTGTTCTCATAGTGGACTGTGTAGAGCTTGCTTTTCTGGCTTCTATTTCTGCCTTTCTCAATTAGGAGGACACATGGATAGTGATCACTTCCGTGGAGCCCCAGTACACTCCACTTGCAAACCGGTTCAAAGGTGGAAGACACCAGTGCCCGGTCAATGACACTATCAGAGTCCCCTTTTCAAGTGGCCATTCTGGTTGCCCTTCCATCATTCAAGCACACTAAATCGACTGACATTAGTGCGTTCTCTAGGTCTTCTCCCTGCTTGTTGGTTATGATGTTACCCCACTGGTTGCCTCTAGCGTTAAAGTCTCAGCAGAAAATGACTTTCTCATCCTCGAACGCAAAGAGATACTTTGGGTGTACTATGACATAAATAACCACAAGACAAATGATAGTCATTTAAAGTGTTCATCAGTTATACATTGTTGTACGTCAGTAGGCTCACACTTGAACATATAACTATCATCACCACACTTCAACAATATCTATTAAAACTCTATTCTCTTTCTTGAACCAATAGGCTTATGATAGCAATGAAATCAACACCAATATTGGAGATGGAGAAATTGTGGAGGATACCAGCGCTGAGAGAATGGAGGGACACAAAGGTGCTGATACAGGCAGAAAAATTTGCTTGCATGCCGAGACATCCAATGAAGGACCGATTCCAAAATCTTGCATTGGGACGACTTAAGAGAAGCAGTTTTATCCACCAAGCCAAGCGTATTTGTAGACAAACACCAGACATGCCAAGAGTTGTTAACCCCATACTACCCATACCAGAACATACTCCCTGGACAGAGGAATCAGGATTATCAATACAAATACAGACAGAAGTGAAAAGAATAGTTGACAAAGAGGAACAGAATAGTCTACAGCAAAAAACAATAACTCTCAGTTTCCTGGATAAAGAATACCCACAAAACCTATGGATTCGTGTGTGCACAGATGGATCAGCACAGAGTGCAGTAAAGAATGGGGGAGCAGGTGCATATATAGAGTACCCAAATAACACTAGGGATATGAATAAAATAGCAACAGGGAAATATTGTCACAATTATGATGCAGAAATACAAGCAATAAAGTTGGCAATAGAAAAACTGCTGAATGGTAACCTTAGCCCACAGTCTGTAGTGTTTTTGACAGATGCAAGATCAGTACTCCAGGCACTACAATCCAGAAAATTACCACATCTGCAGACCTTATTGACTGAACTCGCAAGCACCACAGGGTTGCCCTGCAGTGGATACCATCTCACTGTGGAATACCAGGAAATGAGAAAGCAGATCAGTTGGCAAAGGAAGGTTCAACAGGCACACAACTAGATACACCGGTTACATACCATCATAAGAAACAGATAATCAAATCAATCAGAGGACCACAAGCCCCAAATCAGGATGCCTTTCATAATATGAATAGATGTGAACAAGTTATCATTATACGCCTCAGAACAGGACACAATCGACTCCATAGTCAAATGTATACAAAAATCAAGATCAGCACCTCAACTACTTGTACATGTGGACAGGCGCCCCAGACACATACTTCAAGACTGCACTGAATATAGTAGACTGAGGAAAATCCATTGGCCCATAGATACAACACTATAGACAAAACTATATGGGCCACTGCAAGAATTACAAAAGACAGTAAAATTTATACAGGAAACGACATTGCAGATATAGACAATACTTCAGGCAAACGAAAGATAGGTAGGTAGACTTATGATGTGCTCAAGTAAAATTGCTGAACACTGTATCTGTTTGTTTTTATTCACCTCAAGTATTCAGTGTTGCTGTTGTCCACTTTTGTTTCAATTATATTAATATAGTTACAACAAAATATTTTTGGTATGAAAAATTCAACACAACATGTGACAAAGACTAACTAGTATAGATCAATCAGAAGATAAATTCTTGTAGCTTCATTGTGAGTGAATGTAGTGAGATCTGATGCCTAGCCCTATCATATAATGGTAAAAAAGTAGGATGTCCCATGTGCACTCAACACATGTTAAACAACCCTTAGCAGTTGGAAATCAAAAAGAGTTGGTCAAAAACTGCCCAGGCAGCACTTTTTGTCCATGTGTGTCAGCAATCAGAATTGATTGGAAATAAATCTACCCAAAATGTCAACACTCACAACAGTAATAAAATTAGGTAACTCTGAAGTTGAAGAGTATCTGCCTGTATGGTGAGGGGCACTTGAACACACGACTGCCAGCGTGGGAAAAGTATTCATGGATAGTTCAGTCCCGACTTTTCTAGAGATATAAAGCTGGCATACGCAAACAAACATTCTTTGTAAATCAATATTGTTACAATATCTGTAATATAATTTCTGACTTGTGTGATCAAACTAAGCTGATATGATACACACAGTTTTGTTGTTGCTGTAAATACAGGTGTTGATTACAGATAACTTGTCATGATAGATGCTCATCGAAAATCTTTCAGTCTGCTCACAGTGATGCCAGAACAGTTTATTTCAATGATTCAAATTTGACAGTGAGTAGTTTCCAGAATGTTCTTATTATCATTGTGTATATCACACCACAACTTAACAGCAGATTTTACACCTGCACATACAACTGCGACCAGCAGTTTGTTAAACTTAATGGTGATTCCTGTCCTATCACCACCATCTTTAGCTATTTTCTGTGACACACCTTGCAGTGAGATATGTCACTTTTATTATGAGCACTGGTGACTAATGTATAAAATATTAATGACTAGTATTTAAGTTTTATACTCACTGGGTACTGCTGCTGAAAGAAAAACTAATCATTGAAATAACGTTTACGCTGTATGAACACACCAACAACAAAAAGAAAGATATAATAAAAAAAACGTCTTCTTCATTCATTCAGCTGAATAGAATTATTATTATAGTACAATGAGTTCAGTTCTTGAAATCTTCCAGATATTGGTACGAACAATCATCCAGTTTCTGCTCACAACCATTTATTCAGCTTATTTTTTGTGGCATGTATATGTATGTTATCCAATTTTGTTTCATTCATTATATAAACTTAAATTATTAGCTATTAAATTTTAAGTGACTCATTGTCACTATCAAATGTTATTCAGAAGATTTTGGAATATTTTGTTAGGGATTTCCTCCCAAAAAAATGTTCATATGGATTTTTTTGCTTTTTGTCCGTGTGTGTCAGCAAAGAAGATCAGCATCATTCCATGTTATAGTGAGTTTATGGAATGTTATTAAGACCAGTGACGATTCATGATTGTACAAAGAAATTACGACTGTGGTTTTCTATTGCCTTCCGTCGGTTTGTTTACGGTTGGCTCCGCTAGCCTTTGACTAAAAAGTTTCACCCATGAGGCAGTGGAGTTGTTTTACTTCAGGGTACCCTCCCTTAGCCTTTTTACTTTCCCGAGTCTCATTTTTTGGCCATGTAATGAGAAGGGAACAGCTGGATATATTGTAACAACTGGAAAAATCGAGGGACGAAGAGATAGAGGGAAGCAAAGAGAAAAGATATCAGACAGCTTAAAAGAATGGCTTGGCAGAAGGTCAACAACAGAAATGATAAATAACTGTCGAGATCAAAAGTTGTGCTGCCTACTCCAGCAGGCTTGGTACTTGATGATGACGATGATTAAGACCAGTCCAAGCCTGGAAATATCTCTTTTATTGAGCACAAAGATGCACAAATTGTTCACTATTCAAAGATGATATTATACAGGTATCATTTTTTCTCTGTCATCCAAAAGCTACTAAAGGAATAGTACTCTTTATCATCCATCTTTTAAAAAGACATTAAGTGGGCATAGATGCATCGTGTTTGTAGCCAGACTGTGATATTTGTGCCTTTTGTCCCAACACATTTGACTTAAGCATGGTGTTTAAAGTACCAGGTTGCCTACCCTTTTTGATACCTTTGCAGACTTATTAGACTGTTTCCAGGAGCACCACTTGGAGGTGGAGTAGGGTCTTTATCAGCTCTGTTGTTTGCTGATCCTGATGCAAGCAGTCAGCTGTTGGTCGCTGACTGTTTTCATCCCATTCGTTGTAACACCTAGTCCTCTTTCACTCTTTATACTTCAACCTCAGTGCTGCCACAGCAACCACACCTCTAGCCGTCAACACTAATGTACCTGTGCTTTAGTTGCCTTCTTTTCTTTACTGTGATTTTGTACACTTTCATTTGTTCATCATATAATCGTCTGTAATCATCATCAAACAATTTCTTCACTAGACCTTGATCTAACAATTTTACCACATGTCCAGCCCATCTTAGCGTAACATTCCAACCATGCAAATTCATCTTTGTCAGTTTTTCATGGATTTTCCTGCGGCAAGTTTACAAATAAGCAATCAGTTTTAATCAATCAATATGTCACTTGTATTTGTTATAAAACATCCAGATTCTTTCTTATTTTTTGAGAAATGTATTGTTTTAAAAGTCAATTTTTTTAAATTTTTTGTTGTAGACTGTTAATAGTGACACTGTGACCTTCCAGGCATGTCGTAAGAGGCGACTAAGGAGGTTGATCGATGGCTTGACAAGCTGTCATTGTAAAAAGTATTGTTGTGGAAACAGCACCATATATTTTAGAGCAGTGATCTCTGCAATATGTGCCACTTTGGCACGCAAGGTTTCTGTTTTTTGAAATTGTGGTTCTGCCCTATGTGCCGTCTTCAGCTCGAAAGGACAATAGATAGATAGAAGTTACACAAGTGTTTCTATAACATTTCCACCTGACAAATATGTTCCCATGACATATTACTGCACAGGAAGTGCAAAGAATTCAAGAGCTTCAAGTTAGTTAGTCATTGAATTGTTCTCATTGCACATTGAACAACTGTCCCACAGTGATCAGATCTCCTCCCCAGCAAATTCAGCAATGTGAATCGATAAACTGATTCATAAGTCTACCCCTGTTATCTTCGTAGCTCTTCTGAATTTAGGCTACATTGCTCATGACCAACATGAAGATCCGGGAGTTGTACCAGGGTCGTAGATTCTTAAACAGCATCAAAATCTTTATCATCTCACCCTTTATTTTGAGCATATGGCCAGGTTAGGAATAAATCATCATGATGACAGTGCTTCTTTTCCACCATCTTGGAACCAAAAATCCAGAGAGCATCAGGGAAGCAGCACAGAGACCTGGTAGTTTGCAAAATTAGTCAGTGGATCACTTTAGATGAGGTTTTGCAGAGTACTCTGACATATACAGCCCTTTGTCTAAGTTTAATAATCAGGCCTGTGTGCAACCTTCTACCGTCAGCCTGTAACCCTGTGAATGGGGGAAGAGAAGATATACATTGCCCACTCTGTAATGAAAGACAGAACAGACAATGGAGCATTCACATTCATGGTGATATAGCAAAGTAGTGAATAAAATGGCTGCCCTTGTGGATAAGACTCAAATGAAGGCAAACAGTAAGATCCAATAAACCATAACCAACATCTACTTCTTGAAAGCAGGGCATGCTACTGTCCCAAAGTAACCTAACTGGAACTGCTCAACATTCCTGGATGTAGCAAACAACTGAAAGATCCCTGTGGAACTCCCAGGGCACAGGACATACCTATATATCATAAAGCAATCCAAGATGCATCCAGATATTTCACTCTCACATATAGCATCAATGAGCAACATGATTGTGATCAAACTTTCTGTGCCATATGAATAATGGATAGAGGAACAACACATATTCAAACTAACCAAAATATTGAGACCTGGACACTGAGCTGTGAGAAGATCCCAAGCAAAGTTAATTGTAGTGGAGGTGGGTACAAGGAGTCTGGTGTCCACATCAATGTACAACCTATTAAAGCAGTTAGGACTGAAAGGTATGTCTTGAACAAGAGCAATAAAGGCTATTACTGAAACAGCTGAGAAGGCATCTGGCTGGCTGTAAATTATCCATAACAAGGAACATGGAAAATGCAGTAACAGTATCAGAAGCAGTGTTATGTAACAGGACGTGCAATGACACCAGCATATAGACCAAGCAATAATTACTGGAGACTTTACCAGTAAATTCCAAGGATTGAAGCATGGGTTATCCAACATAGGCTTACATCTATCTTAATAATCTTAAGTCTAATGTTATCAGATAAGAGAAGTAACTTTTGTGTCATCAAACATAACATTTCAGGCTATATCACACATAACCAACCTTTGCAGAACATATGCTATGTTGATCAGATTAATGTTCATCACAGAGCAGGTGGATTATTATTCGTATGTCAGGTGACCATTAGTATTTAAGAAATATCTGGAGGTACTAAGTTATTTGGGTCTCCTAAAACTACGATGACAACAACCAATGTTTTTTCTTCAGCGTTCAAGTCTTGTGATCATGCGAACTTGACTCTTTGTCCTGTTTCATGATGAAGGGCTAAGAACAACATCATGACACAAGATCAGCTGATCACATGGTCAGTGTTCATATATGCGTGTGTCCTTATTTTTCCCCTAAACTTGAGCCATGTCTGACATAATCCGCTTTGTCAGACTTGATCTTGTTTTGACATAGGAGTCATCCTTCTCGTAGAGTGAATGCCAGCCAGGGCTTTTTGGTTTCCTGCCTGTGGTTTCTATCTGTGTGCTCTCTCATAGCCTTTTCTTCTCCCAGTGGTAACTGGCAGCAGTAGTATCTTTTCTGTGGTGTCCCTCCCTGTGGATAGAGCTTTGAATGCAGCTCTGATCTACATGTCTTGTTCTGTCATTTGACATATGGGGCATTTTTTTTTAAATTGATGCAACAGTTGCACTGACCTTGTCCTAGTAGGGAAAGCCTTCCATCTGGTCTTTGGTTCCTGTGGTAAGACCTGCAATCATGTTTCCATGATGAAATTGACAGTTCTTTCCAGGTCATGACGGTTGCCCCATAGTCTCTACTTGTGTTTTCAAGTATAGGAGGGTTGTGAATAGTAGATTATCTATATGTGGTCCGTATGTTCAATCATAATGTTTTCATGCAGGTTATATTTTCAATATATGCTGCCAGTATTATCTGACCAAATAAAGTTGGTCAGGAGTTTTTGTTAGTTTTCAGACTCAGAATGCAGCTGGAGACCAATGCCTAGAGTCATGCCAGCCACCTTAGAGCATCAAGATGCTACAGATCTAAAACAGCTGATGAATCGGGGTTCCCTTCTGATAATCAGATTACTCACTGTTGCAAAGCTCTATATTAAGTTTCTATCATTTTTTTTTAAGTTACTGCTGAAAAAGCAAGGACAAAAAAAACATTATCATATGATGTAGATTTGAAGTTTGTATCAAATGTTTACTGCCAGTTGAGAAGACCTAAAGTATCAGTTCATGTGATTGTGATCACTGGAATTAAAAATAAAACACATTATTTGATTACCAGTTATTTCTGCTCACTTCAAATACAAATAGGAGTATTCTGTTTACTTTCTTTGCATTTCAGAATAGTCTTTAAGAACTGGAATTATTTACTTAAGATATTGTCACCTGCAAGCTCAACAATGACACTTATCACATTTGTGTTTGTGCTGTGAAACTAATGAGTTTTTTATATGAAATTGTAAATAACCAGTGATTTACTGGTACTATTATCTTATATCATAAAACAAGAAAACCATAATATACCAGGCCTCTAAAGTTCTGTGTATATTTATATTATTGTTGCCAACCCACAATATTATAAAAATGTAATGCAGCAACATTACAACAACAAGGTTGAATTCTACCACCATCTATATTTAATTTATACACAGCAGATCTCCAAGGACATATGGAGATGCCAGGACTAAACATCAAAGGATATATAATCAATAATCTAAGATATGCTGATGATACTGTATTAATGGCAGAAAATCCAGAAGACCTACAACAACTAGTGAACAAACTAAACATGACAAGCAAAGAATATGGATTGGAAATAAATACTAAATAAGACTAAAACTATGATTATTTGCAGAGAAAAGACACAAAGTACACAAGGAGTTTTTGAAGTAGATGGAAAGAGCATAGAACACAGAAATCATCATCATCATTGAGTGCCGTTTCCGCAACAAAGGTTGGCTACCATGAAACGCCATTCTTGCTTTGATGGTGCAGATTGTCATAGGCTGATTTGTCCATCTTTTGATGTTACTCATTTATGTTAGTCTTGGTCTGCCTCTGCCTCTTTTACCTTGCATCCAATTCTACCTATTCTTCTATATATCCACATTTCAAAGGCTTAAATTCTCTGTTCTGTTTTCTTGTCTAATGTCCATGTTTCTGCACCATATAGGAATATTGAGAAGATGTAACATTTTGCTATTCTTAGTTTTAGCCCTGGTGTTATTTGTTTTGATGTTAGTATGTTCTTCATGACATTAAAATTACTTTTTGCCATTCCTATTCTTTTGTTTATTTCAGTTGTACATTTTCCATCACTGGTTACAGTATGTCCAAGGTAGTTGTAGTTCTGAACTGTCTCCAGGTCTATTCTTTCAATTTTGATATCCACTTGTGGGTTTTGAGTATTTTCTTTGTTTATGATCATAGTTTTAGTCTTTTTGATATATTGATATCTAGTCCATATTTTTTGCTTGTCATGTTTATTTCATTAAGTAATTGTTGTAGATCTGTAGGATTTTGTGCTAGTAGTACAGTATCGTCAGCATATCTTAGGTTATTGATTATCTTTCCATTAATTTGTAGGCCTGGCATCTCTATGATGTTTTTAAAGGTTTGCTCAGTGTATAGATTGAACAAGCTTGGTGATAGGATGCATCCCTGTCTTACTCCTCTTTTTATATCAATGGGTGTAGAGTTCTCTTTGTTATATTTTATTATTGCTGTTTGTTCCCAGTATAGATTACATATTAGTCGTATGTCCATGTCATCTAGATGTATCTCTTTTAGGCATTCTATAAGTTGTTTGTGGTGTACTCTATCAAAAGCTTTGGTGTAGTCTATGAAGCAGGCATATATTGGTTTGTTTACTTCTGTGTGCTTTTCGATTAATGTTCTCATGCAGAATATGGCTTCTTTTGTCCCGCTAGACACAGAAGTAGTTCGAGAATATAGCTATCTTGGACATATAAAAGTGATAGAAAACATGACAGAAATAAACAAAAGAATAGGAATGGCAAAAAGCAATTTTAACAACATGAAAGATATACTGACATTAAAGCAAATAACATCATAACTAAAACTATGAATAGCAAACTGGTATATTTAGTCAACATTCCTGTATGGTGCTGAAACATGGAGTTCAAATCAGAAGATAGCAGAAAATTGAAGCCTTTGAAATGTGGATCTATAGGAAAATGGGGAGAATCGGGTGGAAGGGTAAAAAAGATAAACAAGGAAGTTCTGACAACTGAAAATAAAAGAGAACTTAACACAATTCAAAAAAGACAAACTGAAATTTGTTGGACATGTGAAGAGACATAATAACCTTCTAAAAGTCATCTTGGAAGGGAATATACATAGATGAGGTAGACCAAGACTAAAGTAGAGTGATAATATTAAAAGGTGGACAGAAAAACCTATGACAATGTGCACTATCAAGACAAGAGACAGAGTAAAATGGCGTTCCATTGTAGCCAAACTTTGATGTGGAGAAAGCAAGCAATGAATGATTGCAGCAACCCTGGTTTTCAGTTACTTATAAAATGTCTATCTCAGAGCTGATCAAGTTATACAAGTTTACCACAGAGAATGTACTCCACCTGGAACCAAAAAAATCTGCATTTCTATTTCCTTGAAGAAAACAAATTGATTGCCACCACACTAAAAATGTTGTGATAGAAGAGAATTAGAAAATACAAGTGCAGCATTCATGAACTGTTGCTATTGCAGTGGCAGACAAGATTTTGTTTGCTCCACATATGTATGTGTATGTTGTCAGGTAAGCACCATTATCACCATTAAGGTAGTGAAATAAAAGATCGCCTTCGCAGACAAGGCTCAAATTTTAGAATTCCAAAACAAGCTCTTCTGTGGGAAGCATCAGGATAGAGAAAAAGAGGAAGATCTATAGAGACACTAAAAGGAATACTTATAATAGAAGCAAAGTTGGCAGGCATAGACTCATTCGATAAGATTGAACATCTCGCCAAAAATAGAGATGGATGGATGGTGAAAAACACTACAAGCACTATGCAGCATCAAGCGGTGTGTGTAAGGATCAAGATCTATGTTTTCAGACTTTCAGAGGCTGATGCATGGGCATTGTGAAGTAACTGCTCACTATTTCTAGATAGCAAGGGCTGCCTGGCATGTTACCAACAACACTACTAACAAATATGGCCACTATATTCCCCATATGCCTGGCAAGGCATGAAGGAAACCATTACTTTTTACTTTACATTAGTGCTTGCAACATCATTTGTATACATTTATTGATTGTATACACATGCTGTTAACATTATATGTCTTGTTTTAAATATTTTGTTAGATGTACAGTATCCTGTATTAATATGGAAGTGCTTTCAATACATTCTTATTTTTCTTTACATTACATTTAGAAGTATTTATTAACTAATGCTTAACGAGTTTTATATATTCTTTTCCATTCATGTTGTTCATAGATTTGATTTGTTTCAACTTTATTACATAATGTTACCTTTTTTTCACATGGTGTTGCTTAAATGTTTACATATGGCAGATTATTTTTATTTACAGAAATAAATATTTGGGTAAATTCATTTTTCCATTAAATATTTATTATGCTGTCAAAACTATTTTTGTTGTTTCTATGTGTTTAAAAAAGTCTTTTGTTTATTTCTGTGTCATGTTGTTTGGCTACTAGACCAACACAGCTCTTTCTGCAGTAGATGACTTACGAGTGCTCTCAAATAGTCATTCAAACAATTTAGAAATATATGCTGATACAATTATCATGTGAGAATTTGAAATAGAGACATTATGATGGTGCTTTCTCCTTGCTTTGGTTGTTGTCTCTCCTAGTAAACTGAGAAGTTTCACCCACAAGACATTGGATTAATTCTCTTTTAAGGTATACTTCATCAGCCTTTCACTCTCTGGAGCACACCTGGAAGGCAGTTGTAGATATTACTGTTGACATCTTGTCAACAGACAAGAAAATTATTAGAGACTACTGAAATATGTTTTTATTTCTTTTGCAGGCGTGACACATGATAAGGATAAATGCCACATGTATTTTTTAAATAAAATTTTATTTACTGTTGATTTACATCAATTTGATCTAGTGTTAATTTCAATTACTAATTAATTGTATTTACGTAAGTAGTTGTCATTATTTTTCTTTATCCAGGGACTGACTTGTCTTTGAATATATTTTGATGTTGCTGACCTTTGTGTCCATTTAAAATGCACACACATGAAAAAAAAAAACAATTTCAGATTTTAAAACCCAAAATTTAATCAAATATTTAAAATTGCGCATCACATCTTTATATTTGGAGAGAAGATAAATTAATAAATACACACTTTTATTGTGAAAAAATACACATTTTCTTTATTATTTCTTTTGCATTTCTAATACTGAGAAAGCTGACAGTTATAAGATATATAGATGTGTCTTATATATAGATGTGTCTTATATATAGATGTGTCTTATATATAGATGTGTCTTATATATAGATGTGTCTTATATATAGATGTGTCTTATATATAGATGTGTCTTATATATAGATGTGTCTTATATATAGATGTGTCTTATATATAGATGTGTCACTTCCATGAATTTTAGCAGATCTCCATTTTATATTCTTGTACCAATATTTTGGATGTTATGCCAACAGGCCATAATTTGTGACTGAGTTGTGTATTCTCAGGACAAGTGTACTGTTAGGGTTGAACTTGTGCATTCATTCTGCAATCTCCTTTAGTGTTAACCCAAGAGGGATCAATTCCTTTAATTATTTTCTGTTATAACCGTGAGCTCTCTCCTTTTCTGTCATTACCATGGGCTCTCACTCCTTTTCTGTCATTACCATGGGCTCTCTCTCCTTTTCTGTCATTACCATGGGCTCTCTCTCCTTTTCTGTCATTACCATGGGCTCTCTCTCCTTTTCTGTTATTACCATGGGCTCTCTCTCCTTTTCTGTCATTACCATGGGCTCTCTCTCCTTTTCTGTCATTACCATGGGCTCTCTCTCCTTTTCTGTCATTACCATGGGCTCTCTCTCCTTTTCTGTCATTACTGTGGGCTCTCTCTCCTTTTCTGTCATTACCGTGGGCTCTCTCCTTTTCTGTCATTACCGTGGGCTCTCTCCCTTTTTGTCATAACCGTGAGCTCTCTCCTTTTTTGTCATAACTGTGGGCTCTCTCCTTTTTTGTCATAACAGTAGGCTCTCTCCCTTTTTGTCATAACCGTGGCCTCTCTCCTTTTCTGTCATAACTGTGGGCTCTCTCCTTTGTTGTCATAACTGTGGGCTCTCTCCTTTATTGTCATAACTGTGGGCTCTCTCTCCTTTGTTGTCATAACTGTGGACTCTCTCCTTTGTTGTCATAACTGTGGGCTCTCTCCTTTTCTGTCATAACAGTGGGCTCTCTCCTTTGTTGTCATAACTGTGGGCTCTCTCCTTTTTTGTCATAACCGTGGGCTCTCTCCTTTTTTGTCATAACAATGGGCTCTCTCCTTTTTTGTCATAACAGTGGGTTCTCTCCTTTTCTGTCATAACAGTGGGCTCTCTCCATTTTTGTCATAACCGTGGGCTCTCTCCTTTGTTGTCATAACTGTGGGCTCTCTCCTTTTTTGTCATAACCGTGGGCTCTCTCCTTTGTTGTCATAACCGTGGGCCCTCTCCTTTGTTGTGATAACCGTGGGCTCTCTCCTTTGTTGTCATAACCGTGGGCTCTCTCCTTTTCTGTCATAACCGTGGGCTCTCTCCCTTTTTGTCATAACAGTGGGCTCTCTCCTTTGTTGTCATAACTGTGGGCTCTCTCCTTTTTTGTCATAACTGTGTGCTCTCTATTTTGTTGTCATAACTGGGCTCTCTCCTTTTCTGTCATAACTGTGGGCTCTCTCCTTTTCTGTCATAACAGTGGGCTCTCTCCTTTTTTGTCATAACTGTGGGCTCTCTCCTTTGTTGTCATAACCATGGGCTCTCTCCTTTTCTGTCATAACAGTGGGCTGACTCTTGTAAGGAACAACATTAATGCATGTCAGATTGAAGTGTATATGGATGGGGCGGAATATCAAATACTGCACCTCAGGACAGGAAATACAGACTTCCATCTACTTAACTACTACTGTCCGAGTGATCGCCCACTAGCACTAGACACAATTACATTAAAAGAAAGAATAATTGTATGTGGAGACTTTAACAGCCACTCACAGAGCTGGGGCTATGAACATATGGACAAGAGAGGTGAAGAGCTTGAAAATTGGCAGGATGACAATGGGCTTATACTATTAAACCAGGCAACAGATCCACCAACATTCTATTCCAGATCATGGCATACCACATCTACACCAGACCTTGCTTTCCATTCACCAGACCTGGATTGGAATATCACACGAATTGTTGGGAAACAACTTGGAGGCAGCGACCACCGACCAGTCTTTTTAGTGGTACAAAATAAGGCCATCAGGGAGAGCAGCACTCTCTCCAGATGGAATTACAAAAAGGCAGACTGGAAAATGTATCAACACTACACCAGTGTACTGACTAAAGATATAAATACAGATAGAGACATCAACAAAATAGTTGATGAATTCAGTAGACTAATAATACAAGCTGCCAGTGAAACAATACCTAGAGGGGCACGGAAACACTACAAACCATACTGGAGTAGTGAGCTAGAGCAACTGCACAATGACATGGAAACATCTCGAAAGCAAGCAGAAAATAACCCTTGCCAAGAACACCACAATAACTACCAGCATGCTAAAGCCAAATTTCAACGGGCTAAACTACAAGCCAGACGGAGAAGCTGGAAAGAGAGAACAGAGTCCTTGAATCTTGAACGAGACACAAGAAAAGTGTGGAAGCTTGTAAAACAGCTGAATGATGAGGGTACAGAAAGGAACACCAAAATTACACTGAAGAAGGATGGAAACATTCTAACAGGTAAACATGCAGCAAATTACTTTGCAGACTCCTTTGCAAATGACAATAATATTGAAATTAGCCTAGAAAAACGACAAGAGACCCGTTTAAAACAACAAAATGCAAGACAAGAAGAGACCACACATGAAGTAATGGAAACACCCATTACACAAAGAGAGCTAGAGCTGGCAATATCCAAATTAAAAATGAAAAAGTCACCAGGCAATGATGGAGTGTCCAATGAAATGATTAAGAACTTGGGAACTGCAGCTAAAGCAAAACTACTGCAGATCTACAACATTTGCTGGATCACAGGTAGAGTGCCACAGGCATGGAGAGAAGCAATTATGATACCATTACTAAAGCCAGGAAAAGATGGTTCAATGACATCCAGCTATAGACCAATTAGCCTTACAAGCTGTTTGTGTAAAACAATGGAACATATAATCAATCTCAGACTGCAGTGGTACCTGGAAAGTGAAAATCTCCTTGTCCCACAACAAGCAGGCTTTAGACAGTGTTACTCTACCGAAGATCAAGCAACCTATCTTTCCCAGGAAATTGAAGATGCGTTTCAAGAAAAGAAACTGGTACTAGCAGCATGGATAGACCTAAAGAAAGCATTTGATAAGGTATGGAAGGAAGGGCTTTTGAAGAAACTGAGAAATTATGGAGTAAATGGCAGGATGTACAAATGGGTCAAAGCATACCTGCATAACAGGAGAGCCAGAGTGCAACTGGATGGTCTTAAGAGTAAGAAGGTCTTATTGCGCCAGGGCGTTCCACAAGGAGGGGTACTATCTACAACACTTTTTCTGATCTACATCAATGACCTAGTTACTGAACTACCACATGGCATCAAAGTGGCAATGTATGCAGATGACTTGGTAATGTGGTGCACAGAGGAGTATGCAACAGTGGCCTCCAAATTGCTACAAAGAGCTATGAATGCACTGAATTCATGGACAAATAGATGGTGTATCAGCATCAATACAGACAAATGCAGTACTACACTTTTCACACTCTCCCCAAAACAAAAAGCAGAAGCCATCTACATTAACAATGAGCCTGTGAAAGAAGACATACAAGCTACATATCTCGGAGTTACATTTGATAACAAACTATCTTGGAAAAAGCAGATAAATAAGGCAACCCAAAAAGCAAGGAGGAAATTGGCTATTCTAAGAAAGTTGTGTGGAACCACATGGGGTGCGAGTGGGAAAATACTCAGTAAAGTTTACCAACAGAGTATATGCCCACATTTAGAATATGGATCATCCGCATGGTGCTCAGCATCAAACACCACATTGCAAGAACTGGATAAAGTACAAAACCAGGCACTTAGGGTCATCACAGGAGCAATGAAATCAACACCAATATTGGAGATGGAGAAATTGTGGAGGATACCAGCACTGAGAGAACGGAGAGACACAAAGGTGCTGATACAGGCAGAAAAATTTGTATGCATGCCGAGACATCCAATGAAGGACAGATTCCAAAATCTTGCATTGGGACGACTTAAGAGAAGCAGCTTTATCCACCAAGCCAAGCGTATTAGTAGACAAACACCAGACATGCCAAAAGTTGTTAAACCCCTTCTGCCCATACCAGAACAGACTCCCTGGACAGAGGAATCAGGATTATCAGTTCAAATACGGACAGAAGTGAAAGGAATAGTTGACAAAGAGGAACAAAATAGTCTACAGCGAAAAACAATAACTCTCAGTTTCCTGGATGAAGAATACCCACAAGACCTATGGATCCGTGTGTACACAGATGGATCAGCACAGAATGCAGTAAAGAATGGGGGAGCAGGTGCATATATAGAGTACCCAAATAACACTAGGGATATGAATAAAATAGCAACAGGGAAATATTGTCACAATTATGATGCAGAAATACAAGCAATAAAGTTGGCAATAGAAAAACTGCTGAACAGTAATCTTAGCCCACAGCCTGTAGTGTTTTTGACAGATGCAAGATCAGTACTCCAGGCACTACAATCCAGAAAATTACCACATCTGCAGACCTTATTGACTGAACTCTGCAAGCACCACAGGGTTGCCCTGCAGTGGATCCCGTCTCACTGTGGAATACCAGGAAGAGAAAGCAGATCAGTTGGCAAAGGAAGGTTCAACAGGCACACAACTAGATACACCAGTTACATACCATCATAAGAAACAGATAATCAAATCAATCAGAGGACCACAAGCCCCAAATCAGGATGCCTTTCATAATATGAATAGATATGAACAAGTTATCATTATACGCCTAAGAACAGGACACAATCGACTCCATAGTCACATGTATACAAAATTCAAGATCGGCACATCAACTACTTGTACATGTGGACAGGCAGCCCAGACTGCTGAACACATACTTCAAGACTGCACTGAATATAATAGACTGAGGAAAATCCATTGGCCCATAGATACAACACTACAGACAAAACTATATGGGCCACTGCAAGAATTACAAAAGACAGTAAAATTTATACAGGAAACGACATTGCAGATATAGACAATACTTCAGGCGAACGAAAGATAGATATATAGATAACAGTGGGCTCTCTCCTTTGTTGTCATAACTGTGGGCTCTCTCCTTTGTTGTCATAACTGTGGGCTCTCTCCTTTGTTGTCATAACTGTGGGCTCTCTCTTTTGTTGTCATAACTGTGGGCTCTCTCCTTTGTTGTCATAACTGTGGGCTCTCTCCTTTTTTGTCATAACTGCGGGCTCTCTATTTTGTTGTCATAACTGTGGGCTCTCTCCTTTTCTGTCATAACAGTGGGCTCTCTCCTTTTTTGTCATAACTGTGGGCTCTCTTCTTTGTTGTCATAACTGTGGGCTCTCTCCTTTGTTGTCATAACTGTGGGCTCTCTCCTTTGTTGTCATAACTGTGGGCTCTCTCTTTTGTTGTCATAACTGTGGGCTCTCTCCTTTGTTGTCATAACTGTGGGCTCTCTCCTTTTTTGTCATAACTGTGGGCTCTCTATTTTGTTGTCATAACTGTGGGCTCTCTCCTTTGTTGTCATAACCGTGGGCTCTCTCCTTTGTTGTCATAACCATGGGCTCTCTCCTTTTCTGTCATAACTGTGGGCTCTCTCCTTTTCTGTCATAACCATGGTCTCTCTCCTTTTCTGTTATAACAGTGGGCTCTCTCCTTTTCTGTCATAACCATGGGCTCTCTCCTTTTCTGTTATAACAGTGGGCTCTCTCCTTTTCTGTTATAACAGAGGGCTCTCTCCTTTGTTGTCATAACCATGGGCTCTCTCCTTTTCTGTCATAACCATGGGCTCTCTCCTTTAGGTGCCTATAGCTACACCTCTGATCTGGGTGAAGAAGTTGCCACCGAACTCGAAAGAACTGAGGTTGAGAATTAGTTTCACTAGATGGAGGAGGGCGTTGGTAGCGATAGAAGGTTGGTTCCTCTTATGAAGAAAAATTTGAGAGCTCAAAGGCCATAGGTGTATCGGATTGGGGGTGTACTGGGAGCAGACATCTATGACAAAGGGGCGGTAGTTGCGGTCAGGAGAAAGGGGGATGGGGGAAAAGATATTTAGAGCGTTGTTGGAGTCTTTAACATAGGAGAGGTCCATGACTATAGGTTGATAAACACTGTCAAGGAAGTCAGAAATGTGAACTGTGGGGCAGGAGATAGAGAGACAAAAGTCGTCCGCGCGGGTCATGTTTGTATACCTTGGGCAGCATGTAGAAAGAGAGTCGACCTAAGCCGCTATCAGGGTGGATTATACGTGATGAGTGAGCAGGGAGTTGTCCCTCCTGAGTGAACTTCAGAATTGTCTTTCGTACCAGTGGCATCGTCAGAGACTGGTTGGTAGAATGTGTGGTCAGATGATTGTCTCTGCCCTTCACGAATGTAGAGGTTTTTCCTTCCATACATCCACCTAGCTACCCTTGTCGGCAGGCTTGGTGACAATGTCCTCGCGGTGGCGAAGATCATGGAGGGCTTGGTATTCCTCGGGCCTGACATTCGAATGTCGAAGTCTAGTGGGACGGAGTGTCTTTATATCACGGGAGGTGGTACTAATAAATAAGACCAAAGATTTGCCTGCGAAGGAGTCCAGTCGAATTTCAGAGAGGAGAAATTCTTCCACTAATTTTCCTTTCATTTTTTTGTCCTGGGCGAATTTAATTTCTCAATACATTCTTGTTTTCTTGATTGATCTCAAACCTACTATTCCTAGCCATTAATGACAAGGCATTTATTGTTTCTTGCATCATGTCCACATTGCTACTGCCAAGAACTATGTCGTCTGTAAAATATGAGATTCAAACTTTTTACATGAGGACAAAAATACAACTTTTAAAAAAAAACTATTTCTTCGGTGAAAATTCTTCTCGAGCTAAAAGTAACAATTAGAAAATAAATATAAAATTGTATGAAACAGCTTTACTTAAAAGGCTACAAAATAGTAGACGTTTTGGTCCATGCCTTCATCAGTATTGCAAGACAACGAAAACAAGAAAAATGAATACATAGATTTCTACTGACACAGTAAAGGGTTTTCTTTTTAAGTAAACCATGATAACCACTTACAATGAAAGTGTTTTGTTTGTTTTTTCTCTTGTTTTCAAATAGAAAGAAGAATCTTAAAATTCTCTACCATTAAGAGCTCTTGGAAATTTTTTAAATAAATATTTTGGAATTCTTGAAAGTTGATACAAGAACACTTAAACAAACTCATCATCTCAGGCACAAAATACAACATGAAAATCAACATCAACAAAACAGAAGTCATTAATGTCGCCAAAACTAAACAGAACATCAACATACCTATAGAAGGCAGACAACTAAAACAAGTAGAGGAATTCAAATACCTAGGAAGTCTAATGACAAACGATAATTCTCAAACAGCAGAGATAGAATCAATATGCAACAAAGCTTGTCAAATCATTGGACAGTTATCACCACTATTGTCCAACAAGGAAATAACTCTGGAGTCAAAACGAGCACTCTACAACACAATCTTCATCCCAACGTTGTGCTACCAATGCCAGACCTGGACCCTAGATGCAAGAACAATAAGAAAAATAACCTCTACAGAGATTAAATGTGTTAGACGAATGACAGGAAACAGTCTGAGAGATAAGATCAGAAATGAAGAACTGAGAAAAAAGATAGGAATAGCCCCAGCCATAGAATATATAAGGAAACAACATATAAAATGGTTTGGCCACGTGACAAGGCAGAAAGACCAAAACACAACACAACGAGCCTTCAACGTTATGAGAACACCAGACCCAAGGGTCGACCACGAAAAAGATGGGTCGATGGAATATTAGAAGCACTATGAAACATAACAGCAGCAGAGGCGAACAGAAGAGCAAAAGACCGCAAATTATATCTTCCCTCGACGCTGAAAGGCAGATGAGGAAGGAAAGAAGAAGAAGAAGAATCTAATTAAATACTGATGCAGAGCACATTGGTTCACTCTGGCCTTATCGGCCGGTGCTTAATCATCGTGGTCTAGGATACGTTGCATTTCATCGTCTAAATCTCTCAAGTTGTCATTGATCACCTCAGGTGATGCATCTATGAACCCACCAATTTGAAGAATCTCTTTCCGCCGCTTAAGACTCGGTTTCTTTTTAGTGAGGAGTCTCAACTATAATTATAGTTCTTGAGTGAGTCTTACCTTTTAATATTTTATGACAACACTCGCGTAAAAAGCGAATGAGCTCGGGAGAGCTCGTTTTCAATATAGCTTTTAAACCACTCGACGTGGCGGAGCGCAGACATTTCAATATTTCACCGTGTCGTCTAAGTGAGTCTGCCAATTTTGTTACTTTGGTACGTAGACGATTTGTCTCTCCCCGGGGAATATCTTTGTTCTCAATCTAAGATGATCCAGTGTTTCCTATCGAAGGTCCATAAACAAATAAAAATGAGGAGACGCTATCGCGTCCTTAAAACTATCTTGGAGGTACGCCACTTGACCTGGGTGCATTTTCTTACCAGATTGATAATTTGACTTCCGTCTCTCGGGTTCTTGAAAAGGGACTATATAATGGGTATTGAGGTTTATGTTTCGATGTTCCTTATTTTTTTTTCTAAATAGCTTTTGAACAAAGTACATTACACTCATATCTCTGTGATAACTGCCTTTGGTGAATAGTTGTATTACTATCTCGTTCGTCTCTGACATAAAGTAAATTGTGTAAATTGTGAACCCCTAAATAATAGAAATTACCGTAGTTGCTGGTCTATGATTAATTTTCACTAGATAAAGGCGTGGCCGTAATGGGGAAATACCAGGAGAATTATTGTCTTCTCAGTTCGAGGACGGACGATAATATCAAGGTATACCTGTATGTCCAATGTTCATAGTTGTGTGGTCCTGAAAAGGACCGTTGAACTAATTTAAGGTAATATAGGGGCCAACATTGTGGGGGCTATATACTTTCATTCTGAATCAGACGAGTCTAAAAGATTAATAACTGTTTGGGGTTGAACATTCCACAAACCATCATTTTTCCAATATTCCTCTTCCTGTTTTAAGACGTGGTCTTCACATTTAGCCCAATAATCTTTGTCTATATTTAATAAAGCGAGATTAGCAAGAGTCTTTACATCGCATATTTTGAATGTTGTATTTTCATCTGCCACTCGTCCTTTTAATTTTGCCCAGATTAGTTCTATTGGATTTAAATGAGCATGGTAAGGTGGCGGCCTCAAACTTATATGACCGTGCTCTTGGATAATCTTATCTATTTGAAAAATCTTTGTCCTTTGTTTTTGCTTTACTAGAGATAGTAATTCAGGTTTTAAGTACATTAGTAATTCAGGTTTTAAGTACATGTTATTAAATTGTATGTGCTCCTTTGTGAGCCATATCTTAATAGCATTTTTTGTACTGGATGACGTCGGGACTTTATCTTCAAGTGCAACAATGTTGTGGTACGCTGCATTGTCCATTATTAGGCAAGATGGTCGATCTAGTGATGGGAGAACAGAATTTTCAATCCAATGTCTAAATATGTGACCATTCATCTCAGAGTGATAATCCCGATTGTCTATGGATTTTGAAAGAAAAATGAGCTCTGCATTCTGTATTAGTCCATGTTGTCGACTCTCTGCATGAGCAATTATCAAGCGCTGTCCTTTGCTGCTAGGTATTATTCTCTTAATCTTTCCATCTGATGACTGCCATTCCCTTTGGTTAGTGTGGTGAGCATTGATCCATGTTTCATCCAAGTACACAATATCATAACCTTGCTTGCGCACCTCTTTTACTTCACGTAAGTACTTGCTTCTCATGACTACTATATGTGGCTTCTCACAGATAATGTTTCGTCCATTGGAATACTTTCTGAATGTAAAGCGTGCAGCTCTCACATTCCTCCATAATGTAGACTTTGATATTTCAATACTGTTGTTCTTTTTCAGCGAAATTTTTAATTTTCTTATTGTAACAGTTTCATTCATACCCAACATTTTGCGAATTTCACTTCTAATAAGTTCACTGTCGAAATTATCCAACATTTTTGCTCTTCCTTGTGATTTTGTATATTTTGAACATTGACGGTCACGTGCTTGAATCCAGCGATTAAATGACCGTTTAGATAAATCCAAAATGTGTCTTGTCCTATTCTCAGGGTTTTCTAAAGAATGAAATAATCTTCCTCGTTTAGCCTCTTTGCAAAAATAGTCATACATTTTTATTGCGATGTTTTGTAAACTGCAGAGTTTCATTTTAAGACTCATGATAAATGTTATCGTTCCACGTCTACACCTATGAATGAACGGAAATGGAACACACCATTTCTCAAGTGTCTAATTGTGTCAAAAAAACCACGGGGAAAGCGTGCAAACACGTCAATTTTACCGTGTATGGATTTTTACTCGCTATTTTTAACTTAAAATACTGTAAACATTAAGTTTTGACTACATCAATGGGTCGTTATAAATTTATATAAATCAAATAAGCAACAATAATAATAACCAAATGTTTTTTTAATGAAATTAATTCCCTGTTGGGTTCTAATCATTATAACTTTACATGCAAATTTTGAACAACTTACAACAAGCGGTTAAAAAGCTATCTATTTTAAAAGTTGGGCACGAGTTATGAAACAAGCTATAGTATTAAGAAAGTGGTCAATATCACTCTTTGCAAGAATACGCCCTACCACGGAAAAATATGGATGGAAGCACTTAACCAAAATATATACCCCCCCCCCCCCCCCCGACGCTGAAAGCCAATTGATGAGACAAAGACAAGTGATATTAGGTCAGCGCGCGAGGTTTCCCTCTATAACTCACACCTATTTTAAAAACTACATTACAAAAACGAGGTCACCATACACATATACTAAGGGGTTTCTTAGTCTCAGTATGCGTTACCTGACCCCGAACTGTTACACAAATAAACAACGATTTCGCACGTCACCGGCCAGGTCAGCCCAAGTTACCCTGACTCATCCTAAACGATGGTTCTTTACACATGCCTCAACACATCTAATAATGTATTGCGTTGGTTACTATAAATAAACGGTCAGCGACCCCATTACAGTGAGGTATAAAGGACACTCGATCATTGTCCATGTACACACAGAAAACCAGAGTCTGTAACCGAGTGGTGTGTTTTTGATAATGGAATCGTGTATCCTGAATGTGTCAGCCTCCTTTGATATTTGTGATCAACGGATTTTCATGTCCCGTGGCAATGAGAATATAATTTATTTGTCAACGGACGATGTTAAGTCTCAGTTTGTGTTTTTCGTAACAGACCATTGATAAACATAAGGATGCATCACGGTGAAAGTAAACTAAAGTTTCCTACGAGAACTGGTATAACACTCTCGAGAGAGGAATTTATCACGCTAGTTGAGATGCGAGATGGTATTTTATCAGGTTATGCTAGCCTCAACTACACTGCACCTCTTGGTAACCAACCGAAAGATATGGATAGAGTCATGGATGCCCTGAGTGATCCAAATTCAACAGAGTCACTAATTACCTATTCCCTCTTTGATCAAGGTTTTGTCAAAATGGAGGGTAGTTGTGTTTTGAATGCTAATCAACCTTTATATGCACCTGTGTTTGATGGACATTTAACAGAATCAGACAGCTCCAGAAAAGCAAGGAAGCCCAGATGGTTAAAATTAATAAATTCTGCAACCGGACAGTAATATTTTTTATTTTCAAATATCTTATCTCTACTTTGATGATGTATTTATACAAATCTTTATTGTGTAAATTATATACATGACTATATCGTTGTGTAATTTTTCAGTCTCACATAATTGTTAAACTTCGTTGTACATTTATAAAATATCTGTTCTCTACGTTGATGATGTATTAGTAAAATCTTTATTGTGAAAATTATATAGAAAGCAACATATTTGTTTGTTTTTATTTGACTTGGTTAATTCGATTGTGTGTGAGAGAACGAGAGAGACAAAGAAAGGAACATCATCTTTTCTTGATTTAACATAATATTTAATTCGATTGCTAGCGAAAACCAATAACACCGAAGAGGATGACGTCAGCAGATATTTACATAAACAAATTTCAGCCCGAGGAACAAGCGAGAGATAACACCAGATAATGCTTTCCTCAATTAAAAACACGATGTCAGCAGACAACATAGTTACAAAATTTCGTGATACTTTCTGCCACGTTATTTAAAGTGAGATGTCACCAATAACACAGAGGATGTGTCAGCAGATATTTACATATTTAAAAAATCAGCCCGAGGATCAGTGAAAGATAAAACAGCTTTCCTCCATTTATCCATCACGATATTTAAACTTCTAGATTTACAAAGTCATCTGAGAGAGAGAGAACCAATAACACCAAGGAAGTCATAAAGGAACACAACCCAATCATAAGGAGCGAACCAATAACACTCAGACACACAACAAATTCGGTCACCTCGGCTCGCCGGGTCAAGTCGGGGTCAACGCCACCGGGCAAAGTTGGGGCTCTATGTGGGGGTATACTTTTTATAAAAGGAAAAAGGAGGGCCTATATGGGGGTACGCTTTTTATATAAGGAAAAAAGGATGGGGGGGGGGGGGGGGTCCCTCGAAAAACACCATGGTATGTCCTATTGACAATCTAAACAAGAAAAAGAGTTCTTAAATGTTATGTAGAGTCATTCTTAACATATGGATGTAAATCATGGACAATAGGACAACAGACAAAAAAATCACTGGAGTCTGTAGAAATGTGGTTTTACAGAAGAATGTTGAGAATACCATGGACAGCTAAGAAGAGTAATGAAAACATTCTGAAAGAGGCCAAAGCAAAAAGAGAGCTAATTTCGAATATTAGGAAGAAACAATCATCATTTTTCAGCCATGTAATGAGAAGAGAACAACTGGAATATATTGTAACAACTGGGAAAATTGAGGGACGAAGAGATAGAGGAAAGCAAAGAGAAAAAATACCAGACAGCTTAAGAGAATGGCGTGGCAGAAGGTCAACAATGGAAATGATAAAAAAATTGTCGAGATCGAAAATTGTGGAGAGACATGATCACCTACGGCAGTAGGCCCGGTATTTGATGATGACGATGCCCCTATCTCACTATTGATAAGGTTAAAACAGCAGAGCTACAAATTGATGTAAACATGACCTACCACTGAGCAATACGTACAATTGATCAGCTGAGCGAAATTATCACAACATATGGTCAGGGAAATAAATTAGGAAGTATCAGGTTGCACGTGACTAAATGTGTATGCTTAATTAAAAAAAAAAAAGATTTTACTAGCACTGAAAACTAGTGAAAATTGATCTCATTCAAGACTTTTAGAACAAGAAATACCCATTCATTTTAGATGAATTAATAGATTGTTATAGTTATGGAACTCCCGGTATCATTGCAAACGAATTAAAATCCATAATTGCTCAATAGCCCGTACCGGTGGAATCATCCGATTAATATCTCATATTCCAAACAAAGAAATGTAGCTGCAGTCCCCATCGTAGCAGTATCAGCACACGCCAAAAGACATAAGGCGAAACCGCACAGAACGTAATCACAGCCATCTGTTCCCTGTCATATAATATCATAATTCATCGTAAACAATCGAAACACGATCAAAACGGATGAAACGCATAGCTCACGGTGTGTACAGAGCACTTAACTCAGTAGTTCCGGCAGCAAGCCAAACTTGGAATATGAGGAAACTGCAACAAGGAACGCTTTTCAGACATAGCCTTTAACGGTTCCTGCCCCTTTCCACCATATTAACAGAAAGTTCACATCCTCCTGAAAATGTTGATCGTCATATTTTTAATAATGTGTAGCGCTTGATGATATTAGGACATCGTTTTTTGTCTCCAAATCCGAGCATATGAAAGACAGTTATTCGTTGGATTATCCTCATCGTACACCGAACAACAGTCCATAAGCGTTCAAATCTCCATTGCGATGTGAATTTGTGAAATGATAAACCAGTTCACAAGTCTACCCTTGATTTCACAGTAGTCCTCTTGAATCTAGACAACATCCATCCCGATCAACATGAAACTCCGGGAGTCACACCGCGACTACAAAGTCATGAACAAAACTCCGTCATTTCAACCTTCATTATAAGCATACGGCCGGTTTAGGGATATACGATCAGCCATCATGATGACGTATCACACACAACAATGGATGCACCCACAAACGACTGACTAATCTAGTGAATTCAGCCAACAACACACGAAACACCCATGATGGTGCAAAGTCACTAAAGTGAAACCTTCGATTGACTTGGCATAGCAGTCCATACTAATGAGTTATAACTTGTAAATAATTGGAGTCAAACAATTTCAACGACGGTCGTTGAACAGCGCTCAATGTGTTGACGTAAACCGCATATCAACTCCAATGAGGGGGAAGGTCGCATTCACAACACTTGACCTGCCACAGAAGAATATTTCATGTACGAGACTCGGCAGCACCGGCGCAAATCCGTTAAGTAAAACATTAGGTTGACTTCAACGCAGAAATCTGCATTGGACAGCTGAAATTCATCAGTCCCCAAATGCAAAATCCTCTAGCGGTCGAGAGAACATGAACTTCATTCCACAATCTTGGAACCGGAAGTCCATCAGATCATCATCACATCAAGATATGTTTCCACACAAAAGTATTTGTGTATCTTAATTCAATTTTTAAGTGACAGAAAAGAGGAAATTGTAACTGATTTTCTTGGATTAATCCCCGTGCAAGAAGCAACAGGAGAAAACATTTTTAATGTAATTGACGGTGACATAAGAAAAAATGTGGTCAGAGCCCAACAAATTGTATTGGATTTGTATCAGATGGTGCATCAAACATGGTTGGTTGCAACAACTCAGTGTGGTCTTGACTCAATGATCTATCTCTGGCATGCGCACAGCTGAAATATATTTGCCATTCTTTGGCTCTCTGCAGTAGCTAAGCTACTATCAAATATAGGATTTTTGCTATCAGAAATAGCCCAATGGTTTTCCCACAGCAGTTTAAGACGAGAAGCCTGCACAGAATTAATTATAGTGATGAATACCTCTACAGAATATGAATCGACCAGAAACGCCCCATTGCCCTTTGGAAAACCTTCAGCTATTCGTTGGCTTGTACGAGGAAAAGTTATGTTTAATATTATTTATACTAATTAATATTAATAACTAACTAATAATTAATATTAATAACTAACTAATATAATAATATTATTTATACAGGGGCTTATTTCATTTGTGATGAATTCGCCCAGTCAACGTTTGACACAGAATACAAAGCAAGATTGTTAAAGGAGATGATGTTGATTATACAAATTATTTGCTCTTTGTGTTCGCAACACCAGTTGTGCAGGGAAAGACTCAGTGGTCTTTTTCAACAAGCCAATGCTGATCCTAATGAACTGTGTCAAGAATAATTTTTACACAATGCAAGTCTTCAGAACAGGTTGTATGGTACAAATGGGCATAAAAAAGATATTATTCAAGCTGATTTTGGTATCAATTTTTTTTTACAGAATGTAAAAAGTTCCTAACGATCTTTGCAAGGATTGAGACTGCTAGAAAGAAAATTTAGAAAAAGAGAAAGAGTACTGGGTATATGCCCCCTATAATGCGCGGTTCGAATGGTCATTAGATAGATTTTAAGCCCCAAGAACAATGAACTAGATGACCCGAGAACAATGAACTAGATGACCCGAGAACAATGAACTAGATGACCCGAGAACAATGAACTAGATGACCCGAGAACATTGAACTAGATGACCCGAGAACAATGAACTACATGACCCGAGAACAACTCTGGACCAACTATGCAATAACTTCCAGAGAGTAGTCATTCAGTGAATACCATTACACTGTAATATACACGGGAACGAACGCGCAGACAAATTAGCTAAAGATGGAGGGAGATTGGTTATTGGTTATTGGTTATGGAAGGCCTCGGTATCACAGCAAACGAATTAAAATCCATAATTGCTCAACCGCCCGTGCCAGTGGAATCATCCGAATTACTAACTCATTTCCCAAACAAAGAAAGGTAACTGTAGTCCCCATCGTAGCAGTCTCAGCACACGCCAAAAGACATAAGGCGAAACCGCGCAGAAAGTGAACATAGCCAACTGTTCCCTGTCATACGATATCATCATTCATCGTAAACAAGCGGGATATCCAAGCAGGATCAAAACGGATGAGACACACAGCTCACGGTGTGCACAGAGCACTTAACTCAGTAGCTCCTGCAACAAGCCGGACTTGGAATATGAGGAAACTGCAAGAAGGAACACTTTTCAGAGTGTTCACTTTTCACCATGGGAGTTCACGTCCTCCCGAAAATGATGATCGTCATAGCACTTGATGATGTTAGGCCATCATTGATGACTCCAATTCCAAACATATAGACACACACTGGTGGTAAGTTATCATTTCCAATCCAACAGAAGCCACATGACCTGTAGTTAGTAAAACCACAGAGAGAATATGATTTTGTGACCTTCACTGATTCACTCTTAGATGTGAATGTATAGTTTACACAAGAGGAGAAGTTTTCAACTACAGTGATCCCATTTAAGGCAATTCTGGGATAGCAAGGCAAGTCTCCTTTATAGCAGCAGAACTTGATGTTCTCCGCTCCCTTCTTGTAGCTGCCGCCACACGATTCTGATGTCTCATTAACTTGGACATCATTCAAGAACAATGTCAGATTAACTTTCCATAGATATGGCTCTGCTGATGAAATGCTTGGTGCAACAGTTGTATCAATCATACTGGAGGCTCCTGGTCTGTGGTCATTAATATCACAGACGGCACATGATGTTGTTATATTCAGTGTTTCTTTCTGGGGTGTAAATATGTGGCACACACAGGGAGAGTGGTTTGTGGTCACAGTAATCCCATTAAAGGCAATTCTAGGGTAGCATGGCATAGCTGTTTCAGAACAGCACAATCCTGTGATGTTTTCTGTGTTCGCTATAAAGCTGCTGCTGCTACACAATCCTGACCAATTATAGGTGTGGACATTATTCACTTGCAATGACAAAACTGCTTTGTTTACATCATAAACCTCTGGAAGCGAATCATTTATGGAACTAATAGTACAATTTATTCTTCCATCGGGGATATCATCATTGAGTCCCCCAAAAAAGGTCTTTGGTTAAAAAGCACATATGCTTTTGAGTTAAACACAAAATGAGCCCACTTCATAGATTCAAAATGATCCCTGCCAATGCCATCCGTTTGCACCAGTTAGGTCCTTAGCTACCAAACGTCCGAAACGAAGCCATCGAATTAACGACTTTATCTACAGCGAAGGTTAACGAACTGTGAACAAACATTTATGTTCAAACCCTTGAAAACATTTTCAAAAATCTGCCAACTCGCTGCAATAACATATATCGTGTTGTTCAAAGTAAACATTGCTTAGTCCATAGCTCGAATATAAATAAGCTCAAGACAAGAGGGAGATTACCACAAGAGAACCATCCGCTCAATTATGATGAAGCCAAATCCATCCTCAAGGGTCAGTACTATGAAAAATGGAAACGAGAACACCCAAAGCATAACGAGAGGGACGAATACCATCAACTATCAAGGAGGGATCAAGTCATCATACTTCGCCTACGCACTGGCCACAATAGAATGAGGAATCACATGTTCACCAAATTCAAATTAGGTACAACCAGCCTATGCCACTGTACACTGGACAATATGACAACAAAACATGCTCTACAGGATTGCCCCCAGAACACAGACCTGAAAAGAGCAATGTGGTCCTCACCCACCTCCCTGGAAGAGAAACTATATGGGGCAATCTAATCGCTTAAACAGACAGCTGACTTCATGAGAGAGTGGAATCCTACTCTGATTGAGTCTTGATTGCAGAGAGAGAGAAGTTCTATAGTTGATTGTTGTACAAAAGAACAATACTGAGGCCCTCAAGAAATACATAATATGAAAGGACGATCTATGTGTGTGTGTGTGTGTGTGTGTGTGTGAGAGAGAGATATGCGTGTGTGTGCGTGTGTGCGTGTGTGTGTATGCTAGAGGAAGCACTCAGTCAAATAACTTGTAGACTTCCTTCGACAAGAAATATTTCAAAGTCTATCAAAGTTGAGTGCAAAGATTATTTTACATCAAGCTTCGAGGGTGTGGTTTTCCGACTGACCCTTCCTGCACCTAGCAGAAAGCAACATCAGCACTAATGAAGAACAATACAGAAACAAATAATGTATTTTGATTGACTGGAAAGAAGAAGCTCATTTTAAGAAAGTTGGACTTCCTACTGACAGTGAACAATTTCGGATTGGCATACGTCAACATTGGAGCCGCGATAGCTCAGTGGTTAGTGAACTGGACTACAAAGGTCAAGAGGTAGGGTTCGATCTCAACCGACGGCTCCGGGTTCACCCAGCCTTTAATGGGTACCGGATTTTTTTCTGGGAAAGTAAACCGGCATGGGCGTAATACCGACCACATTACCCCAAAAATCATGTGCCGAGGGTCTATAAAATTTATGGTTACTAACACCACATTTCCCTATACGCCAATTTGTGTGACGGGGTACTTTACTTTTTTTTATACGTCATTTCCTTTGTGGAAAATTCTGAGGCAATATGGCTTACCATCAAAAATTATAAATATTATCAAAGACATGTATGATGGCTACACATGTGCAGTTCGTACAGAGGAAAGTCTGAGCGAATGTTTTTCAATAGAAACTGGGGTTAAACAAGGATGTATTAGTAGTAGCGGTGGCTGTGAATGCAACAGAAAAGTGGAATAACATGCACCGAAATACAATAGATTTGGCACCGACTTTGCACCGACTTTGCACCAAAACGGTGCCAAAAAAAAAAATTATTTTTTTTCGAATTCGCGATTTTTTCGAACTTCATTATTTTTGGGGGAATTTTTTTTTTTTTTTGGTGTTCGTCAGTTTGTCGAATCACTGAGAGCTTAACTCAGGTAAATTCAATAGAGACTCGGTGCTAATCCGTGTCCGGTGATCGTCGCTCGCTGTGTGAAATTTGTGAAAGAGTATTTTAAAAGAGTATGTGAAAGTAAACAGAATTATTTAAAAAATATGTATTTGTGAAAGTAAACTCAGAATTATTAAAAATAAAAAAAAAAATAAATAAAAAAAACAGTCTCCCTTCAGGATTCGAACACGGGTCTACTACGTGACAGGCCAGGCAACATGTAAAAAAAAAATGCTGACAAGCAATAACATTGAAAGGTTAGTTTTGTCGAACGGTCTCCTGTGTTTCTGAGAGCTTAACCGCAGGTAAATTCAATAGAGACTCGGTGCTAATCCGGTGATCGTCGCTCCGTGTCCGGCCGTGTCCGGTGATCGCCTCGCTCGTGTTAGAAATTTGTGAAAGAGTATTTTAAATTCCGTTAGCCAACTCAGGTAGAACCCCGATTGAAAAGAAAACGGACTTATGTTAAAAATTGTAAAATATAAGTGGTCGTGTGTGTTATCGCTACCAACATCATCATGTGTCGTGTAGTAAGGTGTGCTAATATTAAATAGTGACGCTCGCTCTTTCTCATTCAATGAAAAGCAAAACAAAATTCTATATTTCACAACTTTATTAATACATCATATATATTACTGTCCGGTCGTTGATAATTTTAAGCGTCTGGGTTTCCTCCCTCCTGTTTTGGTGGTACTGTTTGTTAAATGTCTATCAAACACGGGTGCATAGGAAGTTTCATTAGCCTTCAAAACACAACCGCCCTCCATTTTGACAAAACCTTGATCAAAGCTGGAATAGGTAATCGGTGACTTTGCTGAAACATCCTGGGCATCCATACTGGCTGCCGGAGCTGTCGTCTGATTAACAAGAGTGAGGTCCCCTTGGTTAACAAAAAAGGGCGTGTAGTTGATGTTAGCATAAGCGTTTTCGAGACTGCCTTAACGCCATCTATAGACAATGGAACTACCCCCTCTGCCTTCATGTCCTATCATCATCATGTGCCACCCTCAACACCATCACCCCTTCATGTCCTATCATCATCAAGCCACACAAAGTATCAACCCCTTCATGGCCTATCATCATCATGTGCCACCCTCAACACTATCATCATCATGTGCCACCCTCAACACTATCATCATCATGCGCCACCCCCAACACCATCATCAAACCTTCATATCCCATCATCATCTTGTGCCCTACCATTAAATAGTGACTCTCTCTCTTTCTCTATCGCATATCCAAGCTAACTCAAGTCAAATAAAAAATCATCACCAAGCCACACAAATTGACACATCATCATCATAGGCCACCCTCAACACTATCATCATCATGTGCCACCCTCAACACCATCACCCCTTCATGTCCTATCATCATCAAGCCACACAAAGTATCAACCCCTTCATGGCCTATCATCATCATGTGCCACCCTCAACACTATCATCATCATGTGCCACCCTCAACACTATCATCATCATGCGCCACCCCAACACCATCATCAAACCTTCATATCCCATCATCATCTTGTGCCCTACCATTAAATAGTGACTCTCTCTCTTTCTCTATCGCATATCCAAGCTAACTCAAGTCAAATAAAAAATCATCACCAAGCCACACAAATTGACACATCATCATCATAGGCCACCCTCAACACTATCATCATCATGTGCCACCCTCACACTCTCTCTCTCTCTCTCTCTCTCTCTATCGCATATCCAAGCTAACTCAAGTCAAATAAAAATCATCACCAAGCCACACAAATTGACACATCATCATCATGTGCCACCCTCAACACTATCATCATCATGCGCCACCCCCAACACCAGCCCTTCATGTCCTATCATCATGCGCCACCCCCAACACCAGCCCTTCATGTCCTATCATCATGTGCCACCCTCAACACCATCATCAAACCTTCATGTCCTATCATCATCATGTGCCACCCTCAACATCAAACCTTCCGGCTTGGACGGAGGAACTGTTTTCCATCAGTCGAGTAAATGAAACAAACCCCGTTACATATGTGTTGAAAGACGATAAGGGCGATGAGATAGAGGGGTCATTCTACACACCGAAAATTCAAAAAAGTTGGAGACAAACTCATCATCCCTGCATGTCCTATCATCAACCCACACAAAGTATCAACAAGCGAAATTCTCTCTCTCTCTCTCTCTCTCTCTCTCTCTCACTCTCTCTCTTTCTCTCTCTCTCGCTCTGTCTCTCTCACATTCATGATAAACCAAAACAAAATAGGCTCATATTAAAAAAGTCGACCTAAAACCGTAAAATATTCCACTACAACACAGACCGCTAGACTGAACAGTACTATGAAAATAAACGTCCGTGAATCAAGCGCGCTTATAACACGAAGTCTCACATCCGACTAGTTTAAATATAATCCGGTAAATCAAAGTTAGGAGGCAAGGGCAGAAACTTAGGAGGTAAGGGCAGAAACCAAAGAGGCAAGGTCAGAAAACAAGGAGGGGAGGTCAGAAATCTAGGAAGCTGTGTTATAAAACAAGGAGGGAAGGTCAGAAACCTAGGAGGCATGGTCAGAAATCTAGGAAGCTGTGTTAGAAAACAAGGAGGCGAGGGCAGAAACCTAGGAGACAAGGGCAGAAACTTAGGAGGTAAGGGCAGAAACCAAAGAGACAAGGTTAGAAAACAAGGAGGGAGGGTCAGAAATCTAAGAGGCAAGGGCAGAAACCTAGGAGGCGAGGTCAGAAACCTAGGAGGCGATGTCAGAAACCTAAGAGGCGAGGTCAGAAACCTAGGAGGCGATGTCAGAAACCTAGGAGGCGAGGTCAGAAAACAAGGAGGGAAGGTCAGAAACCTAGGAGGCGATGTCAGAAACCTAGGAGGCGAGGTCAGAAAACAAGGAGGGAAGGTCAGAAACCTAGGAGACATGGACAGAAAACTAGGAAGCAAAGGCTGAAAACCAAAGAGGCAAGGTCAGAAATCTAGGAAGCTGCATTAGAAAACAAGGAGGGAAGGTAAGAAACCTATCTACTTCCATACTGATACTAGTTAGACACATCGATCAGATAGTTACATCCAAATCGCAAACATTTTACCCCAGAACACAAAAATTTAGGGTCATACTCAAAAAGTCGACCTAAAAATCCCGAAAGCTACTCACATAGTCATACTAGTTAGACACAACGAGCAGGAAGTTATATTCTAGGTCCAAAATGTTGGACCAAAGCACAACGAACCACGAACCACAACCCCACGAACCATGGACTTAACGAACCATCAACTCACGAACGCGCCGATGAACGCATCGGGTTTCGTGTATAACCCAGGCTCCAATGTCACGTTGACATCAAATCTAGCGTCGCAAATATCGTCGTTATCGAGAGATTCGTAGCGAATCCAGACATCACCCTCTATTACATTGAAATAATTTAGTGGAAATTGTATCTCCACCAGTGCGATCTTATACTGCGTCGAAAATTGCCTCCAGCGTTCTCTAACATTGCCTCGATCGTTCTTTAACATTACCTCCAGCGTTCTCTAACATTGCCTCGATCGTTCGTTAACATTGCCTCGATCGTTCTTTAACATTACCTCCAGCGTTCTCTAACATTGCCTCGATCGTTCGTTAACATTGCCTCCAGCGTTCTCTAACATTGCCTCCAGCGTTCTCTAACATTGCCTCCAGCGTTCTCTAACATTGCCTCCAGCGTTCTCTAACATTGCCTCCAGCGTTCTCTAACATTGCCTCCAGCGTTCTCTAACATTGCCTCCAGCGTTCTCTAACATTGCCTCCAGCGTTCTCTAACATTGCCTCCAGCGTTCTCTAACATTGCCTCCAGCGTTCTCTAACATTGCCTCCAGCGTTCTATAACATTGCCTCCAGCGTTCTATAACATTGCCTCGATCGTTCTTTAACATTGCCTCCAGTGTTCTCTTCACAAGTTTCGTAAGGGAAACATTTGTCGTACTGGGAGAAAAACTCGTTTACCCTATCCATTTTAACGACCCCTTCTAATGATGACTCGCTGAGTGCCAAGTACAGACTATCTGTATCCATTTCACAGAGTCGAAAGTCGGACCTCTCTACGAATCTATCCAGGAAGTCATAGTAAAATTCCAACATTCCCAATTTGGTGTACTGGTAGACGAAAAAAACCAAGCTGTGAAGGAAGATCCCACAGGATACTTCGATTTCCAAGCGACACCTCATACAGGTCTTCACCAATAGGCGTCATGGTTTTAAACAGGGGGTTAATTACCAACTTTGTTGTATTGGCCCCCTCTTTAACATAGGTCACGTTCACATGTTTCCCTAAATTCGTCAAGGTCTTCCCATAGGCCGAGAAAAATATTACCACCAGATCACAAAAATGTAGGCAGAAACCTAGGAGGCAAGGTCAGAAACCTAGGAGACAAGGTGAGAAACATAGGAGGCAAGGGCAGAAACCTAAGAGGCAAGGGCAGAAACCTAAGAGGCAATGATGGGGGCTATTCCTAACTTTCTTCTCAGTTCTTCATTTCTGAGCTTATCTCTCAGACTGTTTCCTGTCATTCGTCTAACACATTTCATCTCTGAGATCACAAAAATTTAGGCACATACTCAAAAAGTCGACCTCAAAACCATAAAAAGCTACTCCCACATTCATCTAAAAGTTACACCAAAACCGCACCAGATTTGCACCGTGCAAAAACATGCACAAGTTTGACACGCGCACCAGTTTGGCACAATGCACCAATAGACATCTCCATACCAAAAGTTTACTTTGATAATCACTTTTATGATTGATACGCCCCTTACGAAGGCTGATTGTTACGCCCCTTACGAAGGCTGATTGTTACGCCCCTTACGAAGGCTGATTGTTACGCCCCTTACGAAGGTGCATTGTGCCAAACTGGTGCGCGTGTCAAACTTGTGCATGTTTTTGCACGGTGCAAATCTGGTGCGGTTTTGGTGTAACTTTTAGATGAATGTGGGAGTAGCTTTTTATGGTTTTGAGGTCGACTTTTTGAGTATGTGCCTAAATTTTTGTGATCTCAGAGATGAAATGTGTTAGACGAATGACAGGAAACAGTCTGAGAGATAAGCTCAGAAATGAAGAACTGAGAAGAAAGTTAGGAATAGCCCCCATCATTGCCTCTTAGGTTTCTGCCCTTGCCTCTTAGGTTTCTGCCCTTGCCTCCTATGTTTCTCACCTTGTCTCCTAGGTTTCTGACCTTGCCTCCTAGGTTTCTGCCTACATTTTTGTGATCTGGTGGTAATATTTTTCTCGGCCTATGGGAAGACCTTGACGAATTTAGGGAAACATGTGAACGTGACCTATGTTAAAGAGGGGGCCAATACAACAAAGTTGGTAATTAACCCCTTGTTTAAAACCATGACGCCTATTGGTGAAGACCTGTATGAGGTGTCGCTTGGAAATCGAAGTATCCTGTGGGATCTTCCTTCACAGCTTGGTTTTTTTCGTCTACCAGTACACCAAATTGGGAATGTTGGAATTTTACTATGACTTCCTGGATAGATTCGTAGAGAGGTCCGACTTTCGACTCTGTGAAATGGATACAGATAGTCTGTACTTGGCACTCAGCGAGTCATCATTAGAAGGGGTCGTTAAAATGGATAGGGTAAACGAGTTTTTCTCCCAGTACGACAAATGTTTCCCTTACGAAACTTGTGAAGAGAACACTGGAGGCAATGTTAAAGAACGATCGAGGCAATGTTATAGAACGCTGGAGGCAATGTTATAGAACGCTGGAGGCAATGTTAGAGAACGCTGGAGGCAATGTTAGAGAACGCTGGAGGCAATGTTAGAGAACGCTGGAGGCAATGTTAGAGAACGCTGGAGGCAATGTTAGAGAACGCTGGAGGCAATGTTAGAGAACGCTGGAGGCAATGTTAGAGAACGCTGGAGGCAATGTTAGAGAACGCTGGAGGCAATGTTAGAGAACGCTGGAGGCAATGTTAGAGAACGCTGGAGGCAATGTTAACGAACGATCGAGGCAATGTTAGAGAACGCTGGAGGTAATGTTAAAGAACGATCGAGGCAATGTTAACGAACGATCGAGGCAATGTTAGAGAACGCTGGAGGTAATGTTAAAGAACGATCGAGGCAATGTTAGAGAACGCTGGAGGCAATTTTCGACGCAGTATGAGATCGCACTGGTGGAGATACAATTTCCACTAAATTATTTCAATGTAATAGAGGGTGATGTCTGGATTCGCTACGAATCTCTCGATAACGACGATATTTGCGACGCTAGATTTGATGTCAACGTGACATTGGAGCCTGGGTTATACACGAAACCCGATGCGTTCATCGGCGCGTTCGTGAGTTGATGGTTCGTTAAGTCCATGGTTCGTGGGGTTGTGGTTCGTGGTTCGTTGTGCTTTGGTCCAACATTTTGGACCTAGAATATAACTTCCTGCTCGTTGTGTCTAACTAGTATGACTATGTGAGTAGCTTTCGGGATTTTTAGGTCGACTTTTTGAGTATGACCCTAAATTTTTGTGTTCTGGGGTAAAATGTTTGCGATTTGGATGTAACTATCTGATCGATGTGTCTAACTAGTATCAGTATGGAAGTAGATAGGTTTCTTACCTTCCCTCCTTGTTTTCTAATGCAGCTTCCTAGATTTCTGACCTTGCCTCTTTGGTTTTCAGCCTTTGCTTCCTAGTTTTCTGTCCATGTCTCCTAGGTTTCTGACCTTCCCTCCTTGTTTTCTGACCTCGCCTCCTAGGTTTCTGACATCGCCTCCTAGGTTTCTGACCTTCCCTCCTTGTTTTCTGACCTCGCCTCCTAGGTTTCTGACATCGCCTCCTAGGTTTCTGACCTCGCCTCTTAGGTTTCTGACATCGCCTCCTAGGTTTCTGACCTCGCCTCCTAGGTTTCTGCCCTTGCCTCTTAGATTTCTGACCCTCCCTCCTTGTTTTCTAACCTTGTCTCTTTGGTTTCTGCCCTTACCTCCTAAGTTTCTGCCCTTGTCTCCTAGGTTTCTGCCCTCGCCTCCTTGTTTTCTAACACAGCTTCCTAGATTTCTGACCATGCCTCCTAGGTTTCTGACCTTCCCTCCTTGTTTTATAACACAGCTTCCTAGATTTCTGACCTCCCCTCCTTGTTTTCTGACCTTGCCTCTTTGGTTTCTGCCCTTACCTCCTAAGTTTCTGCCCTTGCCTCCTAACTTTGATTTACCGGATTATATTTAAACTAGTCGGATGTGAGACTTCGTGTTATAAGCGCGCTTGATTCACGGACGTTTATTTTCATAGTACTGTTCAGTCTAGCGGTCTGTGTTGTAGTGGAATATTTTACGGTTTTAGGTCGACTTTTTTAATATGAGCCTATTTTGTTTTGGTTTATCATGAATGTGAGAGAGACAGAGCGAGAGAGAGAGAAAGAGAGAGAGTGAGAGAGAGAGAGAGAGAGAGAGAGAGAGAGAGAGAGAGAGAGAATTTCGCTTGTTGATACTTTGTGTGGGTTGATGATAGGACATGCAGGGATGATGAGTTTGTCTCCAACTTTTTTGAATTTTCGGTGTGTAGAATGACCCCTCTATCTCATCGCCCTTATCGTCTTTCAACACATATGTAACGGGGTTTGTTTCATTTACTCGACTGATGGAAAACAGTTCCTCCGTCCAAGCCGGAAGGTTTGATGTTGAGGGTGGCACATGATGATGATAGGACATGAAGGTTTGATGATGGTGTTGAGGGTGGCACATGATGATAGGACATGAAGGGCTGGTGTTGGGGGTGGCGCATGATGATAGGACATGAAGGGCTGGTGTTGGGGGTGGCGCATGATGATGATAGTGTTGAGGGTGGCACATGATGATGATGTGTCAATTTGTGTGGCTTGGTGATGATTTTTATTTGACTTGAGTTAGCTTGGATATGCGATAGAGAGAGAGAGAGAGAGAGAGAGAGTGAGGGTGGCACATGATGATGATAGTGTTGAGGGTGGCCTATGATGATGATGTGTCAATTTGTGTGGCTTGGTGATGATTTTTTATTTGACTTGAGTTAGCTTGGATATGCGATAGAGAAAGAGAGAGAGTCACTATTTAATGGTAGGGCACAAGATGATGATGGGATATGAAGGTTTGATGATGGTGTTGGGGGTGGTGCATGATGATGATAGTGTTGAGGGTGGCACATGATGATGATAGTGTTGAGGGTGGCACATGATGATGATAGGCCATGAAGGGGTTGATACTTTGTGTGGCTTGATGATGATAGGACATGAAGGGGTGATGGTGTTGAGGGTGGCACATGATGATGATAGTGTTGAGGGTGGCCTATGATGATGATGTGTCAATTTGTGTGGCTTGGTGATGATTTTTTATTTGACTTGAGTTAGCTTGGATATGCGATAGAGAAAGAGAGAGAGTCACTATTTAATGGTAGGGCACAAGATGATGATGGGATATGAAGGTTTGATGATGGTGTTGGGGGTGGCGCATGATGATGATAGTGTTGAGGGTGGCACATGATGATGATAGTGTTGAGGGTGGCACATGATGATGATAGGCCATGAAGGGGTTGATACTTTGTGTGGCTTGATGATGATAGGACATGAAGGGGTGATGGTGTTGAGGGTGGCACATGATGATGATAGGACATGAAGGCAGAGGGGGTAGTTCCATTGTCTATAGATGGCGTTAAGGCAGTCTCGAAAACGCTTATGCTAACATCAACTACACGCCCTTTTTTGTTAACCAAGGGGACCTCACTCTTGTTAATCAGACGACAGCTCCGGCAGCCAGTATGGATGCCCAGGATGTTTCAGCAAAGTCACCGATTACCTATTCCAGCTTTGATCAAGGTTTTGTCAAAATGGAGGGCGGTTGTGTTTTGAAGGCTAATGAAACTTCCTATGCACCCGTGTTTGATAGACATTTAACAAACAGTACCACCAAAACAGGAGGGAGGAAACCCAGACGCTTAAAATTATCAACGACCGGACAGTAATATATATGATGTATTAATAAAGTTGTGAAATATAGAATTTTGTTTTGCTTTTCATTGAATGAGAAAGAGCGAGCGTCACTATTTAATATTAGCACACCTTACTACACGACACATGATGATGTTGGTAGCGATAACACACACGACCACTTATATTTTACTATTTTTAACATAAGTCCGTTTTCTTTTCAATCGGGGTTCTACCTGAGTTGGCTAACGGAATTTAAAATACTCTTTCACAAATTTCTAACACGAGCGAGGCGATCACCGGACACGGCCGGACACGGAGCGACGATCACCGGATTAGCACCGAGTCTCTATTGAATTTACCTGCGGTTAAGCTCTCAGAAACACAGGAGACCGTTCGACAAAACTAACCTTTCAATGTTATTGCTTGTCAGCATTTTTTTTTTACATGTTGCCTGGCCTGTCACGTAGTAGACCCGTGTTCGAATCCTGAAGGGAGACTGTTTTTTTTATTTATTTTTTTTTTATTTTTAATAATTCTGAGTTTACTTTCACAAATACATATTTTTTAAATAATTCTGTTTACTTTCACATACTCTTTTAAAATACTCTTTCACAAATTTCACACAGCGAGCGACGATCACCGGACACGGATTAGCACCGAGTCTCTATTGAATTTACCTGAGTTAAGCTCTCAGTGATTCGACAAACTGACGAACACCAAAAAAAAAAAAAAATTCCCCCAAAAAATAATGAAGTTCGAAAAAATCGCGAATTCGAAAAAAAATAATTTTTTTTTTGGCACCGTTTTGGTGCAAAGTCGGTGCAAAGTCGGTGCCAAATCTATTGTATTTCGGTGCATGTTATTCCACTTTTCTGTTGCATTCACAGCCACCGCTACTACTTGTATTTTATCACCCTTGTTATTTGGAGTTGTTATGGACTTCATAATGAAGAAGTGCTGCACTGGTAACAAAGACATCGAGTGGATACAAGGAGACTATTTGGAGGACCTCGACTTTGCTGATGACATAGTCCTCATCAGCAATCAGATAAAAACGATGCAGGAAAACACAAATGAACTATTATCAATAGCCAGCAAAAGTCATGGAAAGCTTAATTCCATCAGATGACATAATATACATGGAAAACAAACCAGTGGAAGAGATCGATTACTTTATCTATCTTGAAAGTCACATTGATCGAGATGGGGATACAAGTAAAGAAATTAGAATCAGAATAGCTAAAGCAGCAATGTCTTTCAGAAGCCTGAAAAGTTGTGGAAATCAAAACTCATCAGCACAAACACAAAACTTAGACTATTCAAATCAAACGTACTATCTACCCTCACGTAGGCATGTTAGAGCTGGAAAACAAGAGACAGAAACAAAGTTGAACGTATTCGAAAATAAATGTTTAAGGAAAATATTGAGTATAGCGTGGAACGAATTCAAAACAAACGAGGAAATTAGATAAATCGCAAATTAACCACTAATATCTTCAGTAATCAAGAAAGGACGATGGTGATATGTTGGACATGTGATGAGGAGAGATGATAACCGAATAACAAAGCACGACTTCATGTTGTAAACAACAGGTAAGTGTCAAAATTGTATAAGGATGTAGGGCTGGAAGAAGATCTCACAATCACAACCGATACCATTCGCACGACACTTAAAAGGTCACACAACACTGCTCCTGGTCCAGATGGTGTTCGGTACTATGACATAGGCAATTTAGCTGACGACGACTTGACAAAACTGGCCAATGAGTTTAATGCCAGTATTCGGAGTGGCCAGATTAAGGAGGAGTGGCTACACAGCTACTTACTACCACTACCGAAGCCAAAAAAGGACCATTCTCAGATCAGTGCCTACAGAATCATCACAATGCAGAACAATGTGGGCAAGCTGCTGGAGAAAATAGTTGCCCGTGTCCCCACCTGTCACCTTGAACAGAAACGTGTATTCCCACCCACACTCGGAGGTTATAGATATAACAAAGAGGCATGGCTCAATGCGGCAGTATTCGCCTATGACGTCTTCGAAGGCTTCCACAGACGAGAGGAGACATGTGCTGCTGCTATAGATCTGGAGGATGGATACAACAGGGTACCATTTGAATATCTCATGCATATGCTCCTCAAACTTGCGGTGTACCCCTTCCTCATTAGATGGATCGCCGCGGCACTGTTTCAGGGGAAGGTGATACTCAGATGTGGAAGTTAGTCTTCCAAGCCAACATCCATTTGTCCAGGGCTGCCACAAGGCTCACCATTGTCACCAGTTCTATTTAACATGTACACAATAACAATCACGGAACAACAACTGGATGGGAGGGGAAGAACTATGACTTTTGCTGATGATATTCTGGTATATCGACAGGGAAGAGACGGGGAATCGCTTCCACAATGCAAGACGAACTCGATCGCATTTCTTCCTGGTGAGGGGTATCAGGTGCCGTGGTTAATCCTAATAAAGCATCAGTTTCATGGTTCTCTCTTAACAATCATATCGTTCATACGACTACACCGGTAGTACGAATGGGAGCTCATGAGGTGACCAGGGACAAGTTGATGACATACCTTGGAGTTAGGTTTGATCGCAGCCTGTGTTTTCGGGACCACGTTGACCATGTGATAACAAAATCCCGCAAAGGATTAGCCGCCTTGAAGGTCATAGCAGCTGCCAACATCGAGCATAGGCTACTTACTCTTCTGTTCCAGGGATTAGTCCTTGCACCTATCGAATATGCCCTGGCAATTCTTACTGTCAGTACGACTCAAATTGATAGGATGGAGAAAATACAAAATGAAGCCATGCGCATTACCCTGGGGTGTACGAGGCACACTCCCTGTGTAGCAATGAGGTATCTTCTTGACTTTCCAACCATGGATGACAGAATCAAGATCTGGAGAGCACGAGCATACCTGAAGATTAGTACAGATAAAGAGCATCCATAGCACCACGTGCTCAACAGAGAGAAAGGTGACAGGCTAAAAAGAGGCAAATCATGGGTGGGCCGAACAGAAGATTTCATCAAACAGGTCTGTGGGCTTACCAATATCAGCGTTGGTGAGGAGTGGATACCGGTGCCTACGTCATTCAAGGGGACTTTCTCGTGTATTGTCACACTCGACAGGAAAAGTAGGGAACAGAACCCGGTCATGGTTAATGCTGAGGTCAACGGTCTCATCTGCGATAACACCGATGAGAAAGATGCAGTCATCTATACAGACGGATCTATAAGACGACACCAAAGAAGTGCATGGGCATTTACAGCACGCTCGGCAGGCAGAATAGTCAAAGAAGACAGTGGTGCATACGTCGTGACCACGAGTAGCATGACAATGGAGGCGATGGCAGTGACCAAGGCATTCAATGGTTAAAGTCACAATACTACACCCACGCATGTATACTGAGTGATTCGATGAGCATGATAAAAAAAAAGTGGAGGCGGGCTCTGTACGCATGCAATTGGTAGAGTCGTTGCAGAAATCCAAAATACGTAAGGTCACCTTTGTCTATATCCCTGGACATGCGGGAGTACAGGGAAAGGAAAGGGCGGACAGGTTGGCTAGCTGCGCTGTCGTTGAGGACAGGCAACCAATGGATCGGGTGGACATCATCAATGCCCTCCGAGATGTGGGAAGAGCACATAACTTCGACAAACACAGATCCACGTCACTTCTTCGGATGATGGAAATGGGAGTTAAGTTGGGCACAGCCAGAAATGAAACACTTAGTGGCCGTGTAAGAAGACTTATCAACCAACATTGAACTGGAGTCGTCAGTCGCTGGACACTGAGGGAATTGCTGAGGAGGGGATCTGAGCACCTATGGACATGTTCGGAGTGCAATGAGGATGACCCGCAAATAACTCAATAACTCAATAAGAGGAAAAGAGGCCGACCCAGAGAGACACTGAGAAGAACATTGATCAGAGAGGCAAGAGCAGCAGAAATCGGCTTCCTCAAATGAGATAGAGCTGCTTGCACAGAACATAGACAAATGGTGAGATTTAATAAAAAGACTTTTACAAGGATTGAAAGCTTCTTGAATAAAAATTTAGATAAGAGAAAGAGTAGATGGGTTTATGCAATATGGGCCGGCCACGGCTCGTAAATCAATAGACAAACAGACAGACATGTCAACGTGAGTCATTCAAAGAGTTAGCCAAGTTTGTCCTATCTTGTCTTATCACCCCAGTTAGTAATGTTGTAGGTGAGATGAATATTATTTCTGGTAACATCAGTGTAAACAAAGGCAAAAATATTAGATGCAACCAAATTTGCTTCATGCTATTGTGAGATTGAGAGGAGAACTGTTACTTTCGAACAAATGTTGCAAAGACTTTATTCCATGAGCAAAAATACTCCAAATATTTACACCTTCTCAGGTGTACAATTTACACCTGAGATGAGACCGTTGACCTCAGTGAACCAAAAATGAACCAAACCTTCTGTGGATTCAAGCAGCTCTAATGAGGATGATTGTATTGACCTGGACTGGAGCATTTCATATGATGTGAAAGTGACAGAAGGTTTGGTTCATTTTTGGCTAATTTTTATGACTGTTTAGCTTATTTCTGGCTCTTTTATTTGTAACACTGTTTGGCTTAAAAAGAACATTTTAATTTAAAACAATCATATCGTTAACACGAAAACACCGGTGGTACGAATATGAGCTGATGACCAGGGACAGGGTGATGACTTACCTTGGAGTTAAGTTTGATCGCATCCTGTGTTTTCAGGACCACATCGACCATGTGATAACAATCTCGCAAAGGATTAGCCGCCTTGAAGATCATGGCAGTTGTAAACATCGAGCAGAGGCTACTTACCTTTCTGTTCCAGGGACTATACCTCGTACTAATCGAGTATGCCCTGGCAATTCTTACTGATAATCAGAAGCATATCGACAGGGCTGAAGAAAATACAGAATGAAGCCATGCGCATTATCTTGGGCTGTACGAGGGACATTCACTGTGTAGCAATGAGGTATCTTCTTGACTTTCCAACCATGGATCACAGGATCATGATCAGGTGATCAGGAGGGCACGAGGATACTTGAAGATAAGTCTTTTGGAGTGTGCTGAAGCTGCTATGATGGGCACTGCAGCTACCTTTCTTTGTTTGGGAGATGAGATATTAATTCGGATGATTCCACTGGCACGTGCGGTTGAGCAATTATGGATTTTAATCCGTTTGCAGTGATACCTGGACCTTCAAAAACTATAACCACTCTCGTGTATTGTCACACTCGACAGGAAAAGTAGGGAACAGAACCCGGTCATGGTTAATGCTGAGGTCAACGGTCTCATCTGCGATAACACCGATGAGAAAGATGCAGTCATCTATACAGACGGATCTATAAGACGACACCAAAGAAGTGCATGGGCATTTACAGCACGCTCGGCAGGCAGAATAGTCAAAGAAGACAGTGGTGCATACGTCGTGACCACGAGTAGCATGACAATGGAGGCGATGGCAGTGACCAAGGCATTCAATGGTTAAAGTCACAATACTACACCCACGCATGTATACTGAGTGATTCGATGAGCATGATTTTAAAAAGTGAAGGTGGGCTCTGTGCGCATGCAATGGGTAGAGTCGTTGCAGCAGTCAAAAATACGTAAGGTCACCTTTGTCTGTGTCTCAGGACATGCGGAAGTACGGAGAGATGAAAGAGTGGACAGGCTGGCTAGCTGCGCTCTTGTTGAGGACGGTCAACCAATGAATGGATCGGGCGGACATCACCAATGCCCTCCGAGATGTGGGAAGAGTACAGGACTTCAACAACCATGAGTCCATGTCACTCTTTCGGATGAAAGAGATGGGAGTTAAGATGGGCACAGCCAGAAACGAGGAACTTTGTGGGCATATAAGAAGACTTATCAACCAACACCTAACTGGAATCGTCAGTCGCTGGACACTGCGAGAATTGATGAAGAGGGGATCAGAGCACCTATGGAAGTGTTCAGAGTGCAATGATTATGACCCGCAAATAACTCAATTTTAATATGGCAAGCCTGCTCAAAACTCAATGAGGTATATTCAGTGTAAGAATATCTTCAAATCGTTTATTGAAGTCCAAATTAAGAGTTTTCAAATGCTGACTATAGATAAACATATCTTCATTACATTTTTCCACTATTGATTAATTTGAAAGCTGGCTGAATTCCGGTCGTCCTAAATTATGTTTGTACAGTAATAACGGAAATAACAGTTTTTGTTTGGATTAAATTTAGCTCATTGCCTAGCAGCTGTAGATCTGTTTCATTAAATGATTGTAGCAATTCTGTAAAGTGTCAGTTATGGAATCATTCAAGCAGGCTCATAAATAGTCGTAATTCAACATCTTCATTACTCTAGCACTAAGTCTCTCTCTCTCTCTCTCTCTCTCTCTCTCTCTCTCTCTCTCTCTCTCTCTCTCTCTCTCTCTGCGATCAAGACTCAATCAGCGTAGGATTTCAGACTCTCTCATGAAGTCAGCTTTCTGTTTAAGCGAATTGATTGCCCCATATAGTTTTTTTCTTCCAGGGAGGTGGGCGTGGACCACATTGCTCTTCTCAGGTCTGTGTACTGGGGGCAATCCTGTAGAACATGTTTTGTAGTCATATTGTCCAGTGTACAGTGGCATAGGCTGATTGCACCTATTTTGAATTTAGTGAACATGTGATTTCTCATTCTATTGTGGCCAGTGCATAGGCGAAGTATGGTGACTCAGAACGGTACATGATGATGATGATGATGGTGAAAGAGAATGAGGCAGGTCTTGGCCAGTGGCCGACTGCAAACTAATCCGGTAATGGCAAAAAAAAAAACAAAAAACAAATAGTTCCCGCCGTGAATTTCGGTTGTCGATCTGGACAGACCATTCCCTTCCAAAATTGTTTTTCTTTTAAAAAAATTAAGTTTTGTAAACATTTTTTTAAATTGTCACTTCAAGGGCCCACTTTGAGCCCCGTGGACCCGGTAACAATATACCGGCCGCACCCCCCCCCCCCCCGCCCCCCCCCCTCTAAAAAAAATCAGGCCTGCTTAGTTGACTTGTAATGACGCAAACAGTCCAGTCGACCAAGGCAACTTGGACATGTACCATAATCAACATAACATGTATTTATTTAAATAAAAAATTGTAGAAAGAAACATTTGATTTAGGCACAGCATAGCAATGACCATTATGTAACTGAACATTTCGAGTAGGTCTACACACATCTTGTCATAGAATAATCACTGTTATTGAAAAAGACATGTTGGCTCGTGTATGAAAGGACAACAATTGATAAAGACCACTTAACCAAAGCCATGACTTAACAGTGAATTTGAAAGATCGTCTAGCATGGGAACTGTCTTGCTTATTAAGTATCGTCCTCGGCCTGAGAGGTACAAACTTATACATATCAACACTTAAAGAGTCTAACAGACAAGCGTGTTCAAATACTGAATGCATTCAGAAAGTCATACACCACATCGGGTTTCTCGGGAACCGCTAATTAAAAAAGTATGATATTTTTACACAGTATATATGGATATGTCATGTAAACATCGGTATCATTCAACATAATTCCCAGCCACATGTACAGCTTAACGCCAGCGCGCAACAAGCGCATGTATTCCTAGCCTGTACCCGTCTTTGTCTTGATCGTGTAGCCATTTCTTCGCTGCATGAATCACTCCTTCATCGTCTTCAAACCTTGCTATACGGAGGGCATCTTTAAGTGGACCAGTGAGTGAGATGGAAATCAGAGGCTGTCAAATCAGGGCTGTATGGGGTAGTCAATCTGATGATTGCTTCCCGTGCTGCCAGATTTGTGTGAGGGCGCGCATTGTCGTGAAGTAAAAGCAGGTCTGCTGGATTCTTGCGTGGTCAAACTCTGCGAAAACGTTGATTCAGTTTTTTTTTTAATGTCTTAGTGTAAGCTTGCGAATTGATTGTCTATCCTCTTGGCATAACATTCCCAAGAATCGCACCTTCAATATCCCAAAAGACAGTGATCATAACCTTTCCAGCTGAAGGAGATGCTTTGAATGTCTTTCTTCGTGGTGAGTGCGGATGATGCCACTCTATTGACTGTCTTTTTGTCTCAGGTTCAAAATGATGTGCCCAGGTTTCGTCACCTGTAACAACCTTAGTCAAAAAGTTCTCTCCATCATTGAAATGTTCCAATAGTTCAGAAGAAATTACTTTTCTTTGCAATTGGTGCTCATTTGTAAGAAGTCTGGCAATCCATCTTGTACAGACCTGAGAGAATCAGAGAGTTTTTATAATTGCATTTGTACTACCAATGCTGACTGACAACTTTAAGGCCAATTGTTGAATAGTGATGCGCCTATCAACAAGAATAATGCCCTCAGCGTATTTCAACATCTCTGCATTGGTGGCTGTGCAGACCGTCCACAGTGCGACCGATCAAGAAGCCCCGTATATCTGCTTTCCGATTTTTTTTTTAGTCTCTGAACCCAGCGACTTACTGTGCTCATATCGACTGCAAAACATCCATACACATCACATAATCGCTTGTGAATGTTCACAACAGTTTCCTTCTATAAAACGAAAAATTCTATCAAAATTCGCAGCTTATAACGCAAGTTGCTAACATGCTCCATTTCAACGGTTTAGTGCAATCGTATTACCTGGCCATTTGCGGTGCAAATTTAGTGCCTACAATCGACACATGGCATATTTAAAGTGTGCAAAATGTCATGCTTTCTTGTTTATTATTAGCTGAGAAATCCGATGTGGTGCATTACCACATTATTATTGAACACCCCTCGTATGTTCAGAAAGAAACTTGAACACGATAACCATAAGATAAGGCTGAACTAATGATGTGTTTTATGTTCAGCAGATAAAGACATTTAAAGTAGCTACTGCAACATCGTTAATCAATTATTGTGACCACTTCGATACTGGAGAAGAGTCAATAAATGCAAGAGTCAGAGTTGGTATTTATAATTTAATAATTGAGAATCGACTGAAGAAAGGAAAGATTCAGGGTTTTAAGGCACACATACACACATACACACACACACACAAAGTTCAGAAAAGGAGAGGGGAAAAAAGGGGGGGGGGGAAGAAGAGAGCGGGCTCCCGTTAGACGAAAAGATCTTAGTCGTCAGTAACAATTATGTTATTGCATTCTCACATTCTGTGTCGTCCGCCCACCCACAACCGCACCGAGCTCGCCGCCCGCCGTCACTGTTGTTGAGGTGACTATCCAGCGCTAATCGGAGCCTACCTCACCTACCTGTTCCCATTCTGTTATCCCGAGTCGACCTCCTCACTTTCGCCGATGGCCCCCCACCCAGAGATGTGTGTTCTAATTACTGCACCCTCAGAAAGGTAGATCTGTGATACTGACCACTGTGTTGTGACTTCGACACTCAAGAAGAGTTAGTTATCACTATTATGAATTTGTTTGCAATTATGTATGATTAGGTAGTGAGTAAATGAAAATGTTTAACATAAATGAAAATACTATTATACTAAACTAAAGTTAAAGTAAATTTAAATACACTAACAAACAAAGTAACATTGGTTAGTTACTCAAGTTACTGATTTCTCTACTCACAACAACTCCCTAGTTAAAGTAAAATGCGTTTTTAAATTTGTATACACTACACTATAACTATAATCATATAATCATTAATATTAATGGAAAGATAATCAATAACCGATTAATATGCCGATGATACTCAGATGAGATATTGTATTTTATTACTAGCAGAAGATCCTAAAGTTATAAAGTTCTACTAATGACTTAATGAACTTAATGAAATAAACATGTCAAGCAAATGCCAAAAGATATGTATTAAATATGAATAAAGACTAAAACTATGATCATAAACAAAGATAATACTCAAAACCTACAAGTGGATAATATAAAAATAGAAGGAATAGACCTGGAGACAGTTCAGAACTACAACTACCTTGGACATACTATAACCAGTGATGGAAAATGTACAACTGAAATAAACAAAAGAATAGGAATGGCAAAAAGTAATTTTAATGTCATGAAGAACATACTAGCATCAAAACAAATAACACCAGGGCTAAAACTAAGAATAGCAAAATGTTTTATCTTCTCAACATTCCTGTATTGTGCAGAAACATGGACATTAGATGAGAAGACAGAACAGAAAATTGAAGCCTTTGAAATGTGGATTTATAGAAAAATAAGAAGAATTGGATGGAAAGAAAAGAAGACAAATAATGAAGTCTTAAAACAACTAAAAATGAAAAGAGAGCTAATAAACACAATTCAAACAAGACAAATGAAACTTTTGGAGCATTTTAATAGATACAGCAGCCTACTAAAAGTAATCTTGGAACGGAAAATACAAGGTAGAAGAAACAGACCAAGATTAATATTGACAAGTAACAGCAAAAGATGGACAAGTCAGCCTATGACAACCTGCACCATCAAAGTAAGAGACAGAGCAGAATGGTGCTCAGTGGTAGCCAATCTTCGATGCGGAGACGACACTCGATGATGATGATGATATGATAATCATAAAAACGTAAACTTTACATTTGTTTTCCATCACATTCAATTCAAATCCAATGTTAATTAAATTAATATTGACAATAATATTATTGTTAATTAATTGTTATATAATATAAAGTTTGTTATAAATAATTATATTTATTTTGTATAAGAAATCTGAATAACGATCACTCACTAGTCACTCAAGCTCTTTTATTTGTAGTAAAGTTATATTTATTTTATTAGCAAATAGCAGGTTACTTACTAAAGGAAAGATTAGAATGATAATATTAGAATGATTTATAATATATGTGTTTTAGTTATTATTATATACAGGCCTACACTAGAGTTGCCAGATTTTTGTCAGGTAAAAAGAGAAAATTGTCTGGTTTTTTTTTGTGTGTGTGTAGGTGTAAAAGGAAGATTTTCACGACTTATTATAAATTAAATATGGTACTTTATGTTATGGCACTAGATGTGATATGTAATCTACAAGTACTGCTACCCATATTAATAAATAACAACTCATTGAGGCTACCCTCTACAAATTCTTTTGGAACCTATCAAGAAAGGCTTTATGACATCAGCACATAAAACATCAATCTTTTTAATTTCGTGAAAATAAATTGACAATTCATTACATGTACTTTCTTATTATTATTAAAAATGAAAAAAAAAACATTGTTATCCATGAGCAAAAGGGTGTAACTTATTCCATTTCCTGTGAATTTTAAAATATTACCAATAATTTTGAAGACGTGATCGATTTATGGTGAAAAATAATATAACCCATACAATGTTATGTATAAAATGTCTTTCTTGCGCGAAATAGCATAAGAAACTGGCAACTCTAGCCTGCAACATGCACACAAACACACACCTCTAGTTGAGAAGTTGATTGAAAATGTTTCTAGAAAGTAGAAAGCAACCTACTACAACAGTCACTGACCAGGTATTTTTTAGAACAGTTAAAGTGAGTACAGTTGAGTAAGTACAGTTATAGTTATCTTAATGTAAAATTTACCCTTCGGTATGGAACAGTATACTATAATAACTATGTTAGTTTGTGGTGACTGACCAGTGTAATGAGTTTCATTAGTTTCAATATTTGCTGGCTGCGATTTAACTACTTTTAGTTGTTATACTTATGGTAATTAAAAAACTATTTATTATATTTTATATAATATAAGAAAAAAGATAGATATAGATTACCTTGGATGTAGCAAAGATTCAATATCTCAAAACTTAAATATGCAATTTCTTGAAATAAAATGACTAATCAGTCATACAGTTTAGGCTTACATTAAATCATTTTTCTGCAAAAATAAATTACTTGGGTGTCATCATTATCATATGCCATAGCAGTTGGTGTAGGCGATCATGTCCTTCCACAATTTTCTATCCACAGTGCATCTTATTAATTCTGTTATTGACTTTTTTCCATGCCATAACACCTAGCTATGTCTGTCTTCTCTATATCTATCTTCAAGCTATAGTATCTTCTTTTTTTATTGTTCGAAATCTCTCAATCCCTGTATTTTGCCAGTTGTAACCAAGTATTCCAACTTTTCTCTTTTCATGATGTGCCTGAAAAATGTCAATTGTTTCTTTCTGATGTTTTTAGAAGCTGCTATTCTGTGTTGGCCTCTTTGAGAATTTCCTAGTTGGTCTTTTTAGCTGTACAATGAACTTTCAACATTCTTCTGGTAAATTCCATCTCTGTGGCCTCTAATAATCTTTTCATTTGTTTGTCTGTAGTAGTAGTAGCCTCCATCAGTCATAGTTGACTATGGACTTTCCAGCGCCCCTAGAAATGTTATTTGTTTCTTTTCTTTCGCCATGTACTCTCTTTTTCTATAAATTTTCATGCTTCTTGTTTGAGTTGGAGTTTTACTAGTGTTTCCAAAGATTGCGGTCTGCAGCTATGTCTTCCCTGGCTGCAGGGCTTATGTTCAGAGTCTTCATGTCATGTTTACACAGGTCTACAAATTGAAGTTTTGGGCGTTCCCTAGTTCTTTTGCCACCTTTCTGATGGCTTCATCTTTCAGTTTACGACTATCAATTTTATGTGTAGTTGATCTCTTCTGTTGGCTTTTAAATTTTAATCTTATTTTCCAAATGCACAGGTTGTGGTCACTATTAACATCAGCACTTCTGTATGCTCTTACATCTATTAATGATGATCTGAATTGTTGTTTAGTACATAGGTGGTCAATTTGATTTGAGGTTCTATCATCAGGAGATATCCATGTTGTTTTGTGAATATTTTTGTGTGGAAATAATGTCCCATCTATAACTAAATTTTCTATTAGACATAATTCTATTAATCTTTCTCCATTCTGATTTGTAGTATCACAGCCTTCTCTCCCCATTACATGTTCCACTCCTGCGTTGTCTTTTTCCACTTTGGCGTTGAAGTCTCCCATTACAATTAAAAGATCGTGTTTGGGTATTTTGTTTATAAGTTGTTGTAGTTGGTTATAAAAATCGTCCTTAACTTCATCATCAGCTTCATTTGTAGGCACATAGCATTGAACAATTGAAAGTCTTCCATATTTTGTTTTGTAGTGTGTTCATATCAGACGGCTATTTACCGGTTCCCATTCTAATAAACTTCTTGCAGCTATGCCTGTCATCATTATGCCTACTCCTTCATGGTGTTTTCCATCTTCCCTTCCAGAAAAAACTACTATTTTATTATCAACAGATTTCCTACTTGTTCCAAGCCAGCGCATTTCGCTTAATCCTAAAACATCTACATCGTATCTATCCATCTCGCTCGCGACTTGTGTCATCAGCGCGGCCATTGTTCGCACAATCCAGAATCCTATTTTTGTTGTTGTTTTAGGGCCGAAAAAACTATCAATATTATCTACTGCTAATTTACACATTTTGTATCAGGTCTACGTTTCATTAATAAAATCGTTTTACGATAGCGGCCTGTTAAACCTCTGATCAACGGTCTATGCCAAGACTTGGATATACCATGTTTTACTTATGTTAGGCAAGGTTTATTTTATAGCTGTTTTTTTGTGTGCATATTCATAAATAAATAATTTAATATGAAAAACTATTTTGTTATCATTGAAGGATAATCTAGTTTAGTTTAGTTTAGTTGACTGATCATCCTCATTGCATATTAGATATGTTTATAAGTGGTCAGATCTCCTCCCCAGTATGTCCCTCAGTGTGGAGACTGACAACTTCATTTCTGTGTTGATTTGTTATTCCTTTGTCTCTCCACATAGGGCTCCTTTCTGGCATTTTCAGTTTTGACCAAATGTTCATGCTGTCTGGATATGGTTGTAGTTTCATGACTATTGACTGAATCTTTAGCTTGCCCTAACTCCCTGAGTGAGATTCAGAATGTCAGCCTGGTTCACTGCACATCCAATTGAATATCCATGGCAGCTATTCCAGTCAAGCTGTCAGCTCATTTATTCCCTTTTCATGTCCAAGTGTCTAGGGATGAAAATGAAATGGATACCACTCATTTCTGAGTTCTGTAGTGACACCAACCACTGTCTTTGAGTCCAACCTACTTCGATTTTCCTGAGCATTCTTATCAAGTCACTCAGAAAACAGAATAAAATTTTGTATTCTTGATCATGATAGTTTGAGGAAAAACATTTATAACAATTTATTACTTGTTTTAAATCCATTTCCTACTCCAAAGTTACCCCCTCCCTTGCCCACAAATTCGATGAAACTGTTATTAGATAGCTTTTTATTTCTATATTCAATAAACTTCAAAGACTGTTCAATGCCATAGCTTTTTTCGTCCTTAATAAACTTCAAAGACTGTTCAATGCCATGATTTCTTTCTTTGCTAATTTCTGAGTGATGTTCACAACCATTAGTTCAACAAATTTTGTTTTAAAAAAAAACATAAAGCTAATAGACTCAGAATGGAATAGGTAAACAACCATCTGTTCTATGGCCTGAGTGAAAGTGTCAAAAACCTAAAGGGACAGACACTGCCCATTACTAATATTGTTTTTGTTAGCATTAGAATGGCAGTTTTGTGGTTATTAACTTTAATAAGGACATAATTGCTCATTTTTTTCATTTAGTTTAGCGCCTGTGATGTCATTGAAATCCATATTTAAATGTGAATTTCTTACACTTTTAAAGTCATATTTTTCACAAAATGTGCACTTTGCTTCTTAATATCATAAACTAGGTGCTACATCATCGTAATGCCTCATATTACATCCCTAGAACTGCCGTAGCTAATCTTACGGTCTGTTGTTTGATGTGCGACGGGGATAATCTGATGACTAACTGTGTGTCTATATGTTCAGAATATGCCAACAACGATGGCCTAACATCATCAAGCGCTATACATTTTTTAAAAATATGACGATCATCATTTTCAAGAGGACATGAACTTTCGGTATATGGTGGATATGTAGAGGTTTTATTATGACCCCTTCTGAAGTAATTGTAATTCGTAATCGCCTTGCCGTGTTGTCTGATGTAACACCCCGTGATCTCTGTGGTTTATTTCGTACTTCGCGTTGTATCTTGTGGTTACCGCTCTGGCCCCGGGTTCGTTCATCGCCAGTCAAGGATACTGCTGGATTGATTCGATAGACTCAACAACAACTGTTTGATAACATAATGCTCAGCCTTTATTTCATTCACAGTACATGCCCTCGAGTTTCGAGGGGACACATTGACACTGACTTCCACCAATCTAAATTTGTGAGCTTATTATACACCAAGCACTGCAAACACTTTCGTACACGTTCCAGATAAAATATCAAAGTTCAGCTGACCACAGGACAACCGCCGGAATTGGATGGCGAGTTCCCCGTGCCACACATCAATGGACAATTTTAACAGTTCAATTAATAACACACCCGTGGCTGACTTGCCTAGTAAACTCAATATATAAATATATCAAAGAAATGCTCTTGCTCTCACCATCCTTGTAGTTTACAAAATTCAGTTCATAACACACATTTGGCTGACTTGAGTGGTGAACTCAATGTATAAATATATCAAAGAAACGCTCTTCCTCTCACACTCCTAGTAGTTTTAAGAGTTCATTTAATAACACATTTAGCTGACGTGAGTAGTGATCTCACTGTCTAACAAATCACTGAAATGTTCTGGATCTAGCATTTCTTGTACTTGCAAAAGATCAGCCCTTAATAACACATTTAGCTGACGTGAGTAGTGATCTCACTGTCTAACATCACTGAAACGCTCTGGATCTAGCATTTCTTGTACTTGCAAAAGTTCTGTTAACTATCAACACACTCGCCTGACAGAGTTGCTGTTGACATCTCCCTCGTTGGAAGTCACTGCTTCATTCACACTGCTTGCCACCAGTTCCTTTGACAACTGTAGTCGCGGCGACACTGCTTGTATTTCGTGCACTTCCCCTGGTAGCTATTTCACTGGACTGTCTACCCTAATAACTGCTGTTTCGTTACACTTACTTCGGCCACACACTACTTGTACTGCCACACAGATTTTATGACTAGTTCCTATGAAGACGGGAAGGCTAACTATCCACCTACCATCTCGACCAAACTCTCCCAAACTACTGTCTTGCGCACTCCTGACAACTTACTAGTCACATGCGCACTCCCTTAATTTCACGAGATTTTCTCAGCTCCCCCTGACTGACTCGTGTTCACTACCTACACTCTCTGCACGTGCTTCCTTTCTTCTCCTTCCTAACTATTTCTCTATCACTCTCACTTATTTATAACCTGCGAATCTCACTCCCCCCTCCTTACATTTATTCTTTTTGTCTCTCTCTCTTCCCTCATCTGTCTTCTTTCTTTCCCCCCTACTACATATAGGCGGCGGGAACTATTGAAGGCTATGCATGAAAAGTGTTCCTTGTTGCAGTTTCCTCATATTCCAAGTCTGGCTTGTTGCAGGAGCTACTGAGTTAAGTGCTCTGTGCACACCGTGAGCTGTGTGTCTCATCCGTTTTGATCATGTTTCGATATTCCAATTGTTTATGATGAATGATGATATCGTATGACAGGGAACAGTTGGCTGTGATCACTTTCTGCGCGATTTCGCTTTATGTCTGTTGGCATGTGCTGAGACTGCTACGTTGGGGACTACAGTTACCTTTCTTTGTTTGAGAGATGAGATATTAATTCGGATGATTCCGCTGGCACGGGCGGTTGAGCAATTATGGATTTTAATTTGTTTACAGTGATACCAGGGCCTTCCATAACCAAATATCATAAACTAATGACAGTTTGATTTAGTCCCTTAAAATGTATTTGAACTTGTGTACAAAGGGAGCATGCATTTTATAATGTTCCCATTTCTGGTTTTTTTGTGTTCAGTTTTCTATCATTTGTCAGCCACTGATTTTTTAGGAGACAACATGACTATTGATTTGGACTTAACTCTAATGGAATATATTTATGTAATACAAAAAATGAATGTGTTTAAAAGATGGGAGTATATTACAAATATGCACATTTCCAGACAAAATACTTTAGAATAACTAGTGATTTACATATTTCTTATCATCCTTTTTTCTGTTATTTAAATGACAAAAATGCTTCAGAATAAATATTAGTTTTGTCAGTTACAGATACAAATTTCCTTTTTTTCAGGAATCTAAAATGAAACCAAGCCTACCACTACTTGCACAATGTGTATGCCTTGTATTTGGACTGTTATTTGTACAAATATCAGCAAAAAGCTGCCCTTGTGATGATGAGAAATACTGTGATCACCCATTAAAAGATGTTGGCATTAAGAAAGAGGTTTGTTTTTGTAATATCAAGTTGGGGACAATGTTGCATTAAAATAACCTAAGAGTTTCCCAATATTTTTCTTCGTATAACCTGGAGTAAATGCACTTTTTCTTCTTCTTCTTTCCTTCCTCATTTACCTTTCAGCGTCAAGGGGAGATATTTGCGGTCTTTTGCTCTTTTGCTCACTTCTCCTGCTGTTATGTTTCCTAGTGTTTCTAATATTTCATCGATCCATCTTTTTCATGGTCGACCCTTGGGTCTGGTATTCTAGTAAATGCACTTGACAGTGTAATAAACAGATGTTGACTGGCCTGGTATCATGTTTATCTTGAAGCATACAGTCTTAACTGCCATTGGGTACTACTTTCTATTCTTACAGTCCTCTTAAAACTGAGAAACTTAGTGGGCATGTAAAAAGACTTATCAACCAACACAAAACTGGAGTCGTCAGTCGCTGGAAACTGCAAGACTTGCTGAGGAGGGGTTCTGAGCACCTATGGACATGTTCAGAGTACAATGATGATAACCCACAAATAACTCAATAACAGTCCTCTTCAGCCCTGTCCATTAGGCTGTTTATTCAGTTGCTGTTCACAAGTGATTTAGTCCCTTTTTTTTTCATTTTATTGTTTCTGTAAAATATATATTGACAGTTTAATGCAAAGTATGTTGAAGTTTTGCTATTTTGATGCAGTAATTTTCCAAACCATAAAAGACACATTTTTATTTTGTGTTGAGCAACATATTTTTATTTGTTAATCTGAGATAATTGAAAAGAGAATGATGTGAGTGGCTGGAGTTGGGATTCCATTACAGTCCCATTGTTCCTTCTTCATTTAACATCAGTAACAGACAGGAGGCCAATTTAATGTGCATTGCTCATAGCAAGAAAAGGAAGTTTGGCATTGCATAGGGAATTGTTTTTCTCCTTTCACATAACATATTATGTAACACAGTGTTTGCATTTCGTGGTCCAGTGCATGCTGTCTTCAGTAAGTATTTATATGAAATTTGTTGACAGGTTTTCCTGTCTGTATTGAAAGTCCTATGAGCAGGCATGCTAAAAGTTTATTCTCTCATTGCATAAGGAATACAGAATTTATTATCTTAGAATAGTAGAAAAATTATCAGTTTCTAGTCTGTCAACTTCACTACGGCATCAAAATGGTCAGCAAATTTTCTTTCTTATACTCACTGAATGACTATTAAACAAATGAATAGTCCTCTTCATCATCTGCCCATAAAAGGATGTTAAGTCTGCATCAAAGCGTTGTGTTCTGGCTTGCAATAGAAGTGTAATGTTTACACCTTCCGGCCCAGCACATTTGTCTTCAGCATGGCATTTTTTAGTACCAGGTTGCCATCCCTCTAGATCCCTACTCACTTGGCCAGACTAAACTGGCTATTCTGTTTCTAGGTGCACCGCTAAGAGGTGGAATAGGATCTGGATAGTTCTGGTTCACTGATCCTAACACAAACCATCAGCTATGAGCTGCTGACCACTTTAACCCCTGGTGCTGACATGCAACTTTGCTCCTGGTAACTCATAGCAAACTGGTTGAGTCAAGGTCAACAACAAAATTTATCAAGTTTTTACTCTTCTTTCCTGCGTGCTCGTGAAAAAAAAGTTTCATTGAAGTTGGAGCATTCCTATGTCCACCCATCCCGGCATTTCTCACAACATATGCAGACTGATTATTCCTGTAAGGTGTTGATTATGGATACATCTACTTTTCTCACTAAGCATTCCAGATCGGCCAGACCTCTTTCCCACCTCTAGACTCCTCAGTCTCTCAATGTTTACATCATTGTCCCACCCATCCTCCTTCTCTCCTCTTCTCTTAAGGGATGAAGAACAAAGTTGGCAATGTCCTCTTTGCTCAGAATCAGGTCACAAGCAGTGCTAAAGCTGCCAGTGAGTTAATTAGCTATTTCATTGCTGTGCACTTCAGGTTGTCCTGGACAGTACACCCAGGTTAACATGCTCACTTTAAAGTCATCCAGGAGCTACATCCACTCCTGCCATAGAGACTGTCTGTCAATTTTTGCTTTGTCTGTCACCAAGATTGCATGATCAGCGTTCTGTGTAACTAACCATGCTGTCACTGTCATTGCTTCTCTCCCCATTCTCATGCAGAACACCTTAATGCTACAATAGCCAGATTCTCTAGTCACTTCTCTACCATGTGAGTATGCCTTAAAACCCCAGTTGCTGTGCTGTCCACGGAACACAGAACCATCCTTTAAGATGCAAACTTGAGGTGATGGTAGGTTTCAATTTTTAATGGATTTCCACCATCTGTAGGATTATCTTTTTGTGGCATCTGTAGGTACGGTTGCAGCATTTCCTGTTAGGCTGAATGGCTCCTTTTTTATCACGGTTCTTCATCATCATCAAGTACCGGGCCTGCTGGCATAGGTGATCATGTCTCTCCACAACTTTCGATCTTGGCAGCTATTTATCATTTCTGCTGTTGACCTTCTGCCAAGCCATTCTCTTAAACTGTCTGTCATTTTTTCTCTTTGTTTCCCTCTATCTCTTCGTCCCTCAATTTTTCCATTTGTTACAATATATTCCAGTTGTTCTCTTCTCATTACATGGCCAAAAATGATGATTGTTTCTTCCTAATATTGGAAATTAGCTCTCTTTTTGCTTTGACCTCTCTCAGAACATGTTCATTACTCTTCTTAGCTGTCCATGGTACTCTCAACATTCTTCTGTAAAACCACATTTCTACAGACTCCAGTGATTTTCTTGTCTGTTGTCCTATTGTCCATGATTTGCATCCATATGTTAAGACTGACTCTACGTAACATTTAAGAACTCTTTTTCTTGTTTCTGTTGTCAAAAATGGATTGCATAGTATCTTCCTCATTTTTTGGAAAGCTGCTTTTGCCTGAGCCATTCTGCATCTCACCTCTTTTGTATATCTTCCGTCTGAGGTTAACAAAGTTCCCAAATATTTAAATTCATTTACCTGTTTTAATATTGTTCCACTTGTCTTTATTTTGCACTGAGGTGATGTCTTTTTCTTTGTTGTTACCATTACCTTTTTGCTATTAAGGCTGAGTCCTTTATTTTTGCTTTCTTTTACTATAATGTCCAACATTTATTGTAACTCATTTTCACTCTTAGCGATTAAGACTGAATCATCAGCATACCTTAGATTATTTATATTATGACCTCCAATTGTTATTCCAGGCATTCCCCTTATGGATCTTAAAATAATCTCACTATAAATATTAAACAAATCTGGTGACAGCACACAACCTTGTCTAACACCCTGTTTTATTTGTTGAAACATTCCCAATTGGTTCCCAGTTCTTATGGCCGCTGTTTGTTGCCAGTGCATGTTGTGGCGATTCATGATTGTACAAAGAAGTTACGATGGTGGTTTTCTATTGCCTTCCGTCGGTTTGTTTACGGTTGGCTCCACTATCCTTTGACTAAAAAGTCTCACCCACAAGGCAGTGGGGTTGTTTTACTTCGGGGTACCCTCCATTAGCCTTTTACTCTCCCGAGCTTACCTGCAAGGCAACAGGGCAGCCACAGGTTGTACTGTTTACTGTTTACTGCATACAGTAGCAGGTAAATTTACCTGACCACACAGTTACTTATCACGGTTATTTCAGCCTAATTCTTTATTACACCTAATGTCATTCAGATCACATACTCTCCTTATGGACTTTTTTGTCATGACCATCCAGGATTTTCCGTGTCTGTCCTTTATAGTACCCAATTTCGAATGGCAAGGGATGAAAGAGGGACGGCAACCCAATACCAAAACATGTGTGCTGAAGAGAGACATATTGAGACAAAAGGACATAATATTGCATTATTATAAATGACAATACATTGACATCCATTAAATATCATTTTAAAGGTAGACAAGAAGAGTAGTTATTGGTGAAGACACTGAAGAAAGGAAAAGAAAAATTTCAGCAGCATAACAATACATGTTGTCCACAGGGTGCTTTGTTTGACTCCTATATTGCTTAATGTAAATACTTACATCAGGCTATGATCACTTTAATATTATTTTAGATTGTGTAAATGGTTTCTATTAATTGCTATAAGATTTATATTTCCTTCTTTTTTTTCTTGTTAGATCTTACATACATAAAAGGAATATACTTCTAACAGGTTTTTGTGTTCAGCAATGGTACAACTGATGTGAGTGGCTGGAGTTGGGATTCCATTACAGGTCTCATTGTTCCTTCTTCATTTAACATCAGTAACAGACAGGAGGCCAATTTAATGTGCATTGCTCATAGCAAGAAAAGGAAGTTTGGCATTACTGGTACAGAGTTTCTAAGGGTTCTTATTTGATTGCCCTTAATGTTTCATTTATGAATTATTATAGCTGTTTCAGTACATTAAATAATTATTTACAGTAGTATAAGACTATTAGAGCATATACAGACCTAACTTTGAGATGCAGCAGTAATAACTATGAGATATTATGATATATTAGTCCGGTTGGATCCAGAATGGAGGATTTGTTTTTCTCCTGCTTGGTATAGAACCGTTGATCAGAGGTTTAACAAGCCACTATTGTAAAAATGCTTTTGTTAATTAAACATAAGGAAGGACTGAGCGAATGTTTTCCAATAGAAACGGGTTAAAAAAGGATGTATTTTATCGCCCTTGTTATTTGGAGTTGTTATGGACTTCATAATGAAGAAATGCTGCATTGGTAACAAAGGCAGCGAATGGATACAAGGAAACCATTTGGAGGACCTCGACTTTGCTGATGACATAGTCCTCATCAGCAATCAGATAAAAACGATGCAGGAAAACACAAATGAACTATCATCAATAGCCAGCAAAAGTCATGAAAAGCTTAATTCCTACAGATGACAGAATATACATGGAAAACAAATCAGTGGTAGAGATCACTTTATCTATCTTGGAAGTCACATTGATCTGGAAAGAGTATCTGGGTCTATGCCCTATGGGCTGGCTACAGCTCGAAGGGTCAGTAGATAGATAGATATTATGATATTTCTTTCTCTCTCTGCGATCAAGACTCAATCAGAGTAGGATTCCAGACTCTCTCATGAAGGCAGCTGTCTGTTTAAGCGAATCAATTGCCCCATATAGTTTCTCTTCCAGGGAGGTGGGTGTGGACCATATTGCTCTTCTCAGGTCTGTGTACTGGGGGCAATCCTGTAGAACATGTCTTGTAGTCATATTGTCCAGTGTACAGTGGCATAGGCTGGTTGTACCTATTTTGAATTTGGTGAACATGTGATTTCTCATTCTATTGTGGCCAATGCGTAGGCAAAGTAGGATGACTTGATCCCTCCTTTTTAGTTGGTGGTATCCGTCACTCTCGTTATGCTTTGGGTGTTCTCGTTTCCATTTTTCATGGAACTGACCCTTGAGGATGGATTTGGCTTCATCATAACTGAGTGGATGGTTCTCTTGCAGTAATCTCTCTTCCTCTTTAGCTAATTTGTCTGCGTGATCATTCCCGTGTATATTACAGTGTGATGGTATTGTGATGACTACTCTCTGGAAGTTATTGCATAGTTGGTACAATTGCATAGTTGGTCCAGGGTTGTTCTCAAGTCATCTAGGTCATTGTTCTTGGGACTTTTTAGAGCTGATAATACTGACAGTGCATCAGTCAGAATCACCAATTTATTGTGCATGTTATTTTTGTGTTGAGTAGCCAGTGTTGCAGCATCACTGATGGCCTCAGTTTCTGCTTTAAAGTTGTTTGAGAATTTTCCAGTAGTTATTGACTTGGTGATCTCGTCCTGATTATTCAGCGTCAAGAACATACCTCCCCCTCCATTTCTGGTGGCATTTGTAGCAGAGCCATCTGTGTATATGTGGGACCAAGAGTCCTGTGGGTAGGTATCGTGTATGTGTTTTTCTGCTACGTGTTTTCTTTCTGTGTCTGATTGTGTGCCTTTTTTCATGATTCATGTTATATTTTCCTTAAGTTCTGGTATTGTATGTTTCCCATGAGGAGACATATCTGATGAGCCCAAGGGTTTCGATATTGTTTAGGAAAGTACTGGGTCTCCAGTAGTTAGTTCATTGGCAATTGCAGCGAAGTTGCGCCTCTTAAGTCGTACAATTTCGGAACCAGATATTCTTTGGTGCATGGGGTGGCTAAGGAGCCTTCTATATTTCTCCGCTTGTTGCAATACTTTAGTGACCCGTCTGTCATCTAAGGGTTGTAAACCTGTTACTGTTTCTAGAGTCTTGATAGGTGTAGATTTCATAGCACCAGTGATGATACGGGCAGCTTGGTTCTGTGTTCTGTTAATTTTGCTTAAGTGTGATTTGGAAGTCATAGCCCAGGCTGTGATATATGACAATATCAAAGAACATGAACACACAAGAATGTAGAGTAAAAACTAAATGGAACAATTCTGAAACAAGTGCATAGATTCAAATACCTGCAATCAATAATAACATCAGACAGCAGATGCACTGCAGACTAGGACAAGCAAAAAGAGAATTTCATCAAATGAAAAATATCCTATGTTATACATCGTTGTCAATTAAATTAGAAAATGAGTCCTAAAGTACTTCTTAGAACTGTTTGACTTTATGGATTTGAGTCAAGGAAATTGAAGGCAGCTGAGAGCGTGGTTTATCAGAACAACACTATGAAAAATGTTTAAAACGAGTTGGAGAAACCATAAATATCACCAAAATCATAAGAAAAATGTAGTCTACATTTATTGGGCGTCTGATGCAAAAAGTGTATTCTCTCATTGAGAATACTACAACAAAACAGAATGAGTGGAAAGAGGAGCAGAGGAAAACCAAATGAAAAAATATTGAACAGCTTATCCAATGGCATAATTAAAGATCAATAATTGAAATTATGACATGTATGAAGCACGGAGAAATGTGGAAAGATATGATCACCTACGCTAACCAGCATGGCACCTGGTGATGATGATGAGATATTGCAATGCTAATTCATTAACAATGAATATAGCAAAATTAACCCATGAACTATGCGATATAGCAATCTTAACTCATGAACTACAATGTGAAAAAAGACTATGTATGAACTAATCTTCATGAAGTAAGAAGTGTTGTACTTTCTGTGACCCTAATAAATACATTTTTGGCATATATTACAGCATGGAATGACTTATAAGTTAAGATGATTGTGGCATGCTATTCTTGTAAATTGCAGTATAAAACATCTATACCGCAGTGCTACAAATGCAGTACTTATCTTTGGAAACCGAGCAGAATGGTTCAGAACATTTGGAGTTAAACAAGGCTGCTTACTCTCTTATTTAAAATTATCTTGGAATGAATCATAACAGATGCTTTAGAAGACCATGAAAGTACTGTCAGCTTTGGTGACAGAACAAATATTAACTTGCAACTTGCTGATGACATCGATGGTTTGACAGGAATAGAACAAGAACTAACAGACCTCATTTATTGATTGGATAAAACTACTGCTGCATATTGCGTGCAGATCAATGCTGAAAAAACAAAATTGATGACCAATAACCCTAGAGCATTGTTGCAAAAATCAAAATAAATGGATAAGAACTAGAAATAGTTGTCAAATTAAAATTCGTAAAATCAATTGTCAGCTATGAGACTTGAAACCTGAAATATCAGCTTGGATAGTGCAAACTATAGCAAGGCTCAAACCTATTAGGAAAAATATGAACATCGCTTTTGGTACTAAAATTAGGCTGATGTGCACACTGGTCATATAAACTTTTCTATATGCTTGGAAAACATGGACTCTTAAAATGTAACAGAGTAGAGTTGCAGATAGGCCTAGATTACATGGTGTAAGGGAGAGGGAGATTGCACTGTCTGACCTGGACAGGCATTAGGTAGTTAGGCAGAGACTTAACTGGTTGAGGTAGAAATGTGTCAAAGATATCAAAATCTTCATAACAATCAGAAGTAAGGATACCATGGTTGCGGTCGGTTTGTACAGAAACCTTGTGAAACAAAAGAGTGGAGGAAGACCCGTCTGCATGTTTCTAAATGACCAATGAGAAGTATAGTTGAACCCCACTGAGCGACGATTGTGAACAGCAAAATCAGAAAGTACAGGGGAACAGTCAGTCAGTCAGCCACTTGTGAGTTGGTGGTAGAGAAACAGTTTAGAGTAGATAAGATAAGATCCAGTCAAGAAATAACTAGATATATTAATTGATTGTAGATAGTGGAAGTGATTTCAAGCAACAGTTATAGTTAGAATCATGTGAGAAGCAAGATAGGCATTAAGATGATTCATTTCAGACAATGTGTGAATACATCCCAGTATATGGAATAACTGTGTGTTTTGAAAGAACGTTCAATACCACTATTGTATTTTAACTACCACCTTCAGTGGCTGATGTACTGATAATAAATATGTAGAGCATTGGAAAGACATTACTAACCTCCAACATTGTTGAATGAGTTCAGTGACTTGTGTTTTCTCATACTTTGGTTATGGAAGGCCCCGGTATCACTGCAAACGAATTAAAATCCATAATTGCTCAACCGCCCGTGCCAGTGGAATCATCAGGATTACTGTCTCATCTCCCAAACAAAGAAAGGTAGCTGCAGTCCTATTATAGCAGCCTCAGCACACGCCAAAAGACATAAGGCGAAACCGCACAGAAAGTGAACACAACCAACTGTTCCCTGTCATACGATATCATCATTCATCGTAAACAATTGGAATATCGAAACATGATCAAAACGGATGAAACATACAGCTCATGGTGTGCACAGAGCACCTAACTCAGTAGCTCCTGCATCAAGCCAGGCTTGGAATATGATGAAACTGCAACAAGGAACACTGTCATACATAGCTTTCAATGGTTCCTGTCGCCTATCCACCATATTGACCAGAAGTTCACGTCCTCCCGAAAATGATGATCATCATATTTTTTAAATGTATAGCACTTGATGATGTTAAGACATCATTTTTGTCTCCAAATCTGAACATATAAAACACATTCGTCAGATTATCCCCGTCGCACATCAAACAACAGACCGTAAGATTAGCATATGGCTGGTCTTGGGATATACAATGAGCCATTACGATGACGTAGCACACACAACAATGGTACCGCCCATAGATTCCTGATTACTCTAGTGAATGCAGCCTACAACGAATGAAACACGGTGCAAATTCCCTAAAGAGATAAAATTGCAGCAAACTTGACGAAACAGTTTACATTAATGAGTTGTAACATGTGAATAACTTGCAATTCCAACAACAGTCATGAACAGCATGCAATGTGGTGTAAAGGGCAGATCAGCTCTAGACAGTGGAAGGTTGCATTCACAACACTTGATTTGTCAAAAAGGAATATTGCTGTGCGTACTACACCGCTTCATCGGTGCAGATGTGTTAAGTAGAACACCATTTTGACTTTAACACAGAAAAGTGCAATGGAGAGCCAAAATTAATCAGCCCCCAATGTACTTTCTGCAGCAATCGAGAGAACGTCAACTAGTTCCACCATCTTGGAACGGAATTCTCATACTGATAGTAGTTATGTAGAGATAATGGACAGACCCCCGCTAGATCAGGTCAAGACAGTTGTTCCATGGAAGAAGTGAAGGAAAGATCAATGCGACCATGTTATATATGTTGTCAGTTTCATTGACTAACAAGACTGTCACAAGAGGGTACATTTTGGTACGTGATGATACAGTCATATAAAGGTACACGGTGCATGATGATACAATCATATAAGGGTACACTTTGATGCCATCCCCTACAAGACTGTCACTAGAAGGTACGCTTTGGTGCTCTAACCATGTACTGTAACAAGAAGGTATGCTATGGTGCCCTGACCACAGAATGTGACAGAAGCTACCAAAGAAAATAGAAGCTATGGAGATTAAATGTTGTTGTAAGGTTTTGATCATCTCTTAGATTGTATCATGAGTGAAAATATTCACAAAAGGGTAAAACAAGCAACAATGATGATCTTTAGACTGTTGTGAAGAAATGCAAAATGAAATGGTTTGGCCAAGCATCTTGATCATCTGGCCTGACAAAGACCATTCTGCAAGAAACTATTAAAGGAAGAAGAATTAGAAATAGACAAAGAAAGAGATGGGAAGATAACGTGAAAAGAGTGGACAGGTCTCAACTTTGCAAGAGTCCCAAAGAATGACAGAAGATGGAGATACTTGGAGAAAGTTGACAAAGTCTGTCAGTATTTCCCTGACAATCCAAAGGACATGGGATAAAGAGAAAAAAAAAGAGAGACCACAAACTGAAATTATCCAATCTCTATATGTTATTCTGCATTGTAAAAGTGGTCTTATCACCATTGTTCCAGAATTTTTTACACTTATTGAAAATTAGCATTTTATATTTCAATTTTGTTTTCTTTCTTTTATTGTTGTTGAGCATGCTTTGTTGATTAATTCACTCAACTCATTACATTGATTAATTCACTCAATGGCTCATTACATTGATTACTTCACCTAACAACTCATTACATTGATTAATTCACTCAGCTTAATCATCATCATCATTGAGTGCCGTCTCCGCATCAAAGGTTGGCTACCATGGAGCGCCATTCCACTCTGTCTCTTGCTTTGATGGTGCAGATTGCCATAGGCTGACTTGCCCATCTTTTGATGTTACTCGTCCATGTTAGTCTTGGTCTGCCTCTTTTACCTTGTATTTTCCCTTCTAATATTACTTTTATTAGACTGTTGTGTCTTTTAACATGACCAAAAAATTTCATTTGTCTTGCTCTAATTGTGTTTAGTAGTTCTTTCTTCATTTTTAGTTGTTTTAAAACTTCCTGGTTTGTTTTCTTTTCTTTCCATCCAATTCTACCTATTCTTCTATAAATCCACATTTCAAAGGCCTCAATTTTCTGTTCTGTTTTCTGGTCTAATGTCCATGTTTCTGCACCATACAGGAATATTGAGAAGATGTAACATTTTGCTATTCTTAGTTTTAGCCCTGGTGTTATTTGTTTTGATGTTAGTATATTTTTCATGGCATTGAAATTACTTTTTGCCATTCCTATTCTTTTATTTATTTCAGTTGTACATTTTCCATCACTGGTTATAGTATGTCCCAGGTTAATATATTGATTTATTCACTCAACTCATTACATTGATTACTTCAATCAACAACTCATTACATTGATTAATTCACTCAGCTTATTACAAAAATTAATTAATTCAGTTCATTTAATGATTAATTCACTCAACTCATTACATTGATGTTTTTGTCTAAAAGTAATCCTTCAAGCATTGGCGTTTGTTTTTCTTTCTTTAAGTAGTAATGTCAGATGCAGATTAATAAATTAGGGAAGTACAAAACATATAAGTATATAATCTACAGATAATTTCAATGGAGAACTGGAGTTAGATTGGTTAAAAGCCTGTCGCTCTCCAAATAAGGTGAATGTGATTTTGAATCTTGGTATGGTCAAAAAAGTGCTTTTTTAAACTCTAGATTACAACACCTATCCCATGAGTCTTATCTGTTTGACACCTCTGTAAAAATTACAAACACTAATTGTTACATTTGGAGGTCAGAAAATATGACCCAAGCCATGGCTACTGGAGGTGTTATGTTGTCTATTGACACGTCAGCCATCAGTCCACCCTATATGTTCGGCTTCTTCTTGGCATCATTCGCTGCCTATCCCGTGTTACAAAGGTTTGTTTGATGTCTCACCGACAGCCAAAGATAATTAACATAATCCCTCATCATAAGAGAAACAAAATTTCTTGAAAATTGCCCAAATTTATTTTTTTTAAAAACAGCCATGTTTTTAACGGCACCTTCCTTCTTTTTATGAAGCACACATTGGTGTTTGGAAAAAAAAAACCAAGGGCAAAGAAACAAATCTAACACTCAGGGTTCACCGGAAGTAATAATTAGGAAGGTATAGGGAGGAGGGAAATGTTTGTCCGTGACAAATTGTCAAATTCCAAGAATATTTATTTTGCCTTCGTAATTTTTACGACAGTGTCCTAATTTATGGTTAATTCAGGCTTGAGATAAATACTCTGACCTGATTACTTCATGATGACTTCACTAAGGCTGTAGCCTTTATTCTCCAGCCTGATTAAAAAAAACCACAGCACACCCCAAAAATGGAATAACAATTGTAATAAAATGTATATATTTTATTAACCTTTATTTTATTAGAAATATACCTTTCTAAGTTTACTTTAAAACACACATATGCATTTTAAAAAAATTATATGATTTTAATATTTTTGTGGTTTCAGTTGAGATAAGTTTTTCTGAAAGTATAAATGACACGTCTGATGAAGCAAAAGAGTGGGTTCAGTCTGTGATATCACAACAAAAGAACTGGCATGCAGAAATCATTACTCTCAACTTGTTGCCATATTTCTCATCTGGTATTAATAGTTTTGGACAGGATCATATTGTTTTTGTCAAGATTTTGAACAACATGAAAGAAGAAATTGCTGAGGTGACAGAGGTAGTTAAGGTGTGTATTGAAGTGAACTATTCTGTGTTATAAGGTAAGATTTTATAACAGAGATTTCTTGGAAGCTGCATGTCTTTGTTGTTAGTTATTTGTTTGTGTTTACCCATCAACTATTCTCCTTATTTTCTGCACTTAAAATGGCATTAAAAGAGTGTAGATATCTTGTGTTCTGGTTTACAGAATCTGCATGCAATCTTTGGATATTGGAAGGGGATCTTGCTCAGTTTTGTTCATTAATCTTGATTGAAATAATCAACTGTAATTCACTGACTACCATATGTATATGTGCTAAGCGTCTTGTCTGATTTGAGTAAACTTGATATTAACTGAAGCTTGTTTTGTTGCTTTTAATTTTACTCTAAGCTTTCCCTCAACTGGTATATGATCCAGAAAATACTCAAAACGCACAAGTGGATATCAAAATTGAAGGAATAGACCTGGAGACAGTTCAAAACTACAGCTACCTGAGACATACTATAACCAGTGATGGAAAATGTACAACTGAAATAAACAAAAGAATCATCATCATCATCAAGTATTGGGCCTGCTGGCGTAGGTGATCATGTCTCTCCACAACTTTCTATCTCGGCAGCTATTTATCATTTCTGTTGTTGGCCTGCCAAGCCATTCTCTTAAGCTATTATTTTTTCTCTTTCCTTCTCTCTATCTCTTCGTCCCTCAATTTTTCCAGTTAGAAACAAAAGAATAGGAAGGGCAAAAAGTAATTTTAATGTCATGAAGAACATACTAATATCAAAACAAATAATACCAGGACTAAAACTAAGAATAGCAAAATGTTACATCTTCACAAAATTCCTATATGGTGCAGAAACATGGACATTAGACAAGAAAACAGAATAGAGAATTGAGGCCTTTGAAATGTGGATATATAGAAGAATAGGAAGAATTGGATGGAAGGAAAAGAAAACAAACGATGAAGTCTTAAAACAACTAAAAATGAAAAGAGAACTACTAAGCACAATTCAAACAAGACAAATGCGATTTTTGGGCCATGTTAAAAGACACAACAGCCAACTATCCAAAGTAATCCTGGAGGGAAAAATACAAGGTAAAAGAGGCAGAGGCAGACCAAAACTAACATGGACGAGTAACATCAAAAGATGGACAAATCAGCCTGTGACAATCTGCACCATCAAAGCAAGAGACCGAGCAGAATGGTGCTCCATGGTAGCCAACCTTCGTTGCGGAGACGGCGCTCGATGATGATGATGATGGTATATGATCACTATTAAAATCTGCCCCTGGTCTAGGTTTTACACACACCAGACTGTTTCTAAATCTATTGCTTATCATTATTTAATCAATTTGATAACTTGTGTTGTCTCCTGGGCTTTTCCATGTCCACAGACATCTTGGATGTTGCAATGTGAATTTGTGAAATTATAAACCAGTTCACATGTCTACCCTCGATCTCACAGTAGCCCTCTTGAAACTAGACAATAATCTTTCTGACTAACATGAAACTCCGGGAGTTACCCCGCTGCTGCAAAGTCATGAATAAAGCTCCATAATTTCACCTTTTATAATTAGTGTATGGCCGGTCAAGGGATATATGATCAGCCATCATTATGACGTAGCACATACAACAATGACTGCGCCCATAAATTACTGTAGTGAATGCAGCCAACAACGCACGAAACACAGTGCAAGATCTTTAAAGTAAAACCTTTGGTTGACTTGGCAGAGCAGTCCATTTTAATGAGTTGTAAGATGTAAATATTTGGCATCAAACAATTCCAACGACTGCCATTGAACAGCTCTCAATGTATTCAATTGTATTGACGTAAACCGCATATCAACTCTAGATGGGGGAAGGTCACATTCACAATACTTGACTTGTCAAAGAGAATATTGTCCAGTGTATGACTCTGCATCATCGACGCAAATTTGTTAAGTGGAACATTATATTAACTTCAACTCAGAAAATTTCATTGGAGAGCCGATATTAAATCAATCCCCAAATGCAATTCCTGCAGCGGTCGAGAGAACATGAACTTCATTCCACCATCTTGGAACCAGAAGTCTTCTTATGTTTGTGTATTTTGCACTGTGTGTCATGCTAATTTCGGTCGCGTACGTTTAGCCGCAGAGTGCATCACTCTCATTTTGATTTTATGTAAACTGTCATCAAACTATATTCTTTTTACATGTGTTGTATCGTCTTGGTATTGGGGAAATCTAATTCCTTGTTCAATTACCTAAAAATTCATGCATAATATGTTATGTGTTAGATGGATATAAAACATGTTTAAAAAAAAACATTTAAAACGATGACAAATTTTGGAACTGAAATCACTTCCATTGATAAAAACCTTCCGTACCGAAATAGTTAATGGAAACTATGGTGCAAATATTCCAAATGTTATGCAATAAGTGAGGTGTCCTCCTCAAATAACTCTTCGTCTGTGGAATAAAAAAAATGTGTGAGGTTTGGAAATGTTTATTAGTTTCTGTGCGGTAAGTAGTTTGATCCCAGCACTGTTGAGATATGTCACATAAAGTGTGTGTTCTAGGTAAACATTTTTATTCCAGGTCTGTCACTGCTATTTTACTTGAAATATGTGAAGTTGCTGTTTAATGATCTGTCTTTCCCTCAATCATACTATTCATTATATTTTGTATTTTAAAATGCATTATATCAGAACAGCAGCAGGCTACACAGACCACTTCAAAGTTAGATCAGGTGTAAGACAGGGGTGCGTACTATCCCCCCTACTGTTTATTACATACATGGACTATATATGCAAGCTAGCCAACCCATCAGAGACAGAGAAAATCAATGAGCTTTTATTTGCAGACAATCAGGCACTAATACATGAAACAATAGAAGATCTACAAGACCACTTAAACAAACTCAACAGCTCAGGCACAAAATACAACATGAAAATCAACATCAACAAAACGGACGTCATGAATGTTGCCAAAAATAAACAGAACATCAACATAACTATAGAAGGGAGGCAACTAAAACAAGTAGAGGAATTCAAATACCTAGGAAGTTTAATAACAAAGGATAATTCTCAAACAGCAGAGATAGAATCAAGATCCAACTAAGCTGGTCAAATCATTGGACAGTTATCACCACTATTGTCCAACAAGGAAATAACTCTGGAGGCAAAACGAGTACAATACAATCTTCATCCCAACGTTGTGCTACCTATGCCAGACCTGAACCCTAGATGCAAGAACAATAAGAAAAATAACCTCTACAGAGATGAAATGTGTTAGACGAATGACAGGAAACAGTCTGAGCGATAAGATCAGAATTGAAGAACTGAGAAAAAAAGCTAGGAATAGCCCCCGCCATAGAATATATAAGGAAACAACAGATAAAATTATTTGGCCATGTGACAAGGCAGGAAGATTAAAACACAACACAACGAGCCTTCAAAAAATGTTGTTAGAATACCAGACCCAAGGGTCGACCACAAAAAAGATGGGTCGATGGAATATTAGAAGCACTAGGAAACATAACAGCAGCAGAAGCGAACAGAAGAGCAAAAGACCGCAAATTATATCTCCCCTCAACGCTGAAAGGCAGATGAGGAAGGGAAGAAGAAGAAGAAGAAAATGCATTATGAAATTGTAACTGCAGCATTAGGAGATCTGACTTGCTATGTTTTAACACACCATTTGTGTATGCATTAATCCATCTTCTATTCTGCCTTGGCTGTTTTTAAAATTCTTTTAACATCATCATCATCATTAAGTGCCATCCCCGCATCGAAGGTTGGCTACCATGGAGCGCCATTCCACTCTGTCTCATGCTTTGATGGTGCAGATTGTCATAGGCTGACTTGTCCATCTTTTGATGTTACTCGTCCATGTTAGTCTTGGTCTACCTCTGCCTCTTTTACCTTGTATTTTCCCCTCCAGGATCACTTTCAGTAGGCTGTTGTGTCTTTTAACATGACTAAAAAATTTCATTTGTCTTGCTCTAATTGTGTTTAGTAGCTCTCTTTTAATTTTTAGTTGTTTTAAAACTTCCTCATGTTTTCTTTTCTTTCCATCCAATTCTACCTATTCTTCTATAAATCCACATTTCAAAGGCTTCAATTTTCTGGTCTAATGTCCATGTTTCTGCACCATACAGGAATATTGAAAAGATGTAACAGTTTGCTATTCTTAGTTTTAGCCCTGGTGTTATTTGTTTTGATGTTAGTATATTATATTTTCATGGCATTGAAATTACTTTTTGCCATACCTATTCTTTTATTTATTTCAGTTGTACATTTTCCATCACTGGTTATAGTATGTCCCAGGTAGTTGTAGTTCTGAACTGTCTCTAGATGTATTCCTTCCACTTTGATATTTAATTGTAGGTCTTGAGAATTTTCTTTGTTTATGATCATAGTTTTAGTCTTTTTGATATTCATATCTAGTCCATGTACAAAAGAGGTGAGATGTAGAATGGCTCAGGCAAAAGCAGCTTTCCAAAAAATGAGGAAAATACTATGCAATCCATTTTTGACAATAGAAACAAGAAAAAGAGTTCTTAAATGTTGCATAGAGCCAGTCTTAACATACGGATGCGAATCATGGACAATAGGACAACAGACAAGAAAATCACTGGAGTCTGTAGAAATGTGGTTTTACAGAAGAATGTTGAGAATACCATGGACAGCTAAGAAGAGTAATGAAGAGGTTCTGAGAAAGGTCAAAGCAAAAAGAGAGCTAATTTCCAATGTTAGGAAGAGACAATCATCATTTTTTGGCCATGTAATGAGAAGAGAACAACTTGAATATATTGTAACAACTGGAAAAATTGAGGGACGAAGAGATAGAGGGAAGCAAAGAGAAAAAATAACAGACAGCTTAAGAGAATGGCTTGGCAGAAGGTCAACAACAGAAATGATAAATAGCTGCCGAGATCGAATGTTGTGGAGAGACATGATCACCTACGCCACTAGGCCCGGTACTTGATGATGATGATGATCTAGTCCATTATTTTTTGCTTGTCATGTTTATTACATTAAGTAATTGTTGTAGATCTTTAGGATTTTCTGCTAGTAGAACAGTATCATCAGCATATCTTAGGTTTTAACAGAAGCAGCTTTTAACATAAACAGCGGAAAAGGCAATCTGAACTGAGCTTATTTTATGGAAACTTAGAACTGATAGTAAAAGTTTCTTTAAAAATTAAAAACTTATTTTGTAATTGTTGCATGGTGATTAGTTTTATTAAAAAAATACAAATATTGTTTCCAGATTGCTTGTATCATTCCCTGGAAACCACCATGTGGTGAGAGTGACACTTCCTGCGATTTCACTCACCTTTCCAAGGATGCTTGTGATTATTACATTATCAATCCAGACAGTTTTGCTGACCCAGAAAATGTCAAGTGTAGAGCAAGAGCGAGCATTCCTCTCTCCAAACTGTTGTATGGTTAGCTCTGTAAAGTCTCAGTATTTTGTTTGCCTTTTGTGACGTATGCTGTAATTGACATATATATGAAATACTTGTTGTCTCTCTGAAATAAGGAGAGTGGAGAGATTTTTCTACATAGGATTATTTATAAAATAAAGAATGTTCTGGGATGCATATTGTTGTAGGGGATTGAAGTATTAAACTTCATCACAATAGGCCACATCAATTGTAAGTAAGTGAGCCAGTGTTTTCCTATGTGATGATACCTTTCCCAACTCAGTGAGCCATGTACACATTTTATACTTCAGCTGGGTCAACTAGAGAGCATTAATCTTGGATTGATTCAATGTTTACTTGATATCTATGTCAGCTGGCCAACCACTACACTACTGACATACTCAGAACTATTTTTTTAGGTTGTCAGAAAATAATTATCTAATATAACATAAGTGATGAGTGGTTCCATATCAAAATGGAAGTAAATCAGAGATGCATCACCTTTGTTTGGTTCATCCATTGATGACATAATAAGGAACTGTTGTACTGGCAAAAATGGTATTAAGTGGCTCAATGGGACTCAACTGGAAGATCTGGATTTTGCATTATGCTCCTTAGTGAAATGTGCGTAAGATACATGATACCACAGATAATAGAACTTGAAATTAACAGAGAGAAGACCAAAATAATGACAACTGGGGCTGTACCAAAAGGCAATATTTGCCCGGATGGGGAAAAAGTTCAGGAAGCGGATTACTTTACATACCTAGGTAGCAGTGTAGATTTTCTTTATATACCTAGGTAGCAGTATAGATTTTCTTTATATACCTTGGTAGCAGTATAGATTTTCTTTATATACCTTGGTAGCAGTATAGATTTTCTTTATATACCTTGGTAGCAGTATAGATTTTCTTTATATACCTTGGTAGCAGTATAGATTTTCTTTATATACCTTGGTAGCAGTATAGATCTTTATATACCTTGGTAGCAGTATATATCTTCTTTATATACCTTGGTAGCAGTATAGATTTTCTTTATATACCTTGGTAGCAGTATAGATCTTCTTTATATACCTTGGTAGTAGTATAGATTTTCTTTATATACCTAGGTAGCAGTATAGATTTTCTTTATATACCTTGGTAGCAGTATATCTATCTATCTATTGACCTTTCGAGCCGTAACCGGCCCATAGGGCGTAGACCAAGATACACCTTCACCTATATGAATTTTTGTTCTAGCAGTTTTCTTTTAAAGATATTTTATCAAATCTCGCCATCTGTCTCTGTTCTGTGCAAGCAGTTCTATCTCATTGAGGGAGCCGATTCCTGCTGCTCTTGCCTCTCTCATCAATGTTCTTCTCAGTGTCTCCCTGGGTCTTCCTCTTTTTCTTTTACCTGTTGTTTCCCATATGAGGGCTTGCTTTGCTATTCGATTATTATCTCTTCTCATCACATGTCCAACGTATGACCATCGTCTTTTCTTTATTACTGAAGATATTAGTGGTTGATTGGCGATTTCTCTAATTTCCTCGTTTGTTTTGAATTCGTTCCATTCTATACCAAGTATTTTCCTTAGAGGTTTAACAAGCCGCTATCGTAAAAACGATGTTGTTAATGAAACGTAGACCTGGTAGCAGTATAGATCTTCTTTATATACCTTGGTAGCAGTATAAATCTTCTTTATATACCTTGATAGCAGTATAGATCTTCGTTATATACCTGGGTAGCAGTATAGATCAAGAGGGAGAAACTAGAAAAGAGATCAGCATGTAAACAGCGGCTTTAAGTTTTAAAAACCTTGAAAAAATATGCCGATCGACGATATTCAGCACAAAAACAAAGCTTAGAATTTTCAACTCAGGCTTAATATCCATCTTCCCTTATGTGTGTGAAAGTTGGAAAAACAAGAAAAATAGCCATGCAACCATTTATCTCATCTACTATAAGGAAAAGAAAATGGACAAATGTTGGGCATTTATTTAGAAGAAATGACAAAAGAATTACTAAGCAGCTCTCAAATGGGAAACATCAGGTTGGAGGAAAAAAGAGCAACCTTGGAAAAAAACTGAAAACAACAGTAACAAAAGAGGCAAGGTTGGCAGGCCTAGAATCACTCTCTATAAATGAACAGAGACATTTAGTGGGAGATTCTACGAGCCCTCTGTGCCACCTAACAGCACTGGAAAGATCAAGAATGTAACATAGGAACAAAGACAAATCGACTTTAAAAATAATGTGTAATACAGTTCTCTGAGTAAAAATCCCTTTTTATTCAAGTAAATCTTATTTCATTTCTCATGTTTACCTTGGAACAGTGTATCTTTTGGAGTATCAGATGCCTTGGTTAATCCTAATAAAGCATTAGTTGCATGGTTCTCTCTTAACAATCATATTGTTAACATGGAAACACCTGTGGGACGAATGAGAGCTGATGAAGTGACCAGGGACAGATTGATGACATACCTTGGAGCTAAGTTTGATCGCAGGCTGTGTTTTTGGGACCACGTTGACCATATGATAACAAAGTCTCAGAAAGGGTTAGCCGCCTTGAAGGTCATGGCAGCTGCCAACATCGAGCGGGGGCTACTTACCCTTCTGTTCCAGGGACTAGTCCTCACACCAATCGATTACGCTCTGGCAAATCTTACTGTCACTACAATGCAAATTGACAGTTTCGAGAAAATACAGAATGAAGCTATGCGCTATAACTTGGGGTGCACAAGGGACACTCCCTGTGTAGCAATGAGGTATCTTTTGACTTTCCAACCATGGATGATAGAATCAAGATCTGGAAGGCACGAGCTTACCTTAAAATAAGTGCAGATAAAGAGCATCCATTGCACCTTTAGCTCAACATAGCGAATGATGTAAGGCTAAGAAGAAGCAAATCATGGGTGGGCCGAGCAGAAGATGCCATCAAACAGGTCTGTGAGCTTGCCAATATCAACGCTAGCAATTAATGGATACCAGTGCCTATGTCATACAAGGGCACATTCTCTTGTATTATTACACTCAACATGAAGTGTAGGGAGTAGGGAACAGAACTCAGTCGTGGTCAATGCAGAGGTCAACAGTCTCATCTAAGATAACACTGATGAGAAAGATGCAGTCATCTACACAGACGGATCTGTAATAGGACACCAAAGGAGTGCATGAGTATTTACAGCATGCTCGGCTGGCAGAATAGTCAAAGAAGACAGTGGTGCATACGTTATGACCACGAGTAGCATGACGATGGAGGTGATGGCAGTAACCAGGGCATTCATCAGATTAGAGTCATAAGACTACACCCATACCTGCATACTAAGTGATTCAATGAGCATCATAAGAAAAGTGGAGGTGGGCTCTGTGCACAGGCAATGGGAAGAGTCATTGCAGAAGTCAAAAATACTTAGGGCCACATGTGTCTACAGCCCAGGACATGCTGATTTACGGGGAAATGAAAGAGAAGATTAGGTTGTGCTGTCATTGCAGATGGTCAATGCTCTCCAAGATGTGGAGAGGGCACAGGACTTCAACAACCATGAGTCCATGTCACTCCTTCAGATGAAAGAGATGGGATTTAAGATGGATTCAGCCAGAAACGAGAAACTTAGTGGGCATATAAGAAGACTAATCAACCAACACAGAACTGGAGCCGTCAGTTGCTGGACACTGTGGGACTTGCTGAGGAGGGGATCTGAGCATCTATGGACATGTTTGTAGTGCAATAATGATAACCCGCAAATACCTTAATAACTCAATGTATCTTTTCCAGACTTGACTTTTCCATTTTTTTGTCCCTATATTTGTATTTTCCAAAGATACAATCTTGCTTGAAAGAAAGTTAACTATTTTAATATATTTTACAGATATAAAAAAAAATTATTTTAGGTTGCTGTCAATTTCAGTTGCATGAACACTATAACAATTGTATTGTTTTTTTTTTATACAGGCATTTCTGAATACAATTCACGTCATATTTCTAACATTAGAATTATCCTTGGTGTGCCTTGGCATGGTTATGACTACACTTGTAAAAGTATCATTGTGAGTACGACACTTATATTGAAATTCTGGAAAATAGTAATAGATAAGTTTAAACAATGTGTTGTTTGTAAAGGTGCTAATTTGTTAGTGAAGTTAAATTTCAATAACTAGGGACTAAAACACATCAGTAGTATATAAATTGTTGGTTTGACAAACACATCAGTAGTATATATATTGTTGGTCTGATGCAAGTTACTTTTTTTAAGTCCAAAATCTAGAAATGTGACCTTATCCTAGATGGATTACACATTAATGTAAACTACTTCGTCAGTCGCAGTTTTGTCTCTTTGGGGAAGTTGCTTCGTGTTTTGTTCGTCGTAGACTGTTTACACTTGAGTAATCAGACATAAGTCTAAAGGTATCGAGATTATGAGTTTGGCGACATTGTGTCCTACGTCATCGTATTGGTTCCCTAAACCGACCGTGCGCAAATCTTACGGTCTGCTGTTTGATGTGCAACAAGAATAATTTGACGACTGACTGTGTGTCTATATGTTCGGAATTGGAGTCATCAACGATGGCCTAACATCATCAAGTGCTACGATGATCATCATTTTCAAGAGGACGTGACTTACCGGTATATGGGGATAGGCGGCGGGAACAAATGAAGGCTATGCATGAAATGTGTTCCTTGTTGCAGTTTCCTCATATTACAAGTCGCATGTCTGTGTTAGTCACCTCTAGTGACTTGGGCAGATGGTGCTCGTAAACCTGGGAAGGCCGACCATCTAAGGGCAGAATCCCCCGACAGAAAAGATCAACTGCTGCCTTGCAGGAAGATTGGGGACAATCAAAGGCTAAGGAAAGCAAACCTGAAAAAATGCTGGCTGAAATCGGATGCACTGGGCCACTGGCGCAGAACACAGTGCAACGTATTAACGGGTGTTCAGTCAGAGTGGATCTGACAGACTCTAATTGTGATGTTCTGTCTGTGGGGGCGATCAACACACTTAGCCTGACAGCTGACTTCATATGAGAGTCTGGAATCCTTACTCTGATTGAGTCCTGAACGCAGAGAGAGATGGATAAGGTCACATACCTAGACATGTGGAAAAAAGGTAATAGGTGTCAAACCAACAATTTATGTACCACTACACACTGTGTGCAACCAGCGATATCAGGACCCCCAACACTCCAATTAGAGATATGCAATCGCTGTATTTATGAACAATGATAGATAGGTGTAGCTGATTGATGCATGGTAAATCAACATGTCCAAGGAGGGCCAGTCATACAATTTGTGCCCAACTCAAATTCCAGATTAAAAAATGGAGCATAACCGTTTCTCCTATGTTGCAAGTGTGGTGTTGGATGCAGCAGGATATACCGGCTATGTATTAAATGTGGCACCACTACAATACGCAGCCGCCTATACCGGATTGAGGTAAAAGAAAAGGTAAAGGAGAATTTTAAGTGTGTACTCGACAAGCTCAAACAGGTTAAAACACCTATTTAGAGAGAAACATTAATTTAGGGATATCATTAATTGTATGTATCATGTTGCATTACCATAGTGCTTGCACTTCAGGATGAATATGATCAGGAGACTGGTGTCCCAAAGTTTAGGATGGATGTAAAGTGTGTTAAATCATTAGAATTACAACTGACCGAATACCAATCGCTTCATGGACAGAGTTAAATCAAGATGCCAAATTACATCCTAAAGCAGAGAGTCATCAATGTAAAGAACCAAGACAATTTGAGCTGCTTTGAGTGAGCTGTTCTGTCAGTGCTGCATCCAGTAGACTCTAAAGACCATCCAGACTGCCCATCTACATACCACACGGCGAGCTCGACTTTACCAAGATAGACTTTCTGGTAAAATTACAAATGTAAAAAGTTTAAACCTCAAAATCTCACTCAGTCAGTGATTATCTTTTGTCTGGAAGGGTGGACCATATCCACTCTATGCATCAAAGGAAGGATAAGGATAATCAGATGCATCCCAAACAACATGGAGTGACATTCTCCATCGGATAATTGCAGTTCATCGACAGCCTGCAGTTCTTGAATAGCTCACTAAACAAATTAGCCATGAATTTGCAAATTGTTACACAACATGAACTGTTGCGATGCAAAGGAGACTACTCATATGAATGTGTCGACAACCTCAATAAATTTGATGAGCCTCAACTCCTACCGAAGGAAGCTTCCTATTGTAGCCTCTCACAGGAGCACATTTCCAATGAGGACTATGAACATACACAGAGTTTGGAAGGACTTTTATTGTAAAATATTCTGTGACTATCACGATTTGTATCTTTGCACCAACATCCATCTCTTGTCGGATGTGCATGTAACCTTTTGGGACATGTCCATGAAGAACTACATACTCAGCTTGATGCACTATTTCAGCCTGCCAGGGGTGACATGGAATGCTCTCCTAAAAAAAAACCAAAGTAAAACTGGAGCTATTGACAGACATTGACATGCGCATGTTTGTAGGTGGAAAGGTGAAAAAATGTTCGCTACGTTAATATTCAGAACAGGGAAATCATAACCCTCGAACCCGTGCTCAACAATCAATATGAGGACCTGAAGATTGCTCTTGGTGTGATCCTCTGCTACCTCCACAGGGGTTATTATATGTCTGTCCAAAAGAATGATTATTGATTCCATGATAATGAAGGAAATGTAATTTATATCCCAGATGGATATTATGATTTATGCTCATTAAGTGAGTGAGTCTTTGTTCCCTATGGAACAAACAGTAGATAATATGGGAGCAGTCACAATTCTTAATATTGTGGATGAATTTTCGGTTGGCAGCTTGAAGAACTTAGGAGTACACAAGTACTATGTTGATGATGATAAGCCCATTACCGCTGTATTTCCACTCCCCTTCTTCCCCCCACCCCCAACTTTTAACTTACAGACAGCTGTTAATCCACCTTGAGGGCCTTTCTACATATGTAGTATTGGCACAATCTATCTCTAACACTACTTCCCTTGGTTCTTCATATAAATACCAGCAAAGGTTTTCATACCAAAACCTTCTCTACACCCTACTTTGAATATCATCATACCTCTCGACCCTGTACTCGATAATTGAAATCGAGTCTATGAAATAGTTCTCTTTAAAATTTAATTTTATCCGGTATGGTTTAATATTGCAGGAAAATAACTTTCTCTGCGTTGGGAAAAATATAATCACTATCCCAGGTGGATATTATGATGTGTGCACTTCGCATGAGTGTGTCTTTACCCCCTTAACTTATAGAAGTCCCTGTTGTGTTAAGTAATTTTAGTTATTTTCAGGTTCCTGTTTGTAGACTACCACAGAAGTAAATCTTTGGTTTGGACCTAGGCATATTATCTATTGTTGCAGAAAAGGGGATTGGATGAACTTTTGTTTAACATTAATGGTTTTGGAATTAGAAAGTGGAGAATATTATAATAATAGTGTGATCTAATTTCTTTGTTACTAAAAATAAACACTGACCTAAAAACACACAACTTAAATCATTACAAAGAAAGGGGGAAAAGTATGAAGATTATTATGGAAATATTTAATAGTCATTTACAACATTCATCATTGCATAAAATACTGAAAATACATTGGAAAAAAATAAGTTAGAAGTACTCATTTTTAAAAGGCATATAAATTGAAAAATAATAGTCAGATTGCTCTGTGTTATATAGAAACATTTACAAAACACACCTAATGTTAGAAAAGAAGTATTGCGTGATTTGTTTGAAAGGAAATTGAAAAAATTATATTCTATGTTATATATATAGTTAATAAATATTATAAAATATTACTATTTTATATTGTTATAATTCGTTCAGAAATTCATCCCCAGAGAGTTTATTAATTATCTTGGGAACTCTTTGATGAATTTCTGTAATTCTTTTTCATGAAACCTTATTTTTTCACCGACCTTCAGTCTGATTGTTTGCCCAACTGTCATGCATTTAGGAAAGATTGTTGTTTATTTGAGGTATATAAAAATATATGATATTCTTGCTTGACCTAAATTTTAGGATTTTACAAAATCCACATTTATTGTAATCAACTTACCATTTAAAAAGGCAAATTTCATGCGCCCTCCACACAATCTTAGCACCGTTTTGCACTCGTAACTTGTAAGATGCGCTCATCAAATCACTTAGTATGCAGATGTGGGTGTTGTCTTGTGACTCTAACCAGATGAGTGTCCTGGTCTCTGCCACCACCTCCATCGTCATGCTACTTGTGGTCATAATTTATGCATCACTGTCTTCTTTGACTATTCTGCCAGCCGAGTGTGCTGTAAAAAGTGGATTCCTTGTGAGCAAACCAGTGCTGTATCATCAGCAAATGGTAGCTCCTTTATTAGGATCTCAGTTTTAAATTTTGACCTTAGACGTGCTAGATTAAATAAGGAGCCATCAGATCTTTTACAGATGTACATGTCTACAGAGACAATTTCAGAGTCAAAAGCACTGTGTAGAACAGCAGCAAAAAAGATTCAGAATAGGGTAGGGACAAGGACACATCCCTGTTTGACTCCACAATTCTTCTCACAGGGTAAACTTTTGTAAGGTTAGTAATATTTAATATGGTCCTAATGTTCCATGTGCTGAGGTTGAGATATGAGGTTTTCCTTCTGCTGTGTCCTAACTAGGGTGGAGTTGACATTGCTTGCTATACCTGGGTGAATATACGGAGATAGTGCTTTGCCCAAAATGCACTAGCCCCCTCTTGGCTCCTCTTTGAAGCATTCCGAAGGAGGGACAAGGTCCTTATGTTCAAAACCAAAGTTGATCTGCACAGGATGCCAGAAGATGGATAATATACCAGCGATTGTCTTAGGGTTCTCCTCATTTTATTATACTCTTTAGTTCCACTTATAAATGGTGTTTTAGAATTTTAAGATTTGTGCAGTTATATTAACAATTTTATTATCTTTCCACTAAATAAATCCTATATTATATCTTCTACTTCTGACAAATCTCATCTGGGCCACTGCACTTTGACATTTCTCTAGCACCAGAGCACCATATTATTATTATAATTATTCATTACAAGATCAATATTATGTACTAACAAAAGCTACAAATTGTTCTCTTTTAATTAGCAAAAACATTTCTAGACAACTTATACATAAATTACTTCTTCTATAAATGTGAATCATGTATATGGCCCTTTTCATCTTGTCAGACGATCTAGTGAAGGCTATTGTGTATTTTTTTAGGTTTTGTTTTTGTCGAACAGCTTCTCTCGTGGCTAATTCTACCAATGTTTGACAAACACACGTGGTCACATAATGAACAAGTCATGCTCCGCTAATCCACAGGGTTTTCCATCCTTTTTCATGAGTCTTTTCTCTTCTAAGTTTTGCCTTAGCACAGTCTCAAATGATGTTATACCGTTCCTTATACAAGTTCTCCATGATGTGCGATTACCTGCCAGATGTTCCCAGTCATTTTCACATATGGAGATGTCTTTCAGAGATGATTTACAGATATCTCTATATCGTAATTTAGGTCTGCCGATTTGTCTTTTTCCGTGTATTAGTTCACCATATAGTATTTGCCTAGGAATGCACTTTTCTTCCATTCGTTGGACATGCCCCAGCCATCTTAGTCTTCGACATCTGAGCATCGACATGATTGTTGGGGTCTTAGCACATTGCAGGACAGTTAAGTTGGTTATTTTGTCCTGCCATTTGATGTGCATTATTTTGCGGAGACATCACATGTGGAAGACATTTAGTCTTTTTTCCTAGTTTGAGTATGTTGTCCAGGTTTCAGATCCATATAATAGTGTGCTAAGCACACAAGTTTGATATATTAAGAGTTTAGTCTTTAGTGTTAGTTTCGTGTTGTTTCAGGCCCTTTCTGTGAGTTTGCCGAAGGTCGTAGCTGCCTTACCAATTCGACTGTTTATTTCTTCATCAAGAGAGATGGTTTGCGTAATTGTGGATCCAAGATATGTAAATTTCTGTACTGATTCTAGTGGACAATCTTTTAGAGTAATTGATAGAAGTTTGATGTCGCCTTGACTTAGTATTACTGTCTTCTGAACATTAATTGACAGTGAAAAAACGTCGCATACTTTGTCCAGGTTGTTGATCAGGGATTGTAGGGTGACTTCACTATGAGCGACTAGGGCAGCATCGTCAGCAAATAAAAATTCTTTAATTTAAAGTAGGGCAACATTTGTTTTTGTTTTTGCTCTTAGCCGTGCTAAGTTGAACAGTGAGCCATTTGATCTTGTGTGAATGTAAATATCTCCTGAGCTGTTTTCGAAGGCGTAATTTAGGAGGGCAGCAAAAAATATACCAAAAAGGGTGGGGGCGAGGACACATCCCTGTTTCACTCCTTTGTTGACTTTGAAATTCTCTGATGAACTCCCATCAAAGTAGATTTTACCATTCATGTCTTCATGGAAGGACATGATCAGCCTAAGTAATTTAGGATGGCAGCCTATGCCTTCTAATAGAGCCCATCTCTGTTTACTGAGTCGAAGGCCTTTGTGAGATCCACAAAGGCAATAACCAGCGGCATATTTTGTTCTTGACATTTTTCTTGCAGTTGTCTGAGTGTGAAAATCATGTCTATGGTTGATCTCCCAGCTCTGAAGCCGCATTAAGACTTGGGAAGAACACGTTCTGCAAGTCTATGCAGGCATTTAAGTATAACTCTAGCAAAAGCTTTGCTGGCTGTGCTAAGGAGAGAAATGCCTCTGTAATTATTGCAGTCGCCCCTGTCTCCTTTGTTTTTGTACAACGTTACGATCTTGGCATTTCTCATATCATGAGGTATTTCTCCTTGTCTCCAGCATTTGATTAGCAGTTTGTAAAGATGTGGAAGTAGTACGCTTAAGTTTTCCTTAGTACATCGGTGGGAATGTTGTCACTTTGCATCAACTTTTCCTCTTGAGAGGGCATTTATAGCATCAGCAAGTTCGTTCACAGTAGGCTCAACATCCAGCTCAGACATTGTAGGATATTTGGGTATTGATTGTGCTAGAACTTTGCTGGCTAGTCTGTCATCATTGTATAGGTTGGAGTAGTGTTCAACCCATCTTTCCATTTGTTGTCCCTTGTCAGTAATAGGTTCTCCAAACTTGGATTTTAGGGGGGCTAATTTGGTTATTTTTGGTCCAAGGGCCTTTTTTATATTGTCATGCATGATTTTTGAGTCGCCCCTGTCTTAGGCAGTCTGTATTTCAAAGCATAGATTGTTCCAGTATTCATTTGCGCATCTTCTTGCTTCGCGTTGTAGAGTGGCTTGGGCATGTTTAAGCTGATCATTGGTGATTTGATTGGGGTTGTTTTTGAAGTTCAGTAGTGCCTTTTTCTTATTAGCTATTAGTGGGTCTAGTCTTGCTACATTTTCTTCGACCCAGTCGTTCTTTGAGAACCGTTTTTGGCCGTAGGTGGATAGAGCGCAATTATAGATGTGTGTTTTCAGAGAGTACCAGTTGTCATCGACACTTGATGAATCTTCTGCTTCTTCTACAAGTTCTTCAAACTTAGATCTAAAAATGTCTTTATATGATGAGATTTTAGTCGCTGTGATGTTAATCTTGGCTGCTGGAGGCTCTCTTGATTTGTAAATGCGACTACTTCTAGCTTTAATCTTACTGATGACGAGATCATGGTCTGTATTGCAGTCTGCACTGTGATATGTTCGTGTTATTCTGATGTTATTTAAAGACTGCCTACGTGTAAGAACTAGGTCTAGTTGGTGCCAGTGACCACTTCTAGCATGACGCCATGTTACTTTATGTTTGTGTTTTACATTAAAGTAGGTATTTGTTACGCATAGATGATTATCTGAACAGAATTCTAGGAGTCTCTGGCCATTTTCGTTGATTTTTCCAATGCCGTGATGACCTAGGTATGTTGGCCAAGATTGTTGATCAGATCCTGTGCGTGCTGAAATCACAGAGTATATATAATAGCTCATCTTTTGGAAGTGAGTCAATGATCATTTGAAGTTGTTGGTAGAAGCTGTCTTTCTCTTCGTCTGATGCAGCCAGCATTGGTGCATAGGCACTAATGATATTTATTAATCCACTATTTGTATGCAGCTGAAGTATCATTGAGCGTTCGGACACTCCTTTTGGTGTGGTTATGGAGTTAATATGTTTGTTATGTACAGCGAAGCCTACTCCATATAGATGTGGCTTTTCGACACTTAGACCCCGCCAGAAAAAAGTATAATTTTCTTCCTTTACAGAGCCACAGTCTGAGAGTCTTGTTTTTTGTAGGGTAGCAATATCGACATGTAGCCTCTTTAGTTCTTTATCTATGAGGGCTGTTGTTCTAATTTGCTCTTCTGTCCGTGTGTTTGCTTTAGCAAATCCAGGGCACATGGTCCTTACGTTCCATGTGCCAAGTTTAAACATTGGTGCTTTCTTCCTCATTTCACTTTGCCTACTCTGCCTGGACACGGAATATGGAGATAGTGCTTTACCCAGTCACACTATCCCCCTCTCGACTTCGTTTCAAGGATTTCTGAAGGAGGGACAAAGTCCATACGTTCAGAATTGAAAGAAGGTGCAGGGGATGCCAGAAAGACAGTTAACGCCGTCTACTGCCTTAGGGTCCCTCCCTCCGGATTTTTACTCTGGGTGTACTCCCATAACCTTCGATTCTAACTAGAATCTAGTCCACAAGGTAGTGGAGGGTTTTGTGGTTGAAGTTTCCCTTCTTCTAGACGGGTTGCCAGCCAAGGTTTACGAGTCCCGTCTACCCGGAGCGATATCTAAAAATACGCCTTTGTCAGGCTGAGGTGCCCGAACGTCCGAGAAAACACGTTACCGGTCAAGAATGTGAACCATGGACAGTAGACAAACAAATGAAAAGATGATTAGAGGCCACAGAGATAGGATTTCTCAAGAAGCAAGAGGAGCATTTGTTGCACTGGGAAACAACATATGGAGGTCCAAAGAAATTAGGTTAAATACTAAAATAAAAATGTTCAACTCCAATGTTAAGTCAGTCTTATTATATGGCCGTGAAACATGGAGAACAACTAAAATGACAATCATGAAGATATAGACTTTCATTAATGGACGTTTACACAGAATAAAGGTATGGAAATGGCAAGACAAAATCACTAATATAGAATTATGGAAATGTACGAGTCAAATACCAGTGGATAAAGATATACAGCGAAGACGATGGTGCTGGATAGGACACACACTGAGGAAGCCAACAGAGAGTATTACACAACAGGCCCTTTTTTGGAATCCCCAAGGGAAAAGACAGAGGAAGGCCAAGGAATTCTTGGAGAAGACAGATGGAAGCAGAGATGAAGATGATGGGGAAGACATGGAATGATCTTAAAAGAATGCAAGAAACAGAATGGCTTGAAAAGTGATTGTTGAAGACCTATGCTCCAAAGGGAGCTGAAAGGTAGAAGAATTAGCAAAAAAATTTCTAAACAACTTATACATAAATTACTTCTTCTATAAATGTGAATCATGGACAGTAGACAAACAAATGAAAAAATGATTAGAGGCCATAGAGATGGGATTTCTCAGAAGAATGTTGAAAGCTCCCTGGACAGCTAAAAAGACCAATGAAGAAATTCTCAAAGAGGCAAGCACAAAAAGGGAGCTCCTAAAAAACATCAGAAAGAAACAATCTACATTTTTCGGGCACATCATGAGAAGAGGAAAGTTGGAATACTTGGTTACAACTGGCAAAATAAAAGGAAAGAGAGATCGCGGTCGACACAGAGAAAAAATACTGGATAGCTTGGTGTCATGGCATGGAAAACAGTCAACAACAGAACCGATACAATGCACTGTAGATAAAAGATTGTGGAAGGACATGATCGCCTACACCAACCAGTATGGCACATGATGATGATGATAAATGTGCTATAACTATAAATTATCTATTTTACCATTAAAGAATTTGAAAGAAAAAAACCTCCCTATTTAGTATGAATTGTATCAAGTACTGAAAATATTTCCATAACAACTGTTGCTAGAGAAAGAAAACATTAACTGAAGCACAAATTTTAATTCTATGTGGTTTCAATTGTTTAATACTATTGTTAATTCCATAAAAACACAAGATAATGTCATAAATTGCATTCAGAAACCTAAAAGGTCAAATTAACACGTTTGAATTATGTATATAATATGTATATAGCATGATGTCAACATATCTCGCTCAAAGTATTGAGTTTGACAAATAAAGTTCAATATCTACATTTTCCTCACTTAACAATTCCTCTTCTGTGGTGATATCATCAATTTCACTAATCTCCAAATTGTGCATGCAGTCAGAATGATCAGATGACATTTTATTCTTGAGCTTGATCCTTCCAGCGCCACTAGACGGCGCATAGGGCTTGTGGTGTTTTTTGCTACCCATCTCTTTTCTTGCCCAGATGTTCAATCAAAGTCTATGCCTGCCAACTTTGCTTCTCTTATAAGTGTTCTTTTTTAGTGTCTTTCTCTAAGTCTTCCCTTTTTCTTGTATCCTGATGTTTCTCATGGAAGAGCCTGTTTTTAAATTCTTTTGTTGTCTTTTCTCATCACATGGCAGACATATGTCCAACTTCTCTTCCTAATTGTTGATAAGATCATTGGTTGCATGACCATTTCTCTTATCTCTATATTAGTCGTGAATTCATTCTATTGTACACAGAGTTCTTATGGAATTTGTCTTCAAAAGCGTTAAGTGTTCTCTCATTTCTTCTTTTTCAACTTTCACATGTATAGGTAAGGGTTGATAATATATGTTTGAGTTGAATATTCTAAGTTTAGTTTTCTTGCTTAGTATTTTTTATTTTCATATTTTGTCCAGGTTTTTAAAGTTCACTGCTACCTTTGCTATCCTGCTTCTGAAATCTTTCTTTGTTTCACCTTCTTGATCTATATTACTACCAAGATATACATAGTCGTCTATTCTTTCCAATGTCTGACGATTTTTGTTGTCCAATTTTTTTGCCGTGAATGATAGAGTATCTGTGATATTTTACATCCTGTCACTCTGATACCAATCACTCATTTCCTCCTCTCTGCAAACTGCACATGTATAGATGTCATATATGTCTTCTATGATTTTGATAATTTTGGGTGGTATTCCATAATGTTTCAAATTCCGCAACGATAATCTATTGTTTATTATATATTGAACCAAGCTTGTTCAATCTATAGATTGAGCAAATTTTTAAAAACATCATAGAGATGCCAGGCCTACAAATTAATGGAAAGATAATCAATAACCTAAGATATGCTGACGATACTGTACTACTAGCAGAAAATCCTAAAGATCTACAACAATTACTTTATGAAATAAACATGACAAGCAAAAAATATGGACTAGATATGAATATCAAAAAGACCAAAACTATGATCAAAAACAAAGAAAATACTCAAAACCCACAAGCGGATATCAAAATAGAAGGAATAGACCTGGAGACAGTTCAGAACTGCAACTACCTTGGACATACTATAACCAGTGATGGGAAATGTACAACTGAAATAAACAAAAGAATAGGAATGGCAAAAAGTAATTTTAATGTCATGAAGAACATACTAACATCAAAACAAATAACACCAGGGCTAAGACTAAGAATAGCAAAATGTTACATCTTCTAAATATTCCTATATGGTGCAGAAACATGGATATTAGACAAGAAAACAGAACAGAGAATTGAAGCCTTTGAAATGTGGATATATATAAGAATATGTAGAATTGGATGGAATGAAAAGAAAACAAATGATGAAGTCTATAAACAACTAAAAATGAAAAGAGAACTACTAAGCACAATTCAAACAAAACAAATGCGATTTTTGGGCCATGTTAAAAGACACAACAGCCTACTAAAAGTAATCCTGGAGGGGAAAATACAAGGTAAAAGAGGCAGAGGCAGACCAAGATTAACATGGATGAGTAATATCAAAAGATGGACAAATCAGCCTATGACAACCTGCACCATCAAAGCAAGAGACAGAGAAGAATGGCGCTCCATGGTATCCAACCTTCGTTGTAGAGAAGGCACTCGATGATGATGAATCTATTGAGTTATTTGCGGGTCATCATCATTGCACTCCGAACATATCCATAGGTGCTCAGATCCCCTCCTCAGCAATTCCCGCAGTGTCCAGCAACTGACGACTCCAGTTCTATGTAGGTTGATAAGTCTTCTTACACGGCCACTAAGTTTCTCATTTCTGGCTGTGCCCACCTTAACTCCCATTTCTATCATCCAAAGAAGTGATGTGGATCTGTGTTTGTCGAAGTCCTGTGCTCTTCCCACATCTCGGAGGGCATTGATGATGTCCACCCGATCCATTGGTTGCCTGTCTCAATGACAGCGCAGCTAGCCAACCTGTCCGCTCTTTCATTTTCCCATACTCCTGCATGTCCAGGGACAAAAACAAAGGTGACCTTATGTATTTTGGATTTCTGCAATGACTCTACCCATTGCATGCGTACAGAGCGTGCCTCCACTTTTTTTTAATCATGCTTATCGAATCACTCAGTATACATGCGTTGGTGTAGTCTTGTGACTCTAACCATTTCAATGCCTTGGTCACTGCCATCACCTCCATTGTCATGCTACTCGTGGTCATGACGTATGCACCACTGTCTTCGTAGACTATTCTGCCTGCCGAGCGTGCTGTAAATGCCCATGCATGTCTTTGGTGTTGCCTTACAGATCCGTCTGTATAGATGACTGCATCTTTCTCATCGGTGTTATCGCAGATGAGACCGTTGACCTCAGCATTAACCACGACCGGGTTCTGTACCCTACTTTTCCTGTCGAGTGTGACAATACACGAGAAAGTCCCCTTGAAAGACGTAGGCACCGGTATCCACTCCTCACCAATGCTGATATTGGTAAGCCCACAGACCTATTTGAGATCTTCTGCTCGGCCCACCCATGACTTGCCTCTTTTTAGCCTGGCACCTTTCATTGTGTTGAGCACGTGGTGCAATGGATGCTCTTTATCTGTACTAATCTTCAGGTATGCTCGTGCTCTCCAGATCTTGATTCTGTCATCTATGGTTGGAAAGTCAAGAAGATACCTCATTGCTACACAGGGAGTATCCCTTGTACATCCCAAGATAATGTGCATGGCTTCATTTTGTATTTTCTCCAGCCTATCAATTTGAGTCATACTGACAGTAAGAATTGCCAGGGCATACTCGATTGGTGCGAGGACTAATCCCTGGAATAGAAGAGTAAGTAGCCTCTGCTCGATGTTGGCAGCTGCCATGACCTTCAAGGCGGCTAATCCTTTGCGGGATTTTGTTATCACATGGTCAACGTGGTCCCGAAAACACAGGCTGCGATCAAACTTAACTCCTAGGTATGTCATCAACTTGTCCCTGGTCACCTCATCAGTTCCCATTCGTACTACCGATGTGGTCGTATTAACGATATGATTGTTAAGGGACAACCTTGAAACTGATGCTTTATTAGGATTAACCAAGGCACCTGAAACCCCACACCAGGAAGAAATGCGATCGAGTTCGTCTTGCATTGTGGAGACGATTCCCCGTCTGTCTCTTCCCTGTCGATATACAAGAATATAATCAGCAAAAGTCATAGTTCTTCCCCTGCCATCCAGCTGTTGTTCCGTGATCGTTATTGTGTACATGTTAAATAGAACTGGTGACAATTGTGAGCCTTGTGGCAGCCCTGGACAAGTGGATGTTGGCTCGGAAGACCAACTTCCACATCTGAGTATCACCTTCTTCTGAAACAATGCCGCGGCGATCCATTTAATGAGAAAGGGGTGCACTGCCAGTTTGAGGAGCACATGCATGAGATATTCAAATGGTACCCTATTGTATGCATCCTCCAGATCTATAGCAGCAGCACATGTCTCCTCTTGTCTGTGGAAGCCTTAGAAGACGTCATAAGCAAAGACTGCCACATTGAGCCATGTCTCTTTGTTATATCTATAACCTCCGAGTGTTGGTGGGAATGCGCGTTTCTGTTCAAGGTGACAGGTGAGGACACGGGCAACTATTTTCTCCAGCAGCTTGCCCGCAGTGTTCTGCATTGTGATGATTCTGTAGGCACTGATCTGAGAATGGTCCTTGTTTGGCTTCGGTAGCGGTAGTAAGTAGCTGTGTAGCCACTCCTCCTTAATCTAGCCACTCCGAATGCTGGCATTAAACTCATTGGCCAGTTTTGTCAAGTCATCGTCAGCTAAATCGCCTATGTCATCGTACCGAACACCATCTGGACCAGGAGAAGTGTTGTGTGACCTTTTAAGTGTCGTGCGAATGGTATCGGTTGTGATTGTGAGATCTTCTTCCAGCACTACATCCTTACACAATTTTGACAGCGATCCCCATATCCTCATTCTTACAGCCTTATTTCTTTGGTCCGTCTGCTCAATGTAGCGAGCAAGCAGGGCCTTCCCTTTGCTCTTATCAGATTTGTGCCATATCCACCCTGTGCTCTGAAAGTTTGGTATGTCTCTGTGTCGTGTTGTGCCGTTCATGCTCTGATGAAGGCGCCAGAATGTGGCTAGCAATTTTTCTGAGCACACTTTTTTACAGAAGTCATCCCATTTGGCATCCTAAGCCTGCTTAGCACATAGTTTAAAGTACATCATTTTTTGGTCAACCTCTACTTTCAGACGCTTCAAGAGCTCAAGTTGTGTTCTTCCATTCTTTCTAGCTTTCTGCCATGTCTTGGTCATTTGTCTCTTGCTCTGCCAAGCTTCCTCTACTTCTACGTTCCACCAGGGTGGCTGCGTCCACCTCTCCTACGAGGTGCGCTCTGTTTCCTATGTCTGATTTTGCTAATGACGTCCTGGTCTGTTTTCTCATAGTGGAATGTGTGGTACTTCCTTTTCTGGCTTCTATTTCTACTTTTCTCAATTAGGAGGACACATGGATAGTGATCACTTCCGTGGAACCCCAGTGCACTCCACCTGCAAACCGGTGCGAAGGTGGAAGACACCAGTGCAAGGTCAATGACACTATCAGAGTCCCCTGTTCGAGTGGCCATTCTTGTTGCCCTTCCATCATTCAAGCACACTAAATCGACTGACACTAGTGCGTTCTCTAGGCCTTCTCCCTGCCTGTTGGTTATGATGTTACCCCACTGGTTTCCTCTAGCAGTAAATTCTCAGCAGAAAATGACGTTCTCCTCCTCGAATGTGAAGAGATTCTGCCATTGTTGTGTGTCCACCTTCCTATTAAAGGCGTACAACCACGAAAGGAACTGGGGTCTGCACCCTAATTGCATGTACCTGCAATTCTGCATTGTCCCACGCAGACATATCAACCTCAGCTGCCACCATATTGTTGCGCACAAGGATGGCCTGCCCAAGGTGTCATCTATTGTAGAAACAATTAAATCCAGGACTACTTACTGTCCTGTCACCAAGAAGAGTTTCTTGCAAAACCATTATATCGACGCCGCACAGTAGCTTATCAAGAATGGGCCGTCATTGTTGTATGGACCCACAATTTCAATATGTAACGCGCACATACTTTAGGCCTAGCCTCTCACACTTCGACAGTTTAATGCCACCTCTCTTAACTTGTCGTGTTTTCCTTCTTCGACGTTGTCATTTGGGCTGCATCTGAATACTTACTGTCATCATAGTATCATAGATGATTTAGTCGCTGAACGTCAATGCTGTGGATGGTCTAGACTCACGTGCACTTACTCAGTCACACGGTCCAACCCGTTTCCATGTTATAAACTGGCCAACTCCAGTAAATAGCTCTGCAGCACGTGAATACACTGTGAGCCTTTTACAAATTAAATGAATTACGCGTCCTTGGCGACAGACCGGCGAAAACAAACCACCATTTTTTTACGCGTTCAGTAGCGCAATCAACAACAAAGATGAGTATCAGTGATCAAATAAAGAAATTGTAACAAAATGCAATGAATCAAAAGAAGCAAAATGATTTACATCAAATAGAAAGCACATACAATCACATGATCCCTTCAAATATCAATAAAAACAAACAAATAAACATAAAAGTTTACTGGAAATCAGCACTTATCTGTGAGTCCTCTGAAGAAGACAGCGAGCAGGACGCCATATTCCCCAGAAGTCTAGCTTTACTTTCAATGATAATCTATGTATGCTGGCAAACACTTTTTTAAAATCAATAAAATTGCATATCAATTGTTGTTGTTTTTCTCTATGTTCTTTTATTATTATTCTTAGAGTGAATAGTTGGTCAAGACAGCTTCTTCCCTTTCTCTGTCCTTGTTCTTCGCTCATAACATTATCAACAGTATCTTTTATTCTGTTCAGTGTGGTTCTACAGAAAAATTATGAGCACTACATAATCTGCAAAATCTAGATCCTCCAGGTAATTCTTGTTGTGACATTTAATGGTGTTATTTCCTTTGCAACATTTATTCATTTTGTAATAAATGATAATTTCAAACAGCAAATTTGATAGTATACATCCCTGTTTGATTCCTATTTCAATCTGAAACCGATCACTCATTCTCTTCTTTGTGCAAACTGCACAAATAGAGCCAACGCATATCTATTTTATAATGTTGATAATTTTTTGTGGTCTTCTGTAAATTTTTCAAATATTCCACCAGGGACAAATCTATTTATGCTGTCTAAAGCTTTTTTAATATTGATGAAATTACATATTAATTTTTGTTGTTTTTTTTTTATGTTCTTCTAGTATTATCCTTTGGAGGCAACTGATAAAAGCATTATTCCTCTCCAGTTATTGCAATTTGTAAGATTTCCTTTTTTAGATAAATTGAAAATGTTCCTCTCTTCCAGATAGTGAGAACTTTTTCTTCACCCCATATTCTATTAAACAACTTTTGTAAGCGGACTAAGTTTTGAGTATTAAATGCTGTCAACATTTCAGTGGTTATTTTATTACTGAAACAATAAATCTTAAGCATCCAGTCAAAATGTGAAAATAAAAGTAATCAGTAAATAAAAATAGTGTCATGAATTTTATAAATTTCAACTATCCTCTCCATAATAAATTTTAAAACTAAAATTTAAAAATATTCATTTTTATTTACATTTTTAAAAAAAATCTAACGTTTTGATATCAGACAACTTTTAGAATGATCTCCCATAAAATAATTTATAAAATGCACAGCTAAATCTAAGTTCCATTATTGTAACTCTGATGGCCCAATATGGTGGACATTTTGGGACGTAAAGCTCAAACTGGTGTTAAGTTCAGCTAGGAGATTTGTGTCTATATATAAAATATAAAGGAATATGTTGATCTTGACATCCTAGGGCCTGGCTGCCACAAGGCTCACCATTGTCACTAGTTCTATTTAACGTGTATACAGTAATGATCATGGAATGACTACTGGATGGAAGGGGAAGAACATTGACATTTGCTGATGACATTCTGGTATATTGACAGGGAAGAGACAGACAATAAATCGCCTCCACATTGCAAAACGAACTTGATCGCATCTCTTATTGGTGTGGAGTATCAGGTGCCTTGGTTAATCCTAATAAATCATCAGTTGCATGGTTCTCCCTTAACAATCATATTGTTAACACAGAAACACTGGTGTTACGAATGTGAGCTGATGAGGTGACCAGGTACAGGTTGATGTCGTATCACAGAATTAAGTTTGATCGCAGCCTGTGTTTTTGGGTTTTGGGATCACGTCGACCATGTAATAACAACATAAACATCCCACTAAAGGATTAGCCCCCTTGAAGGTCATGGCAGCTGCCAATATCGAGCAGAGGCTACTTACCCTTCTGTTCCAGGGACTAGTCCTCGCACCAATCAAATACGCCCTCGCAATTCTTACTGTCAGTACGAGGCAAATTGACATTCTGGAGAAAATATAGAATGAAGCTATGTGCTATAACTTGGGGAGGTCAGGGAAAACACTGATGAGAAAGATGCAGTCATCTATACAGACGGATCCATAATACGACACCAAAGGAGTGCATGGGCACTTACAGCACGCTCTGCATTCAGAACAATGAAAGAAGACAGTTGTGCACACATTATGACCACGAGATGCATGATGATGGAGGTGATGGCAGTAACCAGGAAATTCATCTGGTTAGTCACAAGACTACACCCATGCCTGCATACTAAATGAATTGATGAGCATGATAAAAAAAAGTGGAGGCGGGCTCTGTATGCATGCAACTGGTAGTCACTGCAGAAGGCAAAAATACTTACGGTCACCTTTGTCTATGTCCCTGGACATGCGGAAGTACAGGGAAATAAAAGCGTGTACAGGTTAGCTAACTGCACTGTTGTTGAAGATGGTCAACCAATGGATCAGGTGGACATCATCAGTGCGCTGCAAGATGTGGGTAAGGGCACAGGGCTTCAACAACCATGAGTCCATGTCACTCCTTCAGATGAAAGAGATAGGAGTTAAGATTGGCACAGCCAGAAATGAGAAACTTAGTGGGTGTATAAGAAGACTTATCAACCAACACAGATCTGGAGTCGTCGGTCGTGGACACTGCAGGAATTGCTGAGAAGAAGATCTAAGCACCTATGGACATGTTCGGAATGCAATGATGATGACCCGCAAATAACTCAATAATTCAATACTAGGGCGAGCCTTAAGATTCATAAATGTGACCCTGCCTGTTATTGATGGAGTCGCTACTGCTGATACATTTCCCCTGTTAGTCATAAACAAAGAGCTGTTTGTCCACCTCAAAGGCCTTTCTACCAACTCGAACAGCCACAATCAGTTCAATGCTGCTGCGTGTGATACCGGTGAAAAATGAGGAATGCTGCAGCCATGTTGAAACATTCTATAAATAAATGTTTGGATGCTGGGATGTAGTCCTGTATTAAAATCTCAATTCTTGATATAGATAATCAACCAATAAAGTTTGGATACCTAAGCTGTGTATTGGAGGTTAGTTAAAAAAAATTTTAATCATGACTGATTTGATAAAAACTGGGGGTATGCAAACCCCATGTCTGCTGTCTTGGCATTTGCAGATCTTGGGGACACTATTGACTGGAGAGAGCTGGGAAAGATCGCTGTTCATGGGCTAAAATCAACACCCAAAGGTCTCTATAGTTGAGCTCTGCTCATAGGACAACTTGTTGATCTTGAAGGTGCGAGACCATGTTTAAAGACCTTATAGAAAAAGTCCCCATTAGGTTTGTGCATTATAAAGGCAAGTGGATTCCAGAGCCAGAAGGACTGCGGTGGACAACCTGGAAGTTGGGTGGTTGACCGTGGTCATGGAACCCGGGCACGTGGTGATGAAAATTATCAATCAAGGATTGATGCTCATGAGTTATTTTGTGGACAAAGTGATTGAGGTCAGCAGTTTTATACCACTGTATGCATTAATGTTAAAAATAAGAAGATGGTTCCCATGCGTGTGATTGTAGAGTTTGATGATGATGATCTACAAATTCTCACCACACCTCCACCCGACTATAATTTGTCTGGAAGTCAAGGTTAGTAGTGGTCTTAATGATTGGATTAGAGTGCTCATGGATGTGTCATTGAAGAACTCAAAAACTAAAATCATTAATATCACCAAGCTAGGCATGTGGCCTTATATAGCAAAAACAACAGTTCCGGGAGTACAAGTAAACATTTTTTTAAAGTTATCTCCCTACCATAATTCTTAAATCTTTTTGTGAAACTTGTTCACCTACTGCTCTCCATTTTACCCATTCCCAAAACCTCCTTAGAATTCTCACCAGCAGAGATGCACAAATTAAAGCTCTGTTGAAAAGGTGGATAGCGGAAAAAATACCAACTATTCAGATGCACAAAGAAGTGGATAAAAACCTATAACATTTATTACCTATGCTATAGTCATTGAGAACGTCATCGTGTAAGACACTGCTGCAATAGCCAATTTTTTAGTTGGCTGCGTGGCAGTGTGCCAAGCGTTCGGCTTCTCGTGGCAAGGCGCGGTGCCACTGAGTACGGGTTCGATCCCACTTCGGACCATATATTGTTCTTGGTTTTTTTCTATTGTTGTTTGTCTGTCAATTTTTCCGAGTGCTAACACATACTTCTTTGTTCTATTATTCCCTATAACATTTATACATGAGTTTGTATTCAAATCTGACAAACCAGACCAGCAGTTTCATCCTACAAAGACAAGTGAGGATGATGCCTTCTCAACAAACAATGTAGAATATTGACATAAAAATGCATTAGAAATATAATTTTGACCCAGACAAGGTGCTAATACTGGACTTGTCAGCATCTGTATGGCCACTGGGGTTGTGTTGATATCAGCTAGGGTGTAGGAGCTATAACTGGAAGAGTTCTATCAGCTTTAGAGGCCAGTGCTTTTTTATAGATTTGGTTTGTCCTACAATTGGGTGACATTGTGCCACCAAAGCAGTCAAATCTATTGAGATGATGCAGGTAGCTAAAACAAAGTTGAATTTTAATACACCAACTCATCTCCAAAGCAATGATTGATTCAAAAATCTCTGATGAGGAATTCAAGCTTATATAAGATGAAGTAGAACTTTATAATGAAATGAGAAGGGACATTAATATCTCATTAATATTAGGGCATGGAAAAAAGGAGAAATTCATGCCAATATCAAGCACTAATTGGCTTCAATACATATGGCACCTCCCGCATGGTTTTAAGAAAAAAATTTGAGATCTCAATTTTTTAGAACCCATGAGGACACCATTTGTTTTCTATATGAGAATCCTTGAGGATATTTTGAGGAAGCTTGTAGCTTAATTGCAATGGTTGCTTGCACAGAATAATCCACTCATGTGGGTGCATGATTCAAGAAAACATTCCTCTTATATGTGCCAACATCACTGATGGTATCATGGTTGCCAGCTAATGTGCGCTACTGGAGAGAAGAAATGCCTAAATAAAAAATTGTGAACGATATAATGAAATTATGTAGCTTTTAAATTATTAAGTGTATTGATCTTCCATGGTTATAGGTTATGGTTGTGGTGAATATAAAACTTAAATTATTGTATATATTCCATACAGATATAGTGAAGTTATTTTTTTTAATATGGTTACACTGAAGTTATATCACACTTAACCCTATATTACAATACCTCCATCAAAATGATGATGGCAGAATAAACATTTTTTAAATTTGACAGTTTGCCATGGACCAAAATCCTCCACTCCCCAATGTATCTTCCTTATTATTCTTGCCGATGATCCCTGACAAGTCATTGCATGTTGATTTTTTTTTTTATCCAAACATCATGTACACTTAGTCAAAAAGTCTAATGTATTGTAAAAGTGCAGCTATTTTTATATAAATTTGGGCATAAAGGCAATAATTTTTTCCTTTTTGGCTGTTGGCTAGACATCAAACAAACCTTTGCAAACATGGGATCAACAACAAATGACACAAAGATAAAAGTAAATGTATGGGCTGGACTTACTGCCGATGTGTCAATAGACAAATAACACATCTGATAGCCATAGTGCTATGCATTTAATTTCGGGCAATAAATCAAACCTAAGCCAGGAAATGATTACCACATCCAATCACCATGGCTCTTCTTAGGCAAACACAAACCTTTGCAGTAAAGGTTAAAATAAAATATTTTTTCTTCAAACTACAAAGGATTTCATCAAAATCATAAAAAGGTGAATCACAGATCACAGGACCATGAGTCCACTTTAAAAAGTCTTAGTCTCAGGCAGTCATGATGTCAAATATGCAATTCCCTCCTGCAAAGTCTGACCTGTTTATGTAGTCCGCCACTCCCAGAAAATAAATTCCACCAGGACTATATAATTTATATTACAATCAGCTTAATGGGGGTAGGCTGTTATCAATTAACTATTATTAGATAAAAATTAAGTTTTTATTAAATTAATTAGTAGTAATTCATTAATATCTGTTGTGGAAAATGTTACTTTAATTCATTTGATCATCATAGCTGATCTTTGTAAATTGTCTCAATGACATGAGTACGTAAAAATGGATGGACTATTTTGCATTCTCTGTTTATTTGTTTTACAGAATGAGATTTGCAGCCTTGATGAAGTGGGTAATAGCACAAAATGTAACTTCAGCAAAAGACAGAAAGTTTCTATTGGAAGTATCTTAATGAAGAATATCACAGACTTTTATGAACATAAATTTAATACCTTATACAATGCCCCATATTTCAGTTACTATGTAAGCATCAATTATCTTGCTAAATTATTGTAAACTACATATTAGAGCAACTAGAGAATTCAGATTCTTAAAAACATTTCACTTATTGAGTTTTGTCATTTTTATATTTTTACTCGCTTTAGACATTTTTTTATTAAAGCATGGCTCATTAATTTCTCCAGCTCAAATTATAGTGAATCATGCCTAAGTTTTTACACATTTTTCTTGTGTTATGCTGAAAAATGTTCCTTTTTCCTGTGAATGATTTTAAAATATGTGCTCTCTGCAAACTTGAAGATATAAGGAAGTGAATCAATTCAGAGGAAGAGGTATGTTTACAACACTCGGAAAAAATGACAAATAATCAACAACAGAAAAAAATATGGACCAAGGCAGGATCGAGCCCGTACTCAGTGGCACAGCACCTTGCCACGAAAAGCCAAATGCTAGGGAACACTTCCACTCAGCTAACTAAAAAATTAGCTTCATAGGCAAGGTCCTTTCGCGATTCATTTATTATTATTTGTCTCCAGTCTTAACCACTGGAAACTACTATTCGTGCTGTTTCGTCCTAAATGTTTGTCTGCAACGCAAGTATTCAGCCCTACCCTATCCGGGAGATATTTGTCTTAACAGGAAAAATATTTCCGAGCTGTGATCGCAGCCTTATGCTATAGTCATGGGAAAGCCTTCGCGAAAGGACCTTGCCTACGAAGCTAATTTTTTAGTTAGCTGAGTGGCAGTGTTCCCTAGCGTTTGGCTTTTCGTGGCAAGGCGCTGTGCCACTGAGTACGGGTTCGATCCTGCCTTGGTCCATATTTTTTTCTGTTGTTGATTTTGTCATTTTTTCCGAGTGCTGTAAACATACCTCTTCCTCTGAATTGATTCACTGATTATCGCCTCGGATGTTTCCCTCTATAATAATATTCATTTATTATTATTTGCCTCAAAGATATAAGGAACCAGTGTTGGGGAGTATTAAACACTTCAAGGTATGAAGACAGCTTTACAAGGGAGGAACACAACACCAATACTGATGTTTCGGCCTGAGGCCTTCTTCAGAGTACAAGGACAACGAAAGCAAACGATGAAACACAATTATCTATAACTACATGATCATAAGAATGACTTGTCTGTCAGCCGGTAACGAAAAAAAGAATGACCACATAGACCGGAAACCACGTGTCCCGGAAGGAGGAATACAATTGAAGATATAAGACCATACACTCCCTATTGACCAAAACCCAACATATCTTGGCGTCACCATGAATCGCAGAATGACTTGGAAAAATCAGATTCACAGAGCAAGGAAAAAAGCCAGAAAACGAACAAATATTATGAAGAAATTGGCAGGAATGGACTGGGGGGCAGACAGCAATATTTTGAAAAGACTATACATAGGAAGAGTCAGACCAGTTCTAGAGTATGGAGTCACAGCCTGGGCTATGGCTCCCAAATCACACTTAAGCAAAATTAACAGAACACAGAACCAAGCTGCCCGTATCATCACTGGTGCTATGAAATCTACACCTATCAAGACTCTAGAAACAGTAACAGGTTTACAACCCTTAGATGACAGACAGGTCACTAAAGTATTGCAACAAGCGGAGAAATATAGAAGGCTCCTTAGCCACCCCATGCACCAAAGAATAATTGGTTCCGGAATTGTACGACTAAAGAGGAGCAACTTCGCTGCAATTGCCAATGAACTAACTACTGGAGACCCAATACTTTCCCAAACAATATCGAAATCCTTGGGCCCATCTGATATGTCTCCTCATGGAAAGCATAAAATACCAGAACTTAAGAAAAATATAACAGGAATCATGAAAAAAGGCACCCAATCAGACACAGAAAGAAAACACGTAGCAGAAAAACACATACACGATACCTACCCACAGGACTCTTGGTCCCACTTATACACAGATGACTCTGCTACAAATGCCACCAGAAATGGAGGGGGAGGTGTGTTCTTGACGCTGAATAACCAGGATGAGATCACCACGTCAATAGCTACTGGAAAATTCTCAAACAACTTTAAAGCAGAAACTGAGGCCACCAGAGATGCTGCGACACTGGCTACTCAACACAAAAATAACATGCACAATAAATTGGTGATTCTGACTGATGCACTGTCAGTATTATCAGCTCTAAAAAGCCCCAAGAACAATGAACTAGATGACTTGAGAACAACCCTGGACCAACTATGCAATAACTTCCAGAGAGTAGTCATTCAGTGGATACCATCACACTGTAATATACATGGGAACGAACGAGCAGACAAATTAGCTAAAGAAGGAGGGAGATTACCGCAAGAGAACCATCTGCTCAGTTATGATGAAGCCAAATCCATCTTTAAGGGTCAGTTCCATGAAAAATGGAAACGAGAACACCCAAAGCATAACGAGAGTGACGGATACCACCAACTATCAAGGAGGGATCAAGTCATCATACTTCGCCTACACACTGGCCACAATAGAATGAGAAATCACATGTTCACCAAATTCAAAATAGGTACAACCAGCCTATGCCACTGTACACTGGACAATATGATTACAAAACATGTTCTACAGGATTGCCCCCAGTACACAGACCTGAGAAGAGCAATGTGGTCCACGCCCACCTCCCTGGAAGAAAAACTATATGGGGCACTCGATTCGCTTAAACAGACAGCTGACTTCATGAGAGAGTCTGGAATCCTACTCTGAGTCTTGATCGCAGAGAGAGAGAGAGAGAGAGATACTTTTGGTCAGGTAATTTACCTGTTGCTGTATGTAGTAGACAATACTGCTTGCAGCTTGCCCTTGTAGCTTTCCAGCAAATGCAGGGACTATTTTTTTTATCTTTGTAAACCAAACTCTGATTGCTCCATTTTTCGTCTATGTCAACTTCATAGAAAAAATTGTTTACTTTTTATTTTATTAGATTTATTATACTCATTGAACTTTGTCATAGACTGCCTTCCTTTCAAATATTATCTTCTGATTATATATTTTATTTCAAAATTTTACTGACATTAAATTCTTATTCCTCAGCATTACATTTTTGTCAATATTTTATTTTAATTCAGTATGTATAATGTCAAGGAACCCACAGAGACAGAGGGGGACCTCCCAGGAATACAAGGAGAAAGGAGATCATGAAAACCCTCAAGGACATTATTCTTGATTGGGAGGAAATTGAGAAAATGTAGTTGAGGATGAAGAGACCTTGTCCATGGCTTCTTCTCCTAAAAAGGGCCTCATGGGCTTTGATTGATTGATTTATTGATCAATGTTTGGGAACCTCCTTAAATTTACATTTTTTTGGTAAATTATAAATTTGTGAGTTTTACTATCCTTCAACTGGTCTAAACATTATTCCTCCATGATTATTATTATTAAAATAGGAGTTGGCTGATTTTAACATTTATGTTTGATTTTGTGTTTTTTTTTACACATTTGTACTCATTAATCCTGTAGAACATAACAGATAGACGTCAACATCAAGTATGGTTTGAGGATCATATTAGCTTGATATCAAAGTACAGACTAGTTGAAGAACTGCAGCTCAGAGGTATCTGTACTTTGTTGTTTGTGCTGAACTGCCCTTCCTTCGTGCTCTGAACATTATAGTATAGATGTATATTTTATACATCAATATTCTGATTTCATTATTTTTGTTGTGATCTTTTTTTTTATGAAATAATTTTCAGACATACATATATTTTTTCTGTTCATTGTCTGTCATTTTATAACTGATTTTTACTACATAAGTTATAGTATATTTTTGTTGCAAAGACTTAATAAATTTGCATTCCCTAAAGTTGTTGAAAGCATGTTGTGGTATTGATACACAACATCCCAACAACTACAATTTTAACTATCTCTCACTCATTAGTCTATTTTTTAAGGAGACCTACATGAAATAAAATCTTAACAATTAACAGCATTTGTTTTAATTAAAGAGGAATACAGAGAACACTGAATTTGTGTATTGTTGCCAATTTATTATCAGAATATGCATCAAGATGCAAATTTACTCAACATTCCTGTGCTTGGATACTAACCTTAGATTACAATACCATTGTAAAAATTACCCCTCAAAATACAAATTCTTTTAATTTGGCTGTCAGTTTGCTATGTGCAAGCATTCCCCTCACTACCACCACCAGGCTTCCTAATTATTACTTTTAATTTGGCTGTCAGTTTGCTATGTACAAGCATTCTTCCCCCCCCCCTCCCCCTACCACCACCAGGCTTCCTAATTACTACTTTCAGTGACCTCTGAGTGTTGGATTTGTTTTTCCTTTGATGTTGGATCAGACACAAACATGTGCACCATAATAAATGTACTACCCTATCAGACAAAATAAGCTTTTTTTAATGAGCCATGGTGCCATGTGCTCAAATTTCAGGCCATAAATCAAATGTAAGCCTAGAAATGATTACAGCATCCGATTCCTGTGTCTCTGCTGGAGTAAACACACTGCTGTGTAGCAAAAGTTTATAATATGCCTGTTCAGAGCATGCTTTTTAGCTGAAATGACTTAAGTCATGTTGACACAAATTAGACCCTTAATATGATGCAAATACATGTATATGATGTGAACATCCATTTTGTACTTTCCTCAACATAGACTGAGAAATATTACATCATTACAACCTTATTTAGGGAGCCGCGATAGCTCAGTGGTTAGTGAACTGGACTACAAAGGACAAGGGGTAGGGTTCGATCCCAACCGACGGCTTCCGGGTTCACCCAGCCTTAAATGGGTACCGGATTTTTTTCTGGGAAAGTAAAGCAGCACGGGCGTAATACCGACCACATTACCCCAAAAATCATGTGCTGAAGGTCTGTAAAATATAGGGTCACTAACACCATATTTCCTTATACGCCATTTGGCGTGACGGGGGTACTTTACTTTTTTTACAACCTTATTTACTGGCATTGCAGCTAACCATCTCAGAGTTGCTGTCACCTCCTCAGTCTCTACTATTTGCATACTTGTGTTGGAATTAGTAGTACAGGTTCTATGTCTCTCCGCAATAATCATGCCTCTTGCTGTGACATTTTTTTTCCTCCCATCATTGATCCATTTACAAGCACTACCACATTCTTGTTAGCATAATTTTCAGATCTATCTATCTGATTAATTTCTAGATTCAATCTTCAATTCCACTTATTTCTACATACTCTGATTGGGACTATGTTAACTTAATGATAAAGTTGGGGGCAGGGCCAAGACACTCTCCAGAAACTAGACTAATAGTGGAGATCAAGGTAGACTTGTGAACCAGTTTATCATTTCACACTGTGGATTATGCTTGAGATGAGATTGTAGCTCTTATGGACTGTTGTTCGATGTGTGATGAGGATAATCTGGTGACTAATTAACTAGACTAGAAGTAGTTAGCGATTCACAGCTTATGACATGCATCATTATCTGTGAACAATATAACAGATCCAGATACTACTCCATCTGCCAGTGTTACCTCTGAAAACAGACTAACCAGTCTTCCAAAAAAAATGTATTGAAGAGAGAAGGCAACTAGGTGCCCAAAAATGTCATGTCATGCCAAAGACAGATGCATTAGGCCAAAAAGCACAAACGTCATTGAGTTATTTGCAGGTCATCATCATTGCACTCTGAGCATGTCCATAGGTGCTCGATCCCCTCCCCAGCAAGTTCCGCAGTGTCCAGCGACTGACGACTCCAGTTCTGTGTTGGTTGATAAGTCTTCTTATATGCCCACTAAGTTTCTCATTTCTGGCTGTGCCCATCTTAACTCCCATCTCTTTCATCCGCAGGTTTGACATAGACTCATCGTTGTCAAATCCTGTGCCCTTCCCATATCACAGAGGACATTGATGATGACAAACATCATTGCTTCTTGTAAACTGCAACACAACACATTCACATCCTTTTAAGGGCGACAATAAAGGGAAGTAGTCACCCTGAAAACTGAAGAGGAATTAATAATATAGTTTGACCCCTACATTGACCCATTCACCTTCCTTGACAATAGACTCAACTGTAGTGATTTGTCCAATCATCTTCTCTGCTATTGCAATCATTGACATTTTTATTTTTGGTTTTGCTTCCTTGTCGTGCACACTGTCAAGTGTGGAAAGCCAAAGAAGGAAGAAGTAATGAAAGTCATCAAGCTATTATAGATGATCATGCACTAATACACAAAAAAATAGAAGACCTACAAGAATGTTTAAATAGACTTAACAGCACAGGCATAAAATGCAACATGAAAATCAACACCAACAAAACAAGAGTCATGAATATCGCAAAAGAGAAACAGAATATTAATATAACGGTGGATGGCAGACAACTAAAACAAGTGGAGGAATTTAAATATCTAGGAAGTCAAGTGACAAACGACAATTCACAAGCAGCAGAAATAGACTCAAGGGATGCAACAGAGCTTGTCAAATCATAGGACAGCTATCCCTACTATTGTCCAACAAGGAAATAACTGTAGAAAGAAAATGGACACTACAATACAATCTTCATTCCAATGTTGTGCTACCATGCCAGACCTGGACCCTTGATGTAAGAACAATAAGAAAAAACCACTACCAAGATGAAGTGTGTTAGACAAATGATAAGAAACAGCCTCAGAGATAAGATCAGAAATGAAGAACTGAGAAAAAAAAGCTAGGAATAATTCCCGCCATTGAGTAGATAAAGAAACAAGAGATAAAATGATTTTGCCATGTGATAATTCAGAAAGATCAAAACACAACACAATGAGCCTTCAATAAATGCTGCGAGAACACCAGACTGAAGGGCTGACCATGAAAAAGATGGATTGATGGAGTATTAGAAACACTAGGAAACATAACAGCAGGAGAGGCCAACAGAAGAGCAAAAGACTGCAAATTATCTCTCCGCTCAAAGATGAAAGGCAAATGAGGAAGAAAAGAAGATCAACCTATTAAATGATGGTAAAGCCAGATGTAAGTAATCCTGGAGGGGAAAAAATACAAGGTAAAAGAGGCAGACCAAGACTAACATGGACGAGTAACATCAAAAGATGAACAAATCAGCCTATGACAACCTGCACCATCAAAGCAAGAGACAGAGCAGAATGGCGCTCCATGGTAGCCAACCTTCGTTGCGGAGACGGCACTCAATGATGATGATGAAAGCCAGATGAAATTCCTTCAGTCTTCAAAGCAGATATTAATATCTCTACCAAGATGTTACATAAACTATCTATCTATTATCCTTTTGAGCCGAAGACGGCACACAGGGCAGAACCACAATCTCAAAAACAGAAACCTTGCGTGCCAACCTCCTTACATAAACTACTAGATAATATATGGGAGAGAGAAATAATACAAAAAGAAACATTTGAGAAACCAGCGAGATTTAGAAAACTTGATCATGCAAAAACCAAATAACCACCTTAGTATAATAGGTGAAAAAAGCTTGGGTCTACAGTCCCCACTTTATAACCACATTCAGTAGTCACAAACGGAGAGGCAGAGACCATTGGCACAGACCTATACATCAACTCCAATAGCACAAAGATATTTAACATATACTGTCCTAATGACAAATTGCTCAAGCTGGAGTCAATGGAAACAACACCATCGCAGTGTCTTGTAGTAGGAGACTTTAACAGCCACTCTGAAAGATGGGGATATAAGGAATCCAACGCTCGAGGTGAAGAAGTGGAAGAATGGGAAATAGACAATAACCTATTCCTCATAAACTCTAGAGAGGACCCCCTACTCCCAACTTTCTACTCAAGAAGATGGAAAACATCAACTCCCGACCTAGCATTCAAAACAGGAGACATATCCAACAAAATCACCAGAATAGTACTGAACCAACTTGGTGACAGTGACCACAGACCAGTCAAACTTTCAGTGAATCTTGCCTACAAACAAAAGATGCAAATACCACTTACCCGCTGGAACTACAAGAGAGCAGACTGGGAAAAGTTTGCCATGCTCACAGATGCCTACACTGCACCTATCAACACCCATGAAAAGAAAGTCAGTAATGTGATAGAGGAGTTAACAAAGACAAACCTGAGAGCTGCTAAAGAGTCAATTCCTAGAGGAGCAAGAAGAAACTACAAGCCATACTGGAGCAAGGAAATACAAAGACTAGAAGAGGAACTGAACTCTGCCAGAGAACTAGTTGAAACATTACAAAGCACCGAAAACAACATAGCCTATAAAGCAGCCTCTGCCAAATACAGAAAAGAGATCACGATATCAGCAAGAAAGCTGGAAAGACAAAACATTGAGCCTCAATCTAAATAAAAATGGACATGAACTGTGGAAACTTGTGAAAACTCTGAGTGATGAAAACAACAGCCGACCTACAAAAACATTAGCACACAATCAGAACAACCGCACAGGTAAAAGGGCAGCAAACATACTGATAGAAACTTACAAAAACATAAGTAGGATAAAAATTCCAAAAGACCAACAGAAAGATGCAAGAAAGGAAAACCGAGATGCAAAACACATGCCCTTAGCACCAGAAGAACACCAGATGACCATCTTTACACCAACAGAACTAGTTGTAGCACTCAAAGGATTGAAACTCAAGAGTTCCCCTGGAAAAGATGGAATAACCAACGAAATGCTCATAAAACTGGGACAGAAAGCCAAGGGCCAGCTCTTAAGGATAATAAATGCCAGCTGGAAGAGAGGTCAAATGCCGGCAACCTGGAAAGAAGCCATTATGGTGCCCCTCCTCAAACATGGAAAAGACCCACTAGACCCAAGTAGCTACAGCCCAATTAGCCTACTGAGCTGCCTGAGCAAACACATGGAAAGACTAGTCAACAGAAGACTCATGTGGCATTTGGAGACAAAACAACAAATCATACCACAACAAAGTGGTTTCCGGCAACACAGATCAACTAAAGACCTGATTACCTGCGTCGTACAGGAAATAGAGGATGCCCTACAAGAAAAGAAACACGCACTGACAATGTGGGTCGACATGGAGAAGGCTTTTGATAGGGTATGGAGAGAAGGATTAAAGAACAAGATTCTCAGACTTGGCATCCAAGGTCGTTTATTAAATTTGATATCTCGATACCTACAAGACAGAACAGCCAGAGTACAAGTACATGAACAACTAAGTAAGAAAGCCAGAATCGAACAAGGTGTCTGTCCCACAAGGCAGAGTCCTATCCCCAACACTCTTTTTTAATTTTCTCATTGGTGTTCGTCCATTTTTCAAGTTTTCCTAGGGCATCTTGCATTCTGGAGCTAGCCACTGACATAGATTCTTCACGTGCTCACACTGCCATGCCAGGTCGTCTGCGTACATTGCTGAGTGTATTCTGGGTGGAATGTCCAGTACGATGTCATTTAAGAAAATTAAAAAAGAGTGTTGGGGATAGGACTCTGCCTTGTGGGACAGACACCTTGTTCGATTCTGGCTTTCTTACTTAGTTGTTCATGTACTTGTACTCTGGCTGTTCTGTCTTGTAGGTATCGAGATATCAAATTTAATAAACGACCTTGGATGCCAAGTCTGAGAATCTTGTTCTTTAATCCTTCTCTCCATACCCTATCAAAAGCCTTCTCCATGTCGACCCACATTGTCAGTGCGTGTTTCTTTTCTTGTAGGGCATCCTCTATTTCCTGTACGATGCAGGTAATCAGGTCTTTAGTTGATCATCCAGTGTATACCATCACACTGCAATATATACAGAAATGAACGTGCAGACAAAACTAGCTAAGGAGGTAGGGAGATTACCACAAGAGAACCATCTTGTCAGCTATGATGAAGCCAAATCCATCATCAAAGGCCAGTACCATGAAAAATGGAAACAAAAACACCCAAAGTATAACGAGAGGGACGGATACCTCCAACTATCAAGGAGGGATCAAGTCATCATACTTCACCTACTCACTGGCCACAACAGAATGAGAAACCACATGTTCACCAAACTCAAAATAGGAACTACCAATGCCACTGTACCCTGGATAACATGACAACAAAACATGTTCTACAGGATTGCCCCCAGTACACAGACCTGAGAAGGACAATGTGGCCCACACCCACCTCCCTGGAAGTGAAACTATATGGAACAACCGAATCACTTACTTCATAAGAGTCCAGAGTCCTAGTCTGAATGAGCCATGATCGCAGAAGAAGAAGAAGAATAGCACATTCATAGATTATGAAAAAAATTTGATAGTTTTTGTTTAAAAACCAAAAAGGCTTATCAGCAATGCGAGTCATGACAGCAACACAAAATGAGCAGCATTGATCTCTTATACCAGGAGCTGGTCCTATCTCTCAGTAATTAACAAATGGAAGGGCTGGAAAGGATATAAAATGAAGCAATGTGCATCGTGCTAGTGTGCACAAAAAATACTGAGTGTAGGGTGACATGTTACTTCCTCAATTTTCCTACCATGGCTGACAGAATAAGACTGCTGAGCAGTGCCTGCCTTCAAATCAATGCAGACCCACATAGTCTGCTAAACTGTGAATTTATGAGTACAAAAGTCGGCAGGTTAAAAAGAGGAAAAATGTGAATGGGGTCAGCTATGGATATTGTTCAGCTGGTATGTTCAGTCGAGGACATAGAACCCAGAGAAGATTGGGTACAAGTGCCAACAGAATGCAGTATGTCTTTTCCCGTAGTTATCACACTCAACAGAGAATGCAGACAACAAAATCCTTTAGTTGAGGCAGAGGTGAAGGCATTGATTTTTGAGAATGCTGCTGAGAGTGACACATTCATTTATATGGATGAGTCTGTTATTCAGCACATACAGAGTCCATGTTCTTCATAACTCATGTTATAAGTAGAACTGTTAAGGAAAACAGTGGTGCTTTGACATTGACTACAAGTAGTTTGACCATGGAAATTATAGCTGACAATAAAACATAGGCATGGCTTGAGACACAGACTTATACACATGTGTGTTTCCTCAGTGACTCAATGAGTATGCTCAGAAAGATCATAACTGGCTGGACTCTATGGCAGTGGTTAAAGTCTCTGGAGGGCTCTAGTCTAACAAAAATTTGCTTCATTTTGTGCCATGGCAGGCAGGTGTGAGGGGTAATGAGCTTGCTGAAAGATTTGCCAGTCTGACTGATATTGATTGCGAAAGAGCAATAGATCGAGCTGACATTCTAAATACCCTCAGGGATACTGGATGAAAAAAACGGCCCAAAAAATTGCCCTAATTGTCCACAAACATCATGTCATGGTGGGAGATGCCAGATGTGAGCACTATGCAGGAATCCAAAGATCCACTGCAGAAATCCACTGGTAAAGCACCAAAATCTGCTGTCCAGGCAAAAATGAAGTCAGGCCTCCACTTCAGTGGTACACATGATCCGTACACAGTCCAGCTGGTGGCGAATTCACAGTTGAACACTTACATTCCATTCCATCCCATCCCAGGGCTGGATACCACTCCACTTAAATCAACAACTGCACTGGCGCTAAATTCATGTTGGCTACATGGTCAGGTGAAGGCTCTCAGACTATTGATCTTTCTGCAAATAAAAATCCAGACCAGAAAGATTCACTTTAAAAACATCCTGTAGTAAAAATGCCATCAATCCTGAACCAGATTTGACTAGGTGAGCCACCTTGACCTACTGGACTGACTGGTAGTCTGAAAAGAGTTTGCCAGAAAACAAATTATCACAGCTGTTTATCACTTATATTTTAGTTACCTTGCTAACCTGTTTATGCCTAACAAATACCTAAATGCTTTTACAAAAACTTTATCAGGAAAAAAATTAGTTAGATCTGTCCAGTAGCAAAATTTGCCTGGGGATGTTATATATATATATAATTTCCAATGTTAGGAAGAAACAATCATCATTTTTTGGCCATGTAATGAGAAGAGAACAACTGAAATATATTGTAACAACTGGAAAAATTGAAGGATGAAGAGATAGAGGGAAGCAAAGAGAGAAAATACCAGACAGCTTAAAAGAGAATGGCTTGGCAGAAGGTCAACAACAGAAATGATAAAGAACTGTCGAGATCGAAGGTTGTGGAGAGACATGATCATCTATACCAGCAGGCCTGGTACTTGATGATGATGATATATATATATATATATATATATATATATATATATATATATATATATATATATATATATATATATATATATATATATATATATATATATATATATATATATATATATACATATATATATATATATATATATATATATATATATATATATATATATATGTATGTATGTATGTCTCTCTTCCTCTCTCTATGTGTATGTGTGCGTGTGTGTGAGCTCCCTTGAAGTATGCTCTGTTTAGCCTCTTCTTAGGGCCATTCTACAGTAAGGCAAATATGTCAAGGTATAAATTCTTTTGTTTGTTTCATCTACAGGTTTAGGAGTACTTTATGGGGATGACCTTCTTGTTTCCAAGAAGAACCCGATCACAGAGACAAGTATGTGGACATGGGTGGCACATGAGATCATCTTAATAAATTCTGAAAAGCCAATATCTAACAATTTTTACCATGCCGGTTAGTTAATTTCTTTATTGCTTGATAAGCTCTTGTATTGCCTATTATGTTTTGTCAGCAAAGATAGCCACGTATTAATCACTTAAATCTTGTCTTTTCTTCACTTACTCTCATTTAATCAATTGAAGTACCAATCTGAAACAAAATTAAAGGTCTGCTCATGGCTTCACTTGTCACCATTTATGATGCACTGACAGAAATCAGGGAATGCTGCATCATCACTCTACATTTCTTATGAAGTAGTCCTGGAAGACATGTCCTACTGTTTGTTTGCTCTTCACACTGCCTGTTTTTATTTTTTTTAGTTTCTTACATACTTGAAAGTTAAGCCTGCATTCATCAATTCTCTATTTTAATTATATGGTTATGGAAGGCCCCGGTATCACTGTAAACGAATTAAAATCTATAATTGCTCAACTGCCCGTGCCAGCATAATCATCAGAATTAATATCTCATCTCCCAAACAAAGAAAGGTAACTGTAGTCCCCATCGTAGCAGTCTCAGCACACGCCAAAAGACATAAGGCGAAACTGCGCAGAAAGTGAACATAGCCAACTGTTCCCTGTCATACAATATCATCATACATTGTAAACAATTGGAATATTGAAACATGATGAGACACACAGCTCACGGTGTGCACAGAGCACTTAACTCAGTAGCTCCTGCATCAAGCCAGACTTGGAATATGAGGAAACTTCAACAAGGAACACTTTTCATGCATAGCCTTCAATGGTTCCACCATATACCGGAATCTCTATTTTAATGAACATCTTTACTTGAACTCCCCTGAATAAGGATTAGTTTACCTCCCTAGTATTAGTCTTTTTGTGTTCTTTATGTCATTTTCCCCTTCAAACTCCTTTAAAATTTAGGTTTTTATATCTTTATATGATATTTTGTCTTTAATTTGAATTTTGCATTCTCTCTTTCATAATGCCTGTTTTCTCATTTCAAAATATATTGGAGTGAGAGGGAATCCATTATACTTTATTATTTGTTAATTTAAAGCAGCAGATTTTCAATAGGTGCCTCTGTTCATTTTTGTTAAGAGTTGACATTACCTCACTTGACAAACTCATAGATGCTTATCGGTTGAGGTTGTCATTTCTACTTATTCAACGTTATATTTTAATATGCTCTAGTGTTACAATTGCATCCTTATCAATAGGAGAGGCTATTTCCAACATATGATTACAGAAGGCTTTCTATGCCCTTGTACATATCTATCATCCTCACCACAATCACACCTGAGGCCAGCTTATTGTCTCATTCATACCTGGATAGTGCATCCATATGGCTTTTTTAAGATTTTAGGTTTTAGTATATGTCAATGATAATGACTCTAAACCTTTCAAAACATTGACTGAGAGTAATGATAATTATCCTATTCAATTGTGTCTTTGAAATCAATATGAGGACTACAGTAATTGCTTCAATCTACAGTCTCACATTAGAGGTTGTTTTAGTGAAAGTTTCACACTGCCCTGCAATGATTTTGTTCCAGACTCTAGCCAAGAAACCTCATCCTTTCCTTCTTATTTTCTTACCTACAGCACAGACCCCTCAGAGTATATAACATCATCATCTTCTTCAGAACTGTCAGCACTTAACTATTTCATTTCAAGGTCAATATGTTAATTGCATCTATTGCTGCACAACAATTATTTGATATTTTTCTAGCCAATCTTTCCCTTTGTGTATTGTTTCAACATTTGTCCATTTCATCCTGTCCCATCAATGATATTCTTGATTTTTGTGTGTGCCCTTGATATTGGCCTGCCTATATATCTGTGCAGCAGATGTCTCTTTTTATAATTGAAGACATTCAATTTGCAATAATTGAATACCTTCATTTTATGGAAAGCAGACCCATCATTAGCTTTATAATTGCAACGTTATCTTTGTTCAGCACTATTCTTAAATAGTATTTGATGAGTGAAGCTAGAAAAAATACACAGAAAAAGCTGTATAATTGTTATTTATGAAACAATTATAAAAATTAATAGTTTCCATGTATTTGTTCTTATTTGTCTTTCTTCCTTTTTGCATCACCCAACAACTGAAAGAATAAATGGTCCTTTTGTTTTCTGTCCCTGAAAGGCGGGTGTTAAGTTATGAAAAAAACAAAGATTGAATATTTTTTTTAATTCTCACCACCTGTAGTTGGAATCAAACCCATGATCTCCCTTTTTAGAGGCGGACATCTAACCTCTAGACCACCCACCTCATCATTTTTAGCATTATTTTGTGGTTTGCAGCAAAGTTATGATATTTGTGTCTTTTGACCCAACACATCTGACTTCAACATGGCATGTATTTTTTTTAGCAAAGTTTCTTGCCTCTCATTCCTTACTCACTTGACCAGACTTTTTGTTTGTGTCTGTTATTATTTTAAGCAAATACAAAGAAAAAAACTTTATAACTGACAAAGCTACAGTTCATTTTCTTAAGTGCTTGAAAGTCTAGTGGAGACACTTTTAGATCATTTTATGAAAATATGTAAGAAAAATGTTTAGCATTTTAGATAAAAATCTTGAGAATTTTGTTGAAAATATATTTTCTGATACAAATATTATTTTTCATCATTTTTAGATACAATTTCCGGTGTTGCCATTGGGTGCCTGTTCCTGGGAACTGCCTTGGGTATTGTGTTTACCTGTTTTGGACTCCGCAATTGGGCAAAAAAATCTCAGTCCCACTTTCTTAGAGATGCAGATGTTGGTGTAAATGACTATACAGACGAAGACCCAAATCTGTAAGATAGAGTAAAACATAATTTTTTTTTTTTAATTGTTGACACTGTTTCTATAACTGTTTCTTGAGTGACGTCTTGTTGTATTCATTATCGCACTCAGTAGTTCCCACCTGCATCTTTTATATCGGTATATCAATAAGATGCTTATAAAGAGTTATTTTTAAGCGAAATGATTTGAGTTAAAAAATAATGTGATTAATTTATAATAATTGTTGTAATATATTTTCAGTTCTTTCACTCTCATTCTCTCTTGATATAATTATGTATATGAAGTGCAACGCATGTTTTAAAAAAAGATTGGTATTTGCTTACTTGAATGACTATTTACAATTTTTTAATTTATATGTATTCCTCTAGAGATTTTGAATATTTGATATAAATGCATTCACCTTGGCAAAATATGAACATTATAATTTATATATACATGGACCAAGAAGTATTTGTGAGAGTCAGGTCAAATCAGTTTATGTGTTTGGCATTTGTAACTTCTGTACATACATTCCATTTACAATACATTCCTGGTTTACTCTTGGCACCTACAAATTAGTTATACTTTTCAAAATATATTCTTATTTGCATAAATATTTTTTTTAATAAATTGCTAAATGAATTTATCTTTTTTTTTTCTACTATTTATATCTTAATGATTAATTTTCTTACCTGTAGTAGCACAGATTTTTTCGTCTTGACTTTTATCTATCTATCTATTGACCTTTCGAGCCGTAATCGGCCCATAGGGCGTAGACCAAGATACACCTTCTCCTATATGAATTTTTGTTCTAGCAGTTTTCTTTTAAAGATATTTTATTAAATCTCGCCATCTGTCTCTGTTCTGTGCAAGCAGTTCTATCTCATTGAGGGAGCCGATTCCTGCTGCTCTTGCCTCTCTCATCAATGTTCTTCTCAGTGTCTCCCTGGGTCTTCCTCTTTTTCTTTTACCTGTTGTTTCCCATATGAGGGCTTGCTTTGCTATTCGATTATTATCTCTTCTCATCACATGTCCAACGTATGACCATCGTCTTTTCTTTATTACTGAAGATATTAGTGGTTGATTGGCGATTTCTCTAATTTCCTCGAGAAATTTACTTTTAAGAAAGTCAATAATTGTTTCGTACATTCAAAATGTTATTTTAGTGGATTGCCAAACGCACTTTCATTTGATTCATCATGCTGCACACAAAATGTATTGTTATTACTGTGCCGTTTTTTGCTGGCATATTTGAGAAGAAAGCAGTCAAAACTTTACCTTTTTATGGAGTTTTGTCTTAGAGCAAGAATGACCTTGGAATGTTTAGTGAGAGGTAAGAGTTGCAGAATGGGTTGGAGAACAATGACAGCAGAAAAGATTGAGAACTAAAAGTAAAGGAAAGATATCTGGAACCGAATGGCAAAGAAAACATTTGTGAAGCCGTGAAATGTTTATGTTATATAAAGTTGGGAAAAGAGTTGTTCATGGATTCTTCAGGGTATATAATCCAGTAAATGAAAATGCTGCACTAAAATTCCAAACATTTACTTTCAAATTCAGAACAAAACTGTCACTTACAGATCACTCATCAACTTCATTTAAATACACTGTACATGTTATAATAACAATATTCTAAGTATTTTTAAAATTGCATTTTCAGTTTTAGACATAATTTTTTTTATTTTACAATTACTTTTGTCGTTATTTTATGCTAGCAATTTGTTTTGTTTGAATGATTTTCTGCCTACCAAAGTGTTGATTCAGTAAGCTTGTAACATCCAAATGAGACATCACTTAGCAAATATAATAAATTTATACTGAATAATTAATGTGTTCAAATGTTCTGATAGTTGAGAGGCAAAAAGTATTTTCAACATTTTATATTTTACCAAAAGAATGTCATGTCCAAGAATTCACTGACAAAATCATCTTCATGTGCCATACCGGTTGGTGTAGGCGATCATGTCCCTCCACAATCTTCTATCTACAGTGCATCATATCAGTTCTGTTGTTGACTGTTTTCCATGCCATGATACCAAGCTATCCAGTATTTTCTCTCTTTGTTGTCCACGATCTCTCTTTCCTTTTATTTTGCCTGTTGTAACCAAGTATTCCAACTTTCCTCTTATCATGATGTGCCTGAAAAATGTTGATTGATTCTTTCTGATGTTTTTTTAGGAGCTCCCTTTTTGTGTTGGCCTCTTTGAGAATGTCCTCATTGGTCTTTTTAGCTGTCCAGGAAATTTTCAACATTCTTCTGAGAAATCCCATCTCTGTGGCCTCTAATCGTCTTTTCACTGACAAAATAGCAAAGTTAAAAAGATACCTGAACATGCCACAAAGTGATATTATGAACAATTCATATTTTTAGTGGACCTCACTATTATCCACTTATTTTTTTTCACTTATCCAATTATATCCTGGTTTGTTCCTGATTAGTTCCAAAAGGTAGCATTTCTACAGTAAAGATATTCCCATATCCACTCTACTGCACTGATCCATCAGTCAATGCAGGGCATATGCATTAATCATACCTGTATACACTCTTGACTGACCATCAGTGTGCCCACCAGCAAAGATTCCATCCAATTGCCACTTGAAGGACGGTGTGAATTTTTAAAATAGATTTTTATTCCTTAACAACTTTGTCAAAGCAGCAGTCATTATTGGGGCTACTCTTTTCAACTTTTAACTACCAAGGTTTCTTTAATGTGCTCAGGTTGCACATGCGACCTGTTTTTTTGGCCAGTGTCCAAGAGAACTAGACATCAGATCATACCTGTTGGCCAGTGTCCAAGAGAACTAGACATCAGGTCATACCTGTTGGCCAGTGTCCAAGAGAACTAGACATCAGATCATACCTGTTGGCCAGTGTCCAAGAGAACTAGACATCAGATCATACCTGTTGGCCAGTGTCCAAGAGAACTAGACATCAGATCATACCTGTTGGCCAGTGTCCAAGAGAACTAGACATCAGATCATACCTGTTGGCCAGTGTCCAAGAGAACTAGACATCAGATCATACCTGTTGGCCAGTGTCCAAGAGAACTAGACATCAGATCATACCTGTTGGCCATTGTCCAAGAGAACTAGACATCAGATCATACCTGTTGGCCATTGTCCAAGAGAACTAGACATCAGATCATACCTGTTGGCCAGTGTCCAAGAGAACTAGACATCAGATCATACCTGTTGGCCAGTGTCCAAGAGAACTAGACATCAGATCATACCTGTTGGCCAGTGTCTAAGAGAACTAGACATCAGATCATACCTGTTGGCCAGTGTCCAAGAGAACTAGACATCAGATCATACCTGTTGGCCAGTGTCCAAGAGAACTAGACATCAGATCATACCTGTTGGCCAGTGTCCAAGAGAACTAGACATCAGATCATACCTGTTGGCCAGTGTCCAAGAGAACTAGACATCAGATCATACCTGAGTTTGGGGGAGGGTAAAGCCTCAAGTGTACCACAGATTCAAAAAGAATCATTCCCATGTTTCCCATCAGACCCCCAAATAATCAGTTCTAAAAGTATTAATGTTTGAAGAGTCGTAGCTGTGCTACATGAAGAAAGCCTGTGTTTGAGCTGTACTACAAGACTGCACCTGTTGATCTCATACAAGAAATCTGGAACATAATCTTAGGAACTCTATTCAAGCTGGACAAAGGAGATATCATGAATTAGCTAAAAGAGGCTTCATCACTGGAAAATGTGAGGGTACTACCTATTCACATAATATCTCAAACAGTTAAAATTTTTCTCATCTAGTTGACAGCATTGTAGAGTCATCAGAAGAAATTTTCACTTTTATGTCATTGATGAGAATAAGTGGCCAAATGGAAAAAAAACATTGCCATTCTCTGGAATGACAAGGAGGACACAAGTTCAAATCACAGTAGGGCTTAATTTTGTTTCTCATCAGGGGAGGAGGGGAACTGAACCGAACACCTTATGACAGCTGCACTGGGCATGTGACCCTTATTTTCCAGCCCTACAGATCTATCTGGCAGACCTCCAGAGAATAAAATTGCTATAGAGATAGAATGATAGGTTTGTTATTGACTCTGACTCCATTAAAAAATTTCCTGCACCCACTTGGACAATGATGATGAACCCCAATATTATAGCACAGAAACAAATGAAATTGATCTTTGGTGGCTGTGTCCAGGTAAAATTTACTTCTTGTATCTTATTTGGAATGCTTTAATTCAATCACATTCAATTCTTAGACGGGGATCTTGTTACCGAGACTTGTTGATGGAGGACTACCCTGTTAACAATGTCATCAGATGATTGACCCGTCACCAATTGTGACCAGCAGCCTGCCCCTCCTGCTCACATTACACTGGTGGTAGCACTATTTCTGAATGGGACCGCTGGACATGTTTACTTCCCCGGTCTCTTGTAGTGCAATTGGATGAATGGCGATTCACACACACCCATCGCCCGTAGCTCTGTTCTCGGGACACCTTGATACTCGGTTATGCACGAGATGCTTGCTTGGGAACCGACACGTCTACACCCATGTCCTGTGGTTAAGTATAGTATTTCGTTGAGTTGTGCCATGACTTTTTTCTTTTCCCAAGTCTCACTCCACCTGGCATGATCAGCTGACTGATAGAACACACAACACCAGACCAATTTGAGGTGAACAAGTCTTTATTCAAATGACCCAACACATGGGTGCCTTATTCCAACATATGTTCAAATAATTTACATGACCAACGGTCTGTGCCGTCTGGTTGATCACACTGCCCAGTAGCAATATTACTCGCCACTGGGCCCTAGGCTCTCACACACTTAACTATGTGAACTTACTATTTGGGAACTGTTCCCGACTGAACAGTTCCCCACTCTATCTCTACTTTATTCTATCTACTCATGTCATTTGACTCTAATTCTCATGAACACTACTGGCTACCTTGGGCCATTGTCAGCCCCTATCTAATCTTAGGTGTGTGACATCTCTGTCTTCAGAGCTAGCTTTCCTTCTCGTTTCTTTGTGTCCCATCTTCAAATACTCCTCATATAATCCAATCAAAAATTACTTCCTCTACTTTCCTCCAATCAACTCTACCCATGTGTCTATTTACTCGCTTACTAGACCCTCTCACTTATCTCGAGATTCACACTTCACATATTTTCCTAATTTTCTCATGGACTTCCTACTTCTGGCTACCTTATCAACTGTCCCGGGGTTTACGCTTTCCTCCAACTCTCCCTCATTCTCATGGTCTCCCCCTACTCGCGGCTACAGCTGGCTGTGCAGACAAGTGGTATAGGATGTTAAAATTGCAGTGTTTATATGTAATTGTCATTTTTTATTGCTGTTGTTTATATCTGAACTGTCAATACCATAATTGTTTATTGATCCATAGACTAACCCAATGTATGGAATGCTGTTGATTATACCAGCCGAAAGTTGGTGACTTGCAATATAGTCTGTTATATTGAACGAAGAGAGAAATTATGAATGTATTAAACTGGCCCATTTTGATAAATATACATCTAAACTTTAGAAGCGTGCTATGATGGGGACTGCAGCTGCCTTTCTTTTTTGGATCCTTCAATGAGATGAATTTTAATTTAGATGATTCAACTGGCATTGGCGGTTGAGCAACTATGGATTATAATTCGTATGCAGCGATACAGGGGCCTTTGACTAACCATAACCATTGAAGTAGTAATTGTTTAATTGCACTGAAGACCATTTTTGGTGTTATAGAGTTTGTGTCCTGTGCTAAAATCTTTCTTTCCATGGGATCAGTAAAGTGATTGATTAACGGTGGATACTGAATACAATGATTATGATATTTATGCAAGAACTAATTTTGTTCATCGTCAATAAAAATATGTTGGCATTTGTAAGATTGATTTCACTCCTTTTTGAAATGTTTGTTTTATATGTTCTACCCAATTACATTTCTCTACGCTGTAGTCTCCCAATATTTCATGAGCTGTATGTATTATTACCCACCTATTTACTTAAAGTATTGTTATCATTCCAAAAAGTAATTGATATATAAACTTCTCATACAAGATCATGACAACAAATTATTCATGGTTATACACAAAATCTTTGTCTTGTGCAGTGTCAAGCAGATAAGTATTGTCTACCAGTTCTGCTGGTAACAGTTTGTTATGGTGCTGTGTTGAACTGTCAGTATGTTGTGCCCAAATGCCTATTGTCACTAATTGCACCAATTATTCTTTTCACATAGCATATAAACAAAATTTGTGTTACTTTTTTACCTGAAAATAGTTAACATTCTTCTGAAAAACCAAATGTCTGACCTCTGATGATCAGATTTTTTATTTTTATTTTCCGTGCCTAATTTTCATATGTATGAATATATAGCAACAATGAACTCCTTTCCATTGATATAGATTTGTTACACAAAGTGATTTTCATTCTCTGGGCCGGTGTTTTTGTTGTAGTAATCAGTCAAGTAGGTCATGTAAAAAACGTTTGCTATATATGTTATTGACATAACACACCTCGTTTAGGAAATAGTCTTATCAGAAAAGTGAAAAAAACCAGTGTTCAACAACAAAAATGTTCACCAATGACCTGAAGAAACATTTTGAGGGCCTTGATAGCAGATTTGCCAAGTTTCATGCAAAGTTTAGTGCATATAACGTTGCTTGAATTTGTCAACCATTGTACTGATCACAAAGTGGCATATACTCATACATAAGGTTTGAAAATGGATTGTTGAAGCTTACCATAAGTAGACAGTATGATGTCAATTGTCATCCAGACTCAACACACTATGGAGAATTGACCTCCATTTTTTGCGCGAATATGTCTAATGGTTATGTGGTTACATCGTGGTATTTACAGTCCAGAAATTTTTTAATAGACCTTCATATGAAAATCTAGTAGATGTCATTGTTATTGAGTTATTAGCGGGTCATCATCATTCCGAACATGTCCATACGTGCTCAGATCTCCTCCTCAGCAAGTCTCGAAGTGTCCAGCAACTAACGACTCAAGTTCTGTGTTGGTTGATTAGTCTTCTTACACACCCACTAAGTTTCTCATTTATGGCTGTGCCCATCTTAACTCCCATCTCTTTCATCTGAAGGAGTGACATGGACTCATGGTTGTCGATGTCCTGTGTCCTTCCCACTTCCTGGAGGGCATTGGTTGACCGTCCTCAACAATAGCGCTGCTAGCTAACCTGTCCGCTCTTTCATTTCTCCATACTCCCGCATGTCCAGGCCATAGACAAAGGTGACCTTATGTATTTTTGACTTCTGCAATGATTCTGCCCATTGCATACGTACAGATCCTGCCTCCACTTTTCTTACCATGCTCATCGAAACGCTCAGCATACAGTCGTATGTGTAGTCTTGTGACTCTAACCAGATGAATGCCTTGGTCACTGCCATCACCTTCATCGTCATGCTACTCGTGGTCATAATGTATGCACCACTGTCTTACTTGACTATTCTGCCTGCTGAGCGTGCTGTAAATGCCCATGCACTCCTTTGGTGTCGTATTACAGATCCATCTGTATAGATGACTGCATCTTTTTCATCTGGGATAGATGAGATCGTTGACCTCCGCATTGACCACGACTGAGTTCTGTTCTCTACATTTCCTGTCAAGTGTGACAATACACGAGAATGTCCCCTTGAATGACGTAGGTACCGGTATCCACTCCTCACCAGCGTTAATATTGGTAAAGGGTTAAGGCATAAAAATGCGAAGCTGCAGTAAAGCTGAATATAAGGAAAAATAAAAAAAATGGTATGTAAGAAGCTTTACGTGACAAGTGGACGACACAGACTAAACAACGTTTCGGCTCAAAAGGCCTTCATCAGGAACAAACAAAAAAACACACACACAAAACTAATAACGAAACAACCAAAACAAAAACAATCGAAAATTTGGAAAATCGCCTTATAGTCCAGTATGGTTCGCTGACCCCGAGAGGTATGAATGTATCACACTCATACACATAGTTTCCTTTTGGTTGCTCCTTCCCTTTTGCATAGCCTTCTCTACTACACATATTTGGGTTCTTTGGTCTACTTACTATGCCATGCTTTTTATAGTTCTTCTCCTCTAGTCCATTATGAGACACTTCGGTTTTCTCCTCTATACCTTTTTTTTTTCTGTGCTCCTTACCCCTCATTTGTTTTTATTGTACCCCACTCTCAGACATCTCACTCTTACCGTCTTTTTACACCTGTTAGTCTACTATTCGATTCTTTCTCCTTTGTGTTTGCACACTGACCCCTGTGTGTACTCCTCTGGTTCTGTATACATTTACGCTATCAGAGTCCCCTGTTCGAGTCGCCAATCTGGTTGCCTGTCCATCATTCAAGCACACTAAATCGACTGACACGAGTGCGTTCTCTAGGTCTTCTCCCTGCTTGTTGGTTATGACGTTACCCCACTAGTTGCCTCTAGCATTAAAGTATCCGCAGAAAATGGGGTTCTCTTCATCGAATTTGAAGAGATTCTGCCATTATTGTGTGTCCACCTTCCCATTACAGGCATACACATTAACAATTACGAAATGAACAGGGGTCTGCAGCCTAACCGCATGTACCTGCAATTCTGCATTGTCCCACGCAGACATATCAACCTCAGCTGCCACCATATTGTTGCGCACAAGGATGGCCTGCCCAAGGTGTCGCCTATTGTAGAAACAATGAAATCCAGGAGCATTAACTGTCCTATCATTAAGAAGTGTTTCTTGCAAAAGCATTATATCGGCGCCGCACAGCAGCTTATCAAGAATGGGCCGTCGATGTTCGATTCATAATATTATACACTAATTCTGATAACATTTTTAATATAAAATAATTCTAATAATAAGAAATAAAGGCAAAGTCCTAGTTAAGGAACCTAAATTAATGTGGTTTCCCCTTAGTTGGCGTCACACCAAAACTACAGTGGTTCTCAAATCTATCTATCTATCTATTGACCTTTCGAGCTGTAGCCTTGGATGTTTCGTTACTGGTTAGCTATGTAGGATTAGTTTTATTTACTTACATATCTGTGTGTGTGTGTTTTTTTTTTGTTTGTTCCTGCTGAAGACCTATCGGGCCGAAACGTCGTTCAAATTTGTGTCGTCTACTAATCACGTGAAGCTTCTAACATACCATTTTTTTCAATTTTCCCTCACATTCAGCTTTACTGCAGCTTCGCAATTTTATGCATTCATTTGCATTTCTTTGCCTTAACCCCGAACCTTAGCCGGCCCATAGGGCGTAGACCAAGATACTCCTTCTCTCATCAGAATTTCCGTTCCATTTCCGTTCCATCAGCCTTTAATTCCCCTAAAGATATCCTATCAAATCTCGCCATACGTCGGTTCTCAAATACTAAAAATGATTTCTATCTATGTTCATCACTAACAAAAATTATTTTATTTTTGGGTTAGGAAAGATAGGACTTTACCCTCTAATGGCAGACTGGCTAGAGAACCACCGGATATGTACGATGTTACGCAAGGGGACATTACTCTTCCGAACTGAAATAATGTATGTCCTTAAACTATGACGTTATGAAATAAAATTTATTCCTTGAACTCTCTCTCTCTCTCTCTCTCTCTCTCTCTCTCTCTCTCTCTCTCTCTCTCTCTCTCTCTCTCTCTCTCTCTGCGATCAGGACTCAATCAGAGTAGGATTCCAGATTCTCACATGAAGTCAGCTGTCAGGTTAAGTGTGTTGATCGCCCCCACAGACAGAACATCACAATTAGAGTCTGCCAGATCCACTCTGATTGAACACCCGTTAAAACGTTGCACTGTGTTCTGCTCCAGTGGCCCAGTGCATCCGATTTCAGCCAGCATTTCATTCAGGTTTGCTTTCCTTAGCCTTTGATTGTCCCCAATCTTCTTGCAAGGCAGCAGATTGTCTTTTCTGTAGGGGGATTCTGCCCTTAGATGGTCGGCCCTCCCAGGTTTACGAGCACCATCTGCCCGAGTCACTAGAGGTGACTAACACAGACATACACGCAAAGATATGACACATGACTAACATAGACATGCACACAAAGATATGAGATATGACTAACATAGATATGCACACACAATGATATGACACATGACTAACATAGACATGCACACAAAGATATGAGATATCACTGACATAGATATGCACACACAAAGATATGACACATGACTAACATAGACATGTACACAAAGATATGAGATATGGCTGACATAGACATGCACACACAAAGATATGACACATGCTAAACATAGACATGCACACAAATATATGAGATATGACTAACATAGACATGCACACACAGAGATATGAGATGTGACTAACATAGCCATGCACACACAAGGATATGAGATTTGACAAATACAGACATGCACACACAAAGATATGAGATATGACTAACATAAACATGCACACAAAGATATGAGATATCACTAACCCAGACATGCACACGCAAAGATATGACACATGACTAACACAGATACACACTAAGATATGAGATATGACTAAACACAGACACACATAAAGCTATGAGACATGATTAACACGGACACACCAAGATATGAGATATGACTAACATGAAACACATTAAGATATGAGCCATGACTAGCACGGAAATACACTAAGAAATGAACCATGGCCAGCCCAGACACACACTAATATATGAGCCATGGCCAGCACATACACCACTAAGATATCAGCCATGGTTATCGCAGACACCCACTAAGATATGAGCTATGACTAGCACGGATATTCAAGAGAAGCAGAAGAGGAGGTAGAACAGCAGCTATCGCGAAAGATATCCATATGCTTGGGTTTGTTGTAGTCGGCAGACTCTTCTAAACATCGACATACGAGACGCAGGCCCCGGTTAACTGTTCACAGGTTCCGTTCAAACAGTTGTCCGGAGATTTGAGAGTGCAGTCTGACCCGTAGAACGTTCCCTTGCATGTACAGTTCCCGGTTGACTGTTCACAGGTGCCGTTGAAACAGTTGTCCGGACATTTGAAAGTGCAGTCTGACCCGTAGTACGTTTCCTTGCACATACAGCCTGCACTTTCCGGGTCACATATACAGCCATCAGAACACGTTTGTTCGCACTGTAGCCCAAAATTACCATCGGGACAAGTGTCATTACAGGTATAGCCAGGATGTTTACATTGTAGGCATTTTCCGGATTTTTTCTCACATAAAGGACAGTCACTGAGACAAGACCTGGAGCAGTCGTGTACATAGATCCCATGTGAACAGTTGCCGTGACACGTACCGATGATGACGTTGCAGCCTTTGCTACACCCACTACACACTTCACAGAACGACCCAGAATGCCCGTCCAGACAATAGGTGTCTGTAAATGTTTGCACCTCACACACCGTCAGTGCACTGTCGGCCTGCGAAATGGTCGATGAGAACTCAATCTTAATGTGTGCCATTGGCGTTTGTGTGGTGACTACAATAGTGTTCACAGAAACATTAGGGTATGATATGTCATTACACTGGAACACTACGCCGCCACTGTCAGAGAAAGCCTTTAGAGTGGCATTCTTTGCCCGAATCATAGTGCTAGCTGGATGATAGATTCGAATGGTGTGAATCTTCTGGGGCGTGGCAAAGTTCAGATACCAGTAAACAGGATTGGTTCCACTTCTCAATTGTGTGTGTGTGTGCAGTCATTATCATAGAGATTGGTCTTTGTTTTGCCATTAACTGCGGCCTCTGGTCCACATCCATCTCCTGCATTAAATGTGCCGGTCTGGTTTGTGTTCTGTTTAAGAGCCACATTCCGACCCCCGCCAATGTAGATGGAGCAGATATTTGCAACTATCACCCCTTCAATCCGTAACTTGTTGATCAGACCAGCCCTAGAGCAAAAGATATCAATCTCGTGCTGACTAACTACAAACCTTGATTCATTTTTACATGAGGCAGAACCATTTAGTTTTACCGTGAAACTGTCCGGAATGTTAAGTCATTCACATAAATCCTAAACCAGGAGAACGGCAAAGATTGATTGAGAGTTGCCTCAACTGATGTAGAATTTGTGTCTGAATTACACGTGGTGTCGTTGTTATCAAACAGGAAAGTAGGTTCAGATTTTTGGGCGTATTTGTACACGAGATCCAAGTACCGACACTGGGGTCCGAAATATTCGTGCTGACAACTTAAAGTTTAGTTGAGTAAATATTCTGATTAAAAAAGGTTAATTAAAAAATAGTCAATGCATTCATTCATGTTCTAATGTTATTGTAATAGTATGTAATAATTTAATATGATTGATGATATTATTTTATTTTAATTATTATTGTTGTGAAGAATATGGTAATTTACAAATTTAGTGTCCCAAATTATTTCTGCTAAAATAGTGATCTCCTCTCACAGACCGGGCACTTGAATTATCAGGAGACAAATAATAATAATTTTTTGTCTGCAACGCAAGTATTCAGGGACCTATCCGGGAGATACTTGTCTTAATAGGAAAAATTCCGATACATAATTTATGCTCGAGTTGTGATAGCAACCCTATGCTATAGTCATGAGAACACCTGCTTAAAAGACATCGCCAACGATAGCTATTTTTTTGTTAGCCGAGTTAGCAGTATTCCCTAGTGTTTGGCTTTTCGTGGCAATGCGCTGTGCCAGGGTTCGATCCTGCTTTGGACCATATATTGTTCTTTGTTTTTCTGTTGATTATTTGTCATTTTTTTCCGAGTGCTGGTAAATGTAAACATATATCTTCCTCTGAATTGATTCACTTGAATTATCAACTGTTTCTAGTTTTTGAGCAATTGTTTATTTTTTTCCCCAACAAGGTTAGTGTTAGTTGTAGGCTATTCCAAACTCTAAACCTAGTGTTTAAACTTAAAACTACAGTTAACAATAGTCTAAATTGTTATTGTGTATAGTGACTTGAGTGCCTGCACATGACTGTGAACCGGAAGTTGTGAAATATCAGATCGCCATTCGCCAACTAGAGTATGACTGGAGACTGGAGACAACTTTCCCGTGATTTCATATAAATAAATAGACTAGTACAAATATGGCAAATTGTAAACTTCGTGTTCTAGAACTATATAGTGGAATTGGTGGAATGCACTGGGCTTTGAAAAGTAATATGTGTCTAAATTTATAATTGTTATTGTTATAATGTTAATATATTATATTAAATAAAATAAATATTAAAATTAAAGTCTTCTGTAAATAATTTTAAATAAATCAGTATCAGTAGTGTTTCTAAAGTCGCAGTGCAGTGAATTTCTACTCTCGGAAGAAAAACGTCACCAGAAATGCGGTTAACTAATGCGTCACACAAATTGTAAAATATTCAAATATACTTGACTGCTATCGGCGAGCTTATAATGGGTAATGTTGGTATTAACTTTAACACAATAAAGTGCCTAAGCCTAAAGCATATGTTGAAAATGTCCACCACGGGCCTCAAGACATGTGATTCGTCTTTCCATATTTGCGAAAACCTTCAGAATAATGTCTGGTGATATTTGTTTAATCTTGTCTACTATTTCAGTCTTTAGGTCATTAATTGTCTGCGGATTATTTTCATAAACTTTCCCCTTCAATGCCCCCCACAGATAATAATCTGGGGGTGTTAGATCTGGTGAACGAGCAGGCCAGATTCCACGTGAAATAATGCGATTTGCAAATATGCTTTCTAAATAATTGAGTGTTGTTGTGGCTGTGTGTGCTGTTGCCCCATCCTGCTGAAACCAGGATTCCATAATTTCCCGTTCTGTAAGGTGTGCTATGAACGGTTCCAGAATTAAAGTACGGTAACGTTCTGCATTTATTGTTTCATTAAAAAATATAGGTCCTATTATCCGCTTACGACTTATAGCGCACCACACTCCGACTTTTTGATCGTAAAGCGGCACTTGATGAAATTCATGGGGTTTTTCACTGCTCCACAGCCGATTGTTCTGACTGTTCACATAACCGGATAAATGAAACCAGACCTCATCAGTGAAAAAAGTGACGTCAAGGATGGCAGCGCCATGTTCATAAATAAAATTCTGAAACCACATGCAGTAGTTTAAACGGGATTCATAATCTCTTTCTTGGAGTTGAGACACTTCAGTTAATTTGTATGGACGATAGTGTAGTTCACTTCTTAAAACCTTGTGAACAGAACTCTTAGATATTTGCACCTGTTGAGACAAGTGGTTTAAACATGCATTTGGACTCATTGTAATTCTGTCTTGAAGTTCCATAATTTGGTCTTGTGAAATTGAAGGTCTTCCAGATCGGTGGGTGTTTCTTTAATGACTGTGCATTATTTGAAAATCTAGTTGTTCCAATTTATTTATGTAAATCACGCATCATGTACTGCTGTAGCTTGTTCCTTTTTCGGTAAAGTTAAACATATAACATCACTATTCACAAAAGGTATTCGAAATATCCACCACGTTTTAGTTGGCAAATGTTGATACGTTTTTTTCATATTGTCAAAAACCTTACGCAGTATGGGCTGTGTAACATTATTAATGTTGTTGGCGATTGAAACCTGCAGCTCATCGAGTGTGTGGGGATTGTTTTCGTACACTTTTCCTTTCAGTTCACCCCAGAGATAGTAGTCCATGGGAGTAAGATCAAGAGACCGTGCAGGCCAAATTCCGCGAGAGATTATACGATTAGCAAAAATTTCATATAAAAATTCCAGTGATTTTACAGCAGTGTGAGCAGTTGCGCCATTTGTTGAAACCAAGCTTTTTCAATTTCTGGCTCAGAAAGTTGGGTTACGAATCGCTCCAGTATGTTAATCCTGTATCTTTCTGAATTTATTGTGTCATAGAAGAAAATTGGGCCGATTATCCGCTGACGACTCATTGCACACCACACTCCTACTTTCTGATCGTGGAGAGGCACTGGGTGCAATGCATGTGGATTTTCATCACTCCAAAGACGATCATTCTGCCTATTCACGTACCCAGACAAATGGAACCATGCTTCATCTGTGAAGAAAGTGAAATCAAGGATTTCCTCACCTTCTTGGGCTAGAAAATTCTCAAACCACATACAATAATTAATTCTGGATTGGTGATCTAATTCTTTTAATTGAGGAACGACGGAAAATTTGTACAGATGTAACTTTAATTTTTTTTTCAGAACTCTATGAACAGTACTGCTTGATTTGTGTACTTGTTGAGCCAGCTTTCTTATTGATTTGCCAGGACTCATTAGAATGCTGTCCTGGATGTTGAGAGATGTTACTTCAAGAACAGATGGTCTACCAGGACGGCTAACATCATGTACACTACCGGTGTTTTGAAATTTGATTATTAAATTACTCACAGTATTTCGATGAGGCACTGGTGTATCAGGAAATCTATTCACAAATTGTTCAACAACCCCATTCGAATACTTGCCGCCGTTACGGAACACATGCTCCACTATAAATACTCTTTCTTCAATCGTTAACACCATTGTAAGCCAGATCTATCATGTAGCAGTGATGTTTAAATGAACACGTAAATGGTGCTTGAACTATTATGTCATACATAGATAAAATTTAGGTGCGTAATTATTTCAACAACAAAAAAATGCACAGTCATTAAAGAGACACCCTATATAAGTATTATTAGTATATCTATCTATTGACCTTTCGAGCCGTAACCGGCCCATAGGGCGTAGACCAAGATACACCTTCTCCTATATGAATTTTTGTTCTAGCAGTTTTCTTTTAAAGATATTTTATCAAATCTCGCCATCTGTCTCTGTTCTGTGCAAGCAGTTCTATCTCATTGAGGGAGCCGATTCCTGCTGCTCTTGCCTCTCTCATCAATGTTCTTCTCAGTGTCTCCCTGGGTCTTCCTCTTTTTCTTTTACCTGTTGTTTATTAGTATATATATATAGTATATAATAATATATCTGTATATCTGCATTAATAATAATCTATCTTATTCAGTACTGAACTGAACTGTTCTTACTTTACTCATCTTGATAATATAATTATAATATATGATCGTTGACAGTAATGACAGTATTGCCATCTCCACAACAAAGGTTGGCTACCATGGAGTGATGAAGCGCTCATCATTCTGCTCTGTCTCTAAAGTCTCTTGCTTTGATTTTGATTATTGATGGTGCAGGTTGTCATAGGCTGATGATATATGTCCATCTTTTGATGTTACTCGTCCATGTTAGTCTTAGTCTGCCTATTTTACCTTATATTTCCCGTTCCAAGATTACTTTTAGTAGGCTGTGTCTTTTAAAAAATCTCATTTTCCATGTTTGAATTGTTATAGTTATTGTATTTTTAGTAGTTCTATTTTTCATTTTTAGTTGTTTTAAGACTTCATCTTTTGTTTTCTTTCTATCCAATTCTACCTATTCTTCTATAAATCCACATTTCAAAGGCTTCAATTTTCTGTTCTGTTTTCTTGTCTAATGTCCATGTTTCTGCACCCTACAGGAATGTTGAGAAGATATAACATTTTGATTTTGCTATTCTTAGTTTTAGCCCTGGTGTTATTTGTTTTGAAGTTAGTATATTTTTCATGGCATTAAAATTACTTTTTATCATTCCTATTCTTTTATTTCAGTTTTACATTTTCCATCACTGGTTATAGTATGTCCAAGGTAGTTGTAGTTCTGAACTGTCTCCAGGTCTATTCCTTCAATTTTGATATCCACCTGTGGGTTTTGAGTATTTTCTTTGTTATTGTCATAGTTTTAGTCTTTTTGATTATATTTTGTTTATTTAATTATGTAATTGTTGTAGATCTTTAGGATTTTCTGCTAGTAATATTGTCATCAGCATATCTTAGGTTATTGATTATCTTTTGATTAATGTTTAGGCCTGGCATCTATGTGATGTTTTTAAAGACTTGCTCAGTGTATAAATTGAATAAGCTTGGTGATGGGATGCATCCCTGTCTTACTCCTCTTTTATATCAATGGATGTAGAGTTCTCTTTGCTATATCTTATTATTGCTGTTTGCTCCAAGTATAAATGACATATTAGTCGTATGTCCGTCTAGATGTACATCTTTTAGGCATTCTATTAGTTGTTCTCATCAGCAGTCAGATAAAAACGATGCAGGAAAACACAAATGAACTATCATCAATAGCCATCAAAATTGGGCTTGAGATCAATCATGAAAAGACTAAGCTCATGAAAAGCTTAATTCCAACAGACAACAGAATATACATGGAAAACAAACCAGTGGAAGAGATCAATCATTTTATCTATCTTGGAAGTCACATTGATCGAGAAGGGGATACAAGTAAAGAAATTAGAATCAGAATAGCTAAAGTAGCAATGTCTTTCAGAAGCCTTGAAAAGTTGTGGAAATCGAAACTCATCAGCACAAACACAGAACTTAGACTATTCAAATAAAATGTACTATCAACTCTTACGTATGCGTGTGAAAGCTTGAAAACAACAAGAGACATTGAAACAAAGTTGAACGCATTCAAAAATAAATGTCTAAGGAAAATACTTGGTATAGCGTGGAACGAATTAAAAACAAACGAGGAAATTAGAGAAATTGCTAATCAACCACTAATATCTTCAGTAATCAAGAAAAGACGATGGTGATATGTTGGACATGTGATTAGAAGAGATAATAATTGAATAGCAAAGCAAGCCCTCATGTGGGAAACAACAGGTAAGAGGAAAAGAGGAAGACCCAGAGAGACACTGAGAAGAACATTGATCAGAGAGGCAAGAGCAGCAGGAATTGGCTCCCTCAATGAGATAAGAGTTGCTTGCACAGAACAGAGACAAATGGCAAGATTTGATAAAAGATCTTTACAAGGATTGAAAACTGCTAGAATAAAAATTTAGATAAGAGAATTAGTATCTGGGTCTACGCCCTATGGGCCGGCTATGACTCGAAAGGTCAATAGATAGTTAAATAGATAGATAAGTTGTTTATGGTGTATTCTATCAAAAGCTTTGGTGTAGTCTATGAAGCAGGCATATATTGGTTTGTTTACCTCTGTGTACTTTTCGATTAATGTTCTCATGCAGAATATGGCTTCTTTTGTCCCACTGGTATTACCTCTACTGTCCAAAAAGAAGCAATAACCCTTGAGACAAAACAGGCACTCTAAATTACATTCAACATTGTGCTACCAATGTCACATCTGAATGATTAAAGAATGCTGTACATCCTGCTGCTATTTTAATAGTGCAGCTGTTAATTTCATATATATTTCTGCACATGGTAAATTGGCATGTTGATTTACTCTGTTTACTTTTATTATCTCCCACAGTTCTTTGTTTACTCTGTCAAGTACCTTTTTTAATTTTGGTTTGTGAAAGCTATCTGTACATTTTGGTTGCACCCATTTGCTTTTTCTGCAAGTTCTAGATTAGTAAAATATATATGGCTTTCTGCATCTTGACGGTTGGTTGTTGTTGTTGTTGACGGATTGCCACAAGTTGATGCGGGCAGGTTACCCTTTGACTCATAAGATGTGGCGGGTCGTAATGGCTTTCTTGACATTCCCGGCTCTTACTGGAGAGATTGGATTTCGTCTGTCCCAGGCTATGCTGGGAAACTACTAGTCCAGCCCAGAGGTACTGCAATACTGGGTCCTCTATATCAGTAACAGCCACCACTGCAGGGAAACACGGCGATCCTAGCTTCTGTTAGCCAGTCTGGTTTGACGCAGACTGTTGCCAGGGCAGACCACAAGGAGGTAGAACTGCTAGGTCTTGGTCAGCTGGTGGTGCGCCGACCCTGCTATTGCGACCACAGGTCGCAGGCGCTTCTGCTTCCCCAACAGATGGTTGGTAGCAAGCAATCATGATAAGTCAGTAGTTTTGTAAAATATTAGTATCTTATGTTGGATGCTGTTGTGCTGAACAGCTTCTCTTGTGGCTGATTCTGCTAATGATGTATTAATAAGATGTATTCATGGCATCTGGCCTCGTCTCCTTTCTTCTGCGCCTTTTGTCTTCTTAATTTGATATCAACACTGCGTGTTGCTGTGCTGTTTTTTTACTTTTGTTCTTCTTATGCTTCGATCTGCAGCCAGATCCTCCCAGTTTCTTTCACTTATAGAGAATTAACTCAAAGAAGCACTGCAAACATCCATATAAATCTTAAAACTGGTCTGCCCTTTGGTCTCTTTCTGTCCCTAATTTTGCCGTACAATATTTGTTTGAGAATACAAATGTTTGCCAATCTTCTTAAATGACCAGCCACCTTAGTCTCAGACTCCTAAGTTTTGCCATAATGGATGGGAGTTTGGCTCGTTGTATACTTTGTCCCGACACTTGATGTTCATAATCTTTGAAGGCAACGAGCTTGAAAACTTTAACTTTTTCTCCTACCCTGCATAGGTAGTCTAAGTCTCAGATCCATATAGATGTGTACTAAGCAAACAACTTTGGTAAATTTGAATCTTAGTCCTGAGTGTTAATTTGGTGTAGGCCCGTGCTCTATCTTTAAGCTTACCAAATGTCGAAGCTGCCTTTCCGATTTGAGAATTTATTTCTTCTTCAAGGGAGACAGTAGTTATGACCATAGAACAGAGATAGGTGAACCTTTGCATACATTCAAAGGGTGTGTTATTTAATATTATAATTGTGGGACTGGCTACACTTTGTTGAAGCACCACAATCTTCTGGATACTTATTGACAGGGAAAATAAATCACATGATCTAACTAGATTTTCAATCATTGACTGCAGAACGGTTTCATCGTGAGCAACCAGTGATGTATCATCAGTGAATAGAAGCTCCTTGATTAGGGTCTCAGTTTTAATTTTTGACCTTAGACGTGCTAGTTTAAATAAGGAGCTGTCAGATCTTGTACAGATGTAGATGTCTCTAGAGACAGTTTCAAACACATTGTGTAGAAGGTCAGGGAAAAATATTTAGAATAGTGTAGGGACAAAGACACATCCCAGTTTGACTCCACAATTAATCTCAAAGGGCTGGGAAGGTCTGTCTGCTGAAATGGATGGTGCCAGACATATTGTTGTGAAATTACTTGATCGTCTTGAGCAATGTAGGAGGGCAGCCAACATATTCCAGCACCATGTGTAGACCTGATCTGCTCACTGTGTCAAAAGCCTTTGTGAGATCAACGAAGGCTATAAATAGAGGTCTTCGCTGTTCACTTCTCCCTGAAGTAAAAATCATATCGTTTGTTTACAGTCCAGCTCTAAACTCGCACTGGGACTCAGAAAGGAACGTTCTGCCAGTTGATGTAGGCACTTTAGAACAATTGTTGTGAATGCTTTTCCAATTATACTCAGGAGTGAAATACTCCTATAGTTATTACAATCGCCCTTGTCCTCTTTTTTTTCCCAGTCCTTGTTGGAGTGTTTGTATTTAACAAAAGAAGAGATTGCACAGTCAAGGATGTGTGATTTCAGTCTGTTCCATGAATCATCTACATTGTCTAGGTAGGTCTTCTGTTTTCTCCATGCATTTCTGAAAGGCATTCTTGAATAGGACTTGGCTATCAGGTAATTTTGTTGCAATGATATTAATCTTATGCCTGGATGGTTCTGTAGATTTGTATATCCTTTTGGTGGTTGCTTTTACTTTCCTTATAACAAGTGCGTGGTCTGTGTCACATTCTGCTCTATAGTATGCTCGAGTTATTATAACATTATGTCAGTGGTGTCTGCAAACTAGGACAAAGTCTAGCTGGTGCCAATGCTCATGGGTGGTGCAATGTTATTGTTATTGAGTTATTTGCGGGTCATCATCATTGCACTCCGAACATGTCCATAGGTGCTCAGATCCTCTCCTCAGCAATTCCCTCAGTGTCCAGCGACTGACGACTCCAGTTCTATGTTGGTTGATAAGTCTTCTTACACGGCCACCAAGTTTCTCATTTCTGGCTGTGCCCATCTTAACTCCCATTTCCATCATCCGAAGAAGCGACGTTGATCTGTGTTTGTCGAAGTCCCGTGCTCTTCCCACATCTCAGAGTGCATTGATGATGTCCGCCCGATTCATCGGTTGCCCGTCCTCAACGACAGCGCAGCTAGCCAACCTGTCCGCTCTCTCATTTCCCCGCACTCCCGCATGTCCAGGGACATAGACAAAGGTGACCTTACGTATTTTGGATTTCTGCAACGACTCTACCCATTGCATGCGTACAAAGCCCGCCTCCACTTTTTTTATCATGCTCATCGAATCACTCAGTATACATGCGTGGATGTAGTCTTGTGACTCTAACCATTTCAATGCCTTGGTCACTGCCATCACCTCCATTGTCATGCTACTCGTGGTCATGGCGTATGCACCACTGTCTTCCTTGGCTATTCTGCCTGCCGAACGTGCTGTAAATGCCCATGCACTTCTTTCGTGTCGTCTTACAGATCCGTCTGTATAGATGACTGCATCTTTCTCATCGGTGTTATCGCAGATGAGACCGTTGACCTCAGCATTAACCACGACCGGGTTCTGTTCCCTACTTTTCCTGTCGAGTGTGACAATACATGAGAAAGTCCCCTTGAATGACGTAGGCACCGGTATCCACTCCTCACCAACGCTGAGATTGGTAAGCCCACAGACCTGTTTGATGACATCTTCTGCTCGGCCCACCCATGATTTGCCTCTTTTTAGCCTGGTACCTTTCTCTGTGTTGAGCACGTGGTGCAATGGATGCTCTGTATCTGTACTAATCTTCAGGTATGCTCGTGCTCTCCAGATCTTGATTCTGTCATCCATGGTTGGAAAGTCAAGAAGATACCTCATTGCCACACAGGGAGTGTCCCTCGTACATCCCAGGATAATGCGCATGGCTTCATTTTGTATTTTCTCCAGCCTATCAATTTGAGTGCCATGTTGCTTCTTGTCAAAGCTTTTTGTAAAGTAAATAGAGTTTAAGTAAATCCCATGTTTCTTTGGAATCCATTTGTGAGTTATTAATCTGTTGCCCAAGAATTAGTCTTAGCCTATGTGGCCCACACCCACCACCCTGGTAGAGAAACTGTACGACTGAACTGAAATAGACATCATACTTCTTCTGAGATCCCAGTCTAAAGGAGTCATGGTCACAGAAGAAGAAAATTTGTGATTTTGGTATGCAATCTTCCTTCACAGCTTATAAGAGAATACCTCTGTATTCACTGAATTATCTCATGTTACCCTTTTATTCCATCTTGTTGTGTGAAATCTTATGTTCAATATTTGTAAAAACCCATTGGTTGGTATGAGGGGTTTATGTTTGCAAGCATGGATGGAACAAAGAAGTTAATTTAGTTCTAATGGGAAACAGTAATTGATTTCATTTTCATTTATAACTTTTTTTAAAAATTACATTTATCAACAGAAAGTGGTGTGGAGTATGAAGTTGTAATGGCTGTAGATATCAACACAACGGCAAACATGGTTTATAAACACAATTTTCCTTCTACAAATCTACAATGTTTTGGTTTAGAGGTATGTCTTTAGATTCTCTGTTCATCTCTCTTTCAAGCATTTAAAAATTGTTGTTTACTGTTGTTTTCTTAAAAAAAACACTCATAAATCCGTACTCTAAATGTTTTTCTAAATATGGAAATATGCTTTATATAATATATCATTTAAAAATGAACATCTGGGAAAAGTTAATAATTTTAAATGATTTCAAAGTGTCATAAGATACATAATCAAAATTATCTCTCAGATACTCCTAGGCATGCAGGGGAATAAGAAATATAACACAGTGACCTCACAGGCACCTATAATAGGGACATTTATTATGCGCAATGAAAGACATGTTGAGGTAACAGTAATCACTTTGAATGAAGACTGCTAAAGTAAGAGTTGGAGATTATACTTGTTTGGAATCAAGTGTGGTACAAGTAGAATTGAGGAGATGGATAAGAGATGCTTTTAATTTGTGAGGTACTGAATCCATAAGCATACACATTCTCTTCACTAACTGTTCAAGAGTTTGTGATAATGTAAGAGCAGATATGCTTGTCTCAAAGGTACCAGTGATGGGGACTGACCATGGATAGGAAAGAGATGTTGGAATTATTAGTATTAGCTGCACATTTATTGGATAATGTGGCTGCAATTGATGAGTCTATTGTCCTCATACTACAACAATTAATTTAATTAAAAATCAAGTGAACAAAAATACCCAACAACAACAAAAATGTTTTGAGATATTTATACAACTCATACACTACAGGAATTTCACTGCTGCACTGGCGAATGCCTATTTCCATCAGTGGCTTTCTTGTCCAGTTCACTCACCACTTTGTGAGAAGGCTTGTGAAAGTTCAAAGGCTACGGGTGTAAACCCAGACAGAAAATCCGGAGATAGGAACCCTAAGGCAGTCAGTGATGTATAATCAATTTTCTGGCAACCCCTACAACTCAACTTTGTTTCAGAACTTAAAGACCTCGTCTCCCCTTTGAAACATTTCAAAGAGGAGCCGAGAGGGAGCTAGTGTGTTTTAGGCGAAGTACTATCTCCATATTATTCACCCAGACATAACAAGCAAACAGTAATGTCAGTTCCACCCTCATTACGACACAGCAGAAGGAAAATGCTATATCTTATACTCAAGACATGAAATGTTAGAACCATGTGTCCTGGATTAAATATTACAAATCTTAATATAATAGATAGTATTAGGAAAACAGCCCTCATTGACATTGACATGGAGCTGCAGAGACTACATGTTAATATTGCAGCCCTTCAGGAAACAAGGCTGTGGTTCAGTCATGGAGAAAAATTAAAATTATATTTTTTTTCTGACAGGGACTAAAATCTAAGCAGCCTCACCTACATTCAGTAGCTGTGCATTAAAAGCTCATTAATTCTATAACCACCTCTAATGGTACATCAAAATACATAATATAATCAATTCAAAAGCTGGACCACTCAACATCATTAGTGTCTATGCACTAACAATGGCAGCAACCACAAAAGATAAAGGCAGATTTTATGACATGCTCCAAGTTACGTTTAATTCAGTCCCCAAAGTTAGTGACTTTACTTGCTTGGTGACTTAAATGCAAATATTGGATCTGACCTTCATTCATAGCTATCATGCCTAGGTCATCAGGGTATTAGCACAATTAACAAAAATGGTCAGAGACTTCTAGAATATTTTTCCTTCAACAACCTATATGTAAACGACACCCCTCTTCAGTGTTAAGAATCAACAAAAAAGCAACAAGGTGCCACCCAAGGTCCGGACACTGGCACCAGCTGGACTTTGTCCTAGTTTGCAGACAACACTTAAATAATGTTAGAGTAACCAGAACATACCATAGAGTAGACTGTAACACAGACAACACTTAAATAATGTTAGAGTAACCAGAACATACCATAGAGTAGACTGTAACACAGACAACGCTTAAATAATGTTAGAGTAACCAGAGCATACCATAGAGTAGACTGTAACACAGACCACACACTTGTCATAAGGAAAGTAAAGGCAACCACGAAAAGGATATTTTTTTTTGCATTCGCCAGCCGCCAGCTTTCATCTTTGGTGAAGTCTCTAGAGACTAGGAACTGAATTTTGTGTGTTAATCCATTTTTCCCTGGCAGTCGTGTGCACAGGGTTCCCTCGCCGTACATGCAGATAACTCCGTCTTCGGAGGTACTCATATTTTTTCCGTCGATGAATAATTGATGTTTCAAGCCAGGTCTCCCTGCTGAGTTCAAGGGTGTTTACCGCAGAGAGAAATTATAAATAAAAATCTCAACTGGTTCAGCCGGGATTTGAACTCACAACCTCTGTGCCTCAAGGCCGGCGTCTTGCCTCGAGACCAACCAGTTCCCTCCAAAAGGATATACAAATCTACAGAACCATCCAGGCATAAGATTAATATTATTGCAACAAAATTACCTGATAGCCAAGTCCTATTCAAGAATGCCTTTCAGAAATTTCATGGAGAAAACAGAAGACCTACCTAGACAATGTAGATGATTCATGGAACAGACTGAAATCACACATCCTTGACTGTGCAATCTCTTCCTTTGTTAAAGACAAACACTCCAACAAGGATTGGGTTCAAGAAAACTATGAAACTCATGCCACTTGTAGAGAAGAAGACTCTTAAATGTAAAGAATTTTTTTTCCGTGTCAGAACACAAAAGACCAATTCAAACAAGCAAGAGTAGAAGATCAAAAAGGAATCAAGGAGATGTACGAACAAATGCTGTTCAAATTTGTGCTCTATGATCCAGAAAGCTGCTGAGCTGGGGGATTAAAGAACTATGTACAACAACATAAAGGTTGCTTTAGACCCAAACATCTTCAAAATTGCTCCCATAAAAGACATAAACAGTGAGCCTATCAGTGGCAAAACTATTGGTTATTGGATTATGGAAGGCCTCGGTATCACTGCAAACGAATTAAAATCCATAATCGCTCAACCGCCTGTGCCAGTGGAATCATCCGAATTACTAACTCATCTCCCAAACAAAAAAAGGTAACTGTAGTCCCCATCGTAGCAGTCTCAGCACACGCCAAAAGACATAAGGCGAAACCACGCAGAAAGTGAACACAGCCAACGGTTCCCTGTCATACGATATCATCATTCATCATAAACAATTGGAATATCGAAACATGATCAAAACAGATGAGACACACAGCTCACGGTGTGCACAGAGCACTTAACTCAGTAGCTCCTGCAACAAGCCAGACTTGGAATATGAGAAAACTGCAACAAGGAACACTTTTCAGACATAGCCTTCAATGGTTCCTGCAGCCTATCCACCATATACATCCTCCCGAAAATGATGATCATCATATTGAGAACAAAAAATATATAGCACTTGATGATGTTAAGACATCGTTCTTGACTCCAACCGAACATATAAACACACAGTTAGCCATCAAATTATCCCAGTCACACATCAAACAACAGACCCTACGGTTAGCGTACAATGAACGAAACACTATGCAAATTCCCCAAAGAGGAAAAACTTTGGTCGACTTGACGGAGCAGTCCACATTAATGCATTTCAGCATGTATATAACTTGCGTCAAACAATTCCAACGTTGGCCATTGAACAGCACTCAATGTGACGTAAACTGCATGTCAACACTAGATGGTGAAGGTCGCTTTTACAATAATAGACTTGTCAAAAAGGAACATTGCTGTGTGTACTCGGCAGCGCAGATTTGTCCACTTCGTCGGCGCAGATTTGCTAATAGAACATCATTTTGATTTCAACACAGAACATTGCATCAGAGAGCCAAAATTAATCAAACCCCAGATGCATTTTCTGCAGCGATCGAGAGAACGTGAAACGTTCCACCATTTTGAAACGGAAGTCTTATATCTCAATCTTATATCTTTATAGTACAATATATAATATGCAGATATATCTCAATATATAATATACATAACTCACATTGTTTGGCAAAACTAAACAACTGGAAAGGTGGGTCAAATATTACTCAAGTCTCTACTCTGAAAACAGACCAGCAAGTCCAATCCTAGACCAACTGGTTCCAAAATACTCAGTGCTGACTGAACTAGACAATGAACCCACTCAATAGTAACTTCATGATGGCATTCACAACCTCTCAAGTTGTAAAACTTCTGGAAATGATAACATCACTCAAGGAAAATCTGTACTAAACAGTACAAGAACTAACTTCTTATTTAATCTAGCATGTCTCAGGTAATAATTTAAAACTGAGACCCTAATCAAGGAGCTTCTATTTGCTGATGATGCAGCACTGGTTGCTTACAATGAATATGTTCTGCAGTCAATAATTGACAATCTAGCTAGATCATTTATTCTCCCTGCTAGAAGACTGTGGTGCTTCAACAGGGTGTAGCCAAACTTGCAAGTATATCATTAAATAACACAACCCTTGAATCTGCAAAAGTTCATCTATCTCAGTTATCTGTGGTCACAACCACTTAAAAGAGATAAATTCCCGAATTGGAAAGACAGTTTTGACATTTGGTAAACTTAAAGACAGAGCATAGGCCAACACCAATCTATCACTCTGGACTAGGATTCTAATTTACCACAGTTGTCTGCTTAGTACACTTTTATACGGATTAGAAACTTAGACTACCAATGCAGGGGAGGAGAAAAGGTTAAAGTTTTCATGTGCATTGCCCTTTCAAGATAATGAACATCGAATGTCAGGACAAAGTTACCAACTCTAATGTCTTGCAACGAGCAAAAATATCTCATCCATCATGGCAACACCTAGAAGTCAGAGACTAACATGGTTGGGTCATGTAAGAAAAATGAAAATAATTGTATTCTGAAATAATTATTATCTAGTGAACTTAGGGATGGAAAGAGAACAAAGGACAAAACAGTTCTGAGATATAAGGATGTTTGCATAGCTTCCTTGAGTGAATTCTCTATCAGTGAAAGATTGTGGGAGGATCTGGCTGCAGATCATAGCAGATGGAGAACAAAAATAGAAAATGGCACAACAACATTCGAGGAAGCATTTATGTCACAGAAGACAAAATGGGTAGGAGAAAGAAGACAAGGCCAGGCACCACAAATACATCTTGTTCATTCTGCGATTGGATCTCTCTATCCAATATTGGCAGATTCAGTCACATGAGAAGCTGTTCAGTCCAACAAAACATTTCCTACTATGGTAGGTTTTCAGTGCACCAAACAGGTGGAAATTGCTCAGGGCTAAGTTGGGAATATAAGGTGAATGTTCAAGGAGTTCCCATCCCAGTTGGTGAATTGTTTCCTGGGTTAATCGAGCCATGTGTGGTCTGTCAATGTCATATTGGAGCAGTACTCCACTAGTCAGCAGGCCCAGATGTCTTCTTTGCATCAACAGAACTTTATAGTACAATACAGAACTCACATTGTCACCTTTCTTCTGGAAACAATTAAACACCACTCACTGAGAATCCCTGAACACTGTCAGCATGGACCTTCCCTGCTAATTATGTAACCTTGAACTTTTTGGCACAAGGTGAAGAAGGATGTTTACATTGCATTGGAGCAGCACACTTTGATTCAGGTTGGTAATATAATGCTTTATAGAAAGATCTATATATGTGCTTTATAGACTACACAAAAGCATTTGACAAAGTAAAGTATGTGAAAATAATCAATATGCTGGAGAAATTAAACATTGATGGCAAAGATCTGTGAATCATAAAAAAATATGTATTGGCAACAAACAGTAGCTAATCAAATTAGCAACCAAACAGGACAATTCCAATATATAATAAAACAAGGAGTTAGACAAGACTGTTCTGGCGCTGGATTTGTTTTCACTTTACAGCAAAAATATGAGATCTATAGTAGACAAAAAAGGAATTGAAGTCAATGGTCACAACATAAATAATTTGCGATATGCAGATGACACAGTCTTAATAGCAGAGACAAGAGAATGAACTACAAGAAATGATAGACATAGTAAAAGAAAGCAACAAGAAAGGTCTAAGTCTGAATAGTAAGAAAACAGAAGTAATGGTTATATCAAAGAAATAATCATCACCATCATGCAGCATAAAAATTAAACAGGACAAATCTGAAACAAGTGCAGCGTTTCAAGTACTTGGGTACAATAATAACATCAGATGGAAGATGCACCACAGTAATAAAAAGCAGAATCACTCAGGCCAAAATAGCATTTAAGAAACTGAAAAATATCTTAGGCAACATGTCTATGTCAATAGAAGTGAGAAAGAGAGTTCACCGGTGCTATAAAGAACCAATTCTGACCTATGGAAGCGAATCATGGACAGTAGACAAACAAATGAAAAAATGATTAGAGGCCACAGAGATGGGATTTCTCAGAAGAATGTTGAAAGTTCCATGGACAGCTAAAAAGACCAATGAGGAAATTCTCAAAAAGGCCAACACAAAAAGGCAGCTACTAAAAAACATCAGAAAGAAACAATCAACATTTTTTGGGCACATCATGAGAAGAGGAAAGTTGGAATACTTGGTTACAACAGACAAAATAAAATAAAAGAGTGATCACAGACGACAAAGAGAGAAAATACTGGATAGCTTGTTGTTATGACTTGGAAAACGCTCAACAACTGAATTGATACGATGCACTGTAGATAGAAGATTGTGGAAGGACATGATCACCTACGCCAACCGGTATGGCTATGATGATGAATATAATACACCTATGATTCGTCCCCAGCAATAATCCTGTTACGCTTGTCATCTCCTTCATCTGTGTACCAACAGAGATGCAGCAAGGACAGACCCATTCAGTTCATTTTGTGTTCGTCATTCAGTTCTTTCGGTATCCATCATGAGGATACTTCCAGAAGTTCAATAAATCATGCACACACTATAGTGTAGGCTAAACCATGCGAACAGACTATCATTACTTGCCAAATCATCTCCTGCACCACTAATCATCTCCAGCACCTCTAATCATCTCCAGCACCACTAATCATCTCCAGCACCACTAATCATCTCCAGCACCTCTAATCATCTCCAGCACCACTAATCATCTCCAGCACCACTAATCATCTCCAGCACCTCTAATCATCTCCAGCACCACTAATCATCTCCAGCACCACTAATCATCTCCAGCACCTCTAATCATCTCCAGCACCACTAATCATCTCCTGCACCTCAAATCATCTCCAGCACCTCTAATCATCTCCAGCACCTCTAATCATCTCCAGCACCACTAATCATCTCCTGCACCTCTAATCATCTCCAGCACCACTAATCATCTCCTGCACCTCTAATCATCTCCAGCACCACTAATCATCTCCTGCACCTCAAATCATCTCCAGCACTACTAATCATCTCCAGCACTACTAATCATCTCCTGCACCTCTAATCATCTCCAGCACCACTAATCATCTCCAGCACCTCTAATCATCTCCTGCACCTCTAATCATCTCCAGCACCACTAATCATCTCCAGCACCACTAATCATCTCCTGCACCTCTAATCATCTCCAGCACCACTAATCATCTCCTGCACCTCTAATCATCTCCAGCACCACTAATCATCTCCAGCACCTCTAATCATCTCCTGCACCTCTAATCATCTCCTGCACCACTAATCATCTCCAGCACCTCTAATCATCTCCTGCACCTCTAATCATCTCCTGCACCGCTAATCATCTCCAGCACCACTAATCATCTCCAGCACCACTATTTATCACCTGCACCACTAATCATCTCCAGCACCACTATTCATCAGCATCCGTTGCACTGGTGCTTCTGCTGCAGTCTTGTCCAGATCAGACTATTGACAATTTTGGTGCATTCTTGAGAAAATTTGTATACCCATTGCTTTATAGAAACAAACAATTGTCAGCATAAATAGGAAGTATTTCTTTATGAGTGTTCTGTGCAGAAAGTCCTTTTGCCCCCAACAATTGCACAACAGGACACTCTTTTTGGATTGTACACTCCTTCAGTTCGGTAGCAATTTTGTTACTGTGCTGCACATGTGGTGCCCAAGGTTCCCTAGCTGTATCATATAGTTGGATATTTCTACCACCTAATGACATCTTTATAAACTACCAACAACATTTTCCTACTAAACTGGGTCATGTTGTGATATATTTATTGACTTCCCCTCATATTTCATGTTGTTAAAAATACTTTTTGGCATTCTATTCTTTTATTTGCTTCTGTATTTCATTTTCCAACACTTGTTATGACAAATCCAAGACAGTATTATTCTTGAATTCTCTTTGGGTTTTTTCCATTTATCTTGATGTTGAATTGTAGGTTTTGTGTTTCATCTCTGTTTATTATCTAGTCTTATTATTTTAAATATTTATATACAATACATATATGTTGTTTTTCTTACTTATGTCTTTAACTAGTTGTAGTTCTTCATCATCAGCATATTTAATTATATTTCCATTTATGTTTAAACCTGGCCTTTCATGTTGTCTCTAACAAGCAGAAAGTTAATTGATCAAGATAAAATGGTATCAATTTTTGTATTATTAAGCAAAAAGAATATGCAATAAGAGGTATTCATTTTCTTATTACTTTACTCATTCTTTAACATGTACATATTGTTAGAATATAAAATTGAAATTTTTTACTTAATTTCAATTACAGAAACTGACTCTTCAGAAATTAGAATGTCTTGGCATAAATACTATATTGATGAGTCCACCTTGTCAACCGTTCACTCGAGTGGGGAAAAAAGGTGATTGTGAAGATGTAAGGACAAAATCTTTTCTTCATATACTACAGCTGGTGCGAGAGTGAGTAGCAATTGTTGTGTTGTGTTTATTTTGTTATATTTTATCAGTTGCATTCTTTGTGCTATAAAACATCTACTGTTTAATTTTTTTATTTTTATTTTTTTCTGCTGTTATATAAATGTATTAAATTTTCAATTTAATTTAACTGTGGCATTATTTTTCTTTTTTTCTGCTTGACTTTAGCACTCAGTAAAATTATAATTTATGATGAATATTGCATGATTCAAATAGAACATTATCATGTAAATTATAACTGAAAGTCATTGTCTGTATCTCAGAATGAAGGTCAAGCCTAAGTATCTTCATGTTGAAAATGTCAAGGGATTTGAGATTTCTGAAACTCACAAAATACTTATTGAGTGCCTGCAGGACTGTGACTATATTTACCAGGAATTCCTGCTTACTCCCTTGCAGTTTGGAATCCCAAACTGCAGGCTGCGTTATTATCTGATTGCTAGTCAGAAAAAGTCATTTGCCTTCTTAGCACAACCAGAGGTTAGTAAAGAAATCTAATCAGTTGGTAATTAGCTAAAGTTATTTTATGAGCAACATATCAATAGATTAGTAAATAATTTAGTCAGAAATTAGTTCTTCATTATTGGATATATATATTCTGCAGTAGTAAAAAAAAAGTAAAGTACCCCGTCACGCCAAGTGGCATATAGGGAAATATGATGTTAGTGACCCTATATTTTATAGACCTTCAGCACATGCTTTTTGGGGTAATGTGGTCGGTATTATGCCCGTGCTGCTTTACTTTCCCAGAAAAAAATCCGGTACCCATTACCCGGTAAGGCTAGGTGAACCCGGAAGCCATCGGTTGGGATCGAACCCTACCCCTTGTCCTTTGTAGTCCAGTTCACTAACCACTGAGCTATCGCGGCTCCCATATTCTGCAGTGGTGTTTATAAAAACTGGTTCAGCAATACATCTGATTTAAGTCGATTGCTAACTTATTAACACGCCCAAGACCAAAAAAATAAACATAAATAGATCATTTAGCCCAGTAAACTTTAAAGTCAATGATATCAAACTTAAGGGCAAGCTCTAAGTTGAAAAATGACCATTTGGGTCAAATTTGGACATTTTGTGATTTTCACGAAAAAAACATTTGATTATCTTAGTACACATTAAAATATTCATTTTTGTCATTATGATCTATTTACGTGTTTATTTTTGTGTTTGTTTGAAGTGGGGGCAATGTTGTTTTTCTGTTCTGTTGCCTAATTAATTATGTAAAAACTTGAAATCATCATAACTTTGCTTAGAATTGACATATCAATGTAATTCAAAAAGCATTTTTTCGCAGAATTAAATTCTGTACCTTATAGTCAAAGAGTAATATAGGGCCTGAAACAAAGATTTTGATTGGTTGAAATTTTACCATGACCCCTACAAGACTACACTTTCAGTCAATCAGATGACACATTCTATCTTCGCTACATCTATCTATCTATTGACCTTTCGAGCCGTAGCCGGCCCATAGGGCGTAGACCAAGATACTCCTTCTCTTATCTGAATTTTTGTTCTAGCAGTTTTCAATTCTTTTAAAGATATTTTATCAAATCTCGCCATTTGTCTCTGTTCTGTGCAAGCGGCTCTATCTCATTGAGGGAGCCGAATCCTGCTGCTTTTGCCTCTCTCATCAATGTTCTTCTCAGTGTCTCTCTGGGTATTCCTCTTTTCCTCTTACCTTCGCTACATAGTAACCATATAATCAATATGGCGTGTATCACAGTGGATTCTTAGACGAGCTGTGTATTTTCAAAATTATCTATACATTTTTGATAATATCATAGGGAAAAGAAAGTTAGTTAGGGTTGACAGAAGGAAAAAACTTAAATTCTGTGGGAATAAATACACTAGTAATCTGTAAAGTACACCTACAACCTCAAGCAGTGTCACAAGTTCTGTTGTTAATGATCGAGATGCAAGCCGGCCGGTAGAATTGTGATGTGTCATGTGTGTTCATAAATATAAACAAACTGCTGTTGTCAGCTGCTGCATCTAAACCAGGAGAAAGTTCCACACGGACCATTTTGATAATAGTTCACTTCTAACAGGCTTTTGTTTCATTGATTTAAAGTTGTTTACTGAATTTATAAGTCACACATGACTGAGAGAAAAAGTTCACTAGCTGTCAAAATCAACTTTCATTGCCAGTGTCAGAACAAACTTGCATTCTCAACTTACAAGAAATGTGGCAAAGTTTATGAAATCAACAGATTTCCCATTGCAATGTTGAATGTTGTGGTCACGTTTAGAAAAGAATGAAGAAACAGCTCATTAACTTAGTGTCAGAACTGAAGAATAAAACATTCCAGCAGCAGGGAAACATTCCGAAAGGGATAGGAGGCAAGAGAGGTCTAACAAGAAAGGCAATTTTAAACATCCAAGGACACTTTGGTGCTACTATTAAAAAAATGATGTGCAACAAATGATGAAGGACATCTGGGCAATTAGGAAACACAGAAACAAAATTCATGATGATTGTGGCAGTTGGTGTCCTTACAAGAAAAATCCACTCTCAATGCAAATAAAAATGCATTTCCACTGTATGTTGCAGAAGTAATCAAGCTAGTGTTTGAAACCCTATTTGAATTTGAAACTTCATACTTGTACACAGCTTCTCTAGATGTGTTTCTTTGAAATGAACCACTTTAGTATTAGCACTATGAAGGAAAGTGATATTTTCTGCATGTTGAACTTTTCATATTTTTGGACCTAGGTATACCACAGTCAGACAGTAGCACACATTCTATTCTGGTTCATATTACTTGGCATTATTAATAGTGTATTGGTGCCAAGTTTCATTGTTCTACCTTAAATAGTTTTTGTTTTACACTGACATTTCTATGACTGATGTTTTGCGTCAACATTTTAGTATATGTTACTAAAAATTAAATAATAACAAAAGTAAACATATTCATACATTTTAATCAGTCTTCTTCTTCTTTCCTTCCTCATCTGCCTTTCAGTGTCGAGGGGAGATATAATTTGCGGTGTTTTGCTCTTCTGTTCGCCTCTGCTGCTGTTATGTTTCTTAGTGCTTCTAATATTCCGTCGACCCATCTTTTTCGTGGTCGACCCATGGGTCTCGTGTTCTCACAACATTTGTTGAAGGCTCATTGTGTTGTGTTTTGTTCTTTCTGCCTTGTCACGTGGCCAAACCATTTTATCTGTTGTTTCCTTATATATTCTATGGCGGGGGCTATTCCTAGCTTTTTTTTTCTCAGTTCTTCATTTCTGATCTTATCTCACAGACTGTTTCCTGTCATTCGTCTAACATATTTCATCTCTGTAGAGATTATTTTTCTTATTGTTCTTGCATCTAGGGTCCAGGTCTGGCATTGGTAGCACAACGTTGGGATAAAGATTGTATTGTATAGTGTTCGTTTTACCTCCAGAGTTATTTCCTTGTTGGACAATAGTGGTGATAACTGTCCAATGATTTGACAAGCTTTGTTGCATCTTGATTCTATCTCTGCTGTTTGAGAATTATCGTTTGTCATTAGACTTCCTAGGTATTTGAATTCCTCTACTTGTTTTAGTTGTCTGCCTTCTATAGTTATGTTGATGTTCTGTTTATTTTTGGCGACATTCATGACTTCTGTTTTGTTGATGTTGATTTTCATGTTGTATTTTGTGCCGGAGATGTTGAGTTTGTTTAAGTGTTCTTGTAGGTCTTCTATTGTTTCATGTATTAGTGCCTGATCGTCTGCAAATAGAAGCTCGTTGATCTCCTCTGTCTCTGATGGGTTGGCTAGCTTGTATATATGGTCCATGTATGCCCTTCAAGATGGCGGGTGTTTTATATTCAGAGTGTAAATTGTGTGATTAAAGTGATTTAATATTTTAATCAGTGCCATCCATAAATATAATGGCTGAGTTATTTGCGGGTCATCATCATTGCTCTCCGAACATGTCCATAGATGCTCAGATCCCCTCCTCTGCAATTCCCTCAGTGTCCAGCGACTGACGACTCCAGTTCTATGTTGGTTGATAAGTCTTCTTACACGGCCACTAAGTTTCTCATTTCTGGCTGTGCCCATCTTAACTCCCATTTCCATCATCCGAAGAAGTGACATGGATCTGTGTTTGTTGAAGTCCTGTGCTCTTCCCACATCTCGGAGGGCATTGATGATGTCCCCCCCTGATCCATTGGTTGCCCGTCCTCAACGACAGCGCAGCTAGCCAACCTGTCCGCTCTTCATTTCCTTGTACTCCCACATGTCCAGGGACATAGACAAAGGTGACCTTACATATTTTGGATTTCTGCTACGACTCTACCCATTGCATGCGTACAGAACAAATATAATGGTTGAGCTGTATAAATCCAAAATTTCAAGAAGATGTTATGGAAATTACATGTACAGTGATGTTAAGAACACTCATCAAAAAGTTTCATTCTCAACTTAGAGCCTGTCCACTTAAGCAGGTTCCGGCATTCAAGTACCTGAAAAAGATTTTCACAGAAGATGAAAGCCGAAAAATTCAAACAAGATGTCAGAAAGCCAACAGACCAACAATTGTCAGCGCTCAATTCTTAATAATCCAAATGACAAATACAAATAATAAATGGAATATTCTTTGCTATCTCTTTACTATCAAATGAATGTGGAAGAGAGAAAGTTGACATGGGAGATCAGATGTTTGAGAAATAGCATTAATGTCACCAGATGAAATAAAATGAGAAATCCTGACATAAAAAATGTGTTTTAACTACAATTTGCATGAAACAAGACAGAAATGAGAAAGTTTATTTTTAGAATAAAGTTTAATAAACTAACATTTTTCATCTACTGCTGCCAATAATATAGCTTTAGAGTATGAGAAAGACCAGGAGTTGGATTGATAGACACGGATATGTATAAAATAAACATCCAAAATGAGTGATAAAGAAATACATAAGCAATAATATTATAGTAAATTGAGATCTCTCACTACAGTTGAACAGCGAAATTAGGAGTGATCAATAGTTGTTGACTTGGGGTTTTACCATCGTCTTCTTGAAAGCTGTGCGCAATGACGGCTGTATGGTTGCTGGTGCCATCGGCAAACTGAATTTCAGCACCCTTTTTAAGTATAATTATAAAAATTTTCAATGAGAAAGATGCAGTCATCTATACAGACAGATCCATTAAATGCCACCAAAGGAGTGCATGTGCATTTACAGCATGCTCAGTAGGCAGAATAGTCAAAGAAGACAGCGGTGCGTACGTTACGACCACGAGTAGCGTGACAATGGAGGTTATGACAGTGAACAGGGCATTTAGCTGGTTAGAGTCAAAAGACAACACCCACACCTGCATACTAAGTGATTCAATGAGCATGATAAGAAAAGTGGAGGCAAGCTCTGTACACATGGGTAGAGTCATTGCAGAGGGCAAAAATACATAGGATCGCCGTTGTCTATGTCCCTGGACATACAGGAGTATGGGGAAATGTAAGAGCGGACAAGTTGGCTAGCTGCGCTGTTGTTGAAGACGGTCAACCAATGGATCGGGCGGGCGTCATCAATGCCCTCTGAGATGTGGGAAGGGCACAGGACTTCGACAACCATGAGTCCACACCACTCTTTTGGATGAAAGAGATAGGAGTTAAGATGGGCATAGCCAGAAATGAGAAACTTAGTGGGCGTATAAGAAGACTTATCAACCAATACAGAACTGGAATCGTCAGTTGAAGGACACTGCAGGACCTGCTGAGGAGGGGATCTGAGCACCTCAGAGTGCAATGATGATGACCCACAAATAACTCAATATAAAAATTTTCATAAGGAAAAACTAAAAATTTAGGATGATCAATTGATGATGCCCCAAAACACATGGCATGCCCTGGTCAACTGCCCAAGTTTGCTGGTACCTTAAGCCGGCCCTTGCGATGAATTATATATATGTGGTCTTAACATGGACACAGTGGTATTTATAGCAGTTTCAAATGTAGATTGGTACGATCTGAGTGGCTAGTTCATGTATAAACATAGCCATTTTTACAATTTTGCCCATTTTATTTTAGTAAAATTTTACATATAAATTAATTTTAAGAAGAAAATGTGCAGGAAGTAACACAAATTACCTCGAGACTAACCAGTCCTGTATGATGTGTGTTAATATTTAATATAGTAGGCAAAATCTACACTATATTTAACTGCACAGCTACAAATTTCACACGCTGTATTTGTGCACTGACGTTTTTACATTTATTTTGTTCATCAGGATAAGTTGTTTATCATAGATATACACATTGATTATGAGGTTGTTTCATATGAAACCTACCCAAGCTGCGCCAAGTGGATGTATGTTGGAGGCTTGATAATGTCACATCTGACTAAATAAGCATACACCAGTGTGCAATTGTGTATCTGTTCATTCTCCATGTAGTATTCATTGGTTTTGCTGCAGACCATTGGAAAAATGGCCGGTGGGATACAGAATTTGTCTGCATTTTTTTATCATGAAGGGCTATTGGCAGACTTTAAAGAGCCTGGTGGGGACATCATTGCCATCTGCTACAAAGACACACTAGACAATCTGCATACAGCCATCAAGAATAAGAAATCCAGCATACTTTTACAGCTCGCCCACATGTCATGAACAATATGCAGGAAGTGTTAGCAAAGAAAAGGGTGGGATGTTCTGCAACACCCAGCCTACAGTCTCGATCTGTCACCATGTGACTTTAATTTGTTTGGGAAAAAAATGTAAAAATCTCTAGATTGTCAACAATTTGATTCCTATGCAGATGTCATGGCTGCATTGACAAAATGGTTTAATGAGTAACCAAAGCAATTTTTCTTATGATATGAAGTAAAAAATTACTACAACTTAATTCTAACATTATGAGCTCTAAAAATAGTGTTTTCTTTGAATTTTTTGACACACAGCTGTGTGAGGAGAGACACGGGAACTCAGATTTGCTGTCTCAGGTTGATTTATGACTTGAATTTAACAGCTGGGGGCAGGTGTGTTACAATGTCTATCGTGTCCAGTGTCCATCAGTATAATTGACTACCTCGTTGTGTTATTCACTGCGTTTCCTGAGTTACAAAGGATTGTTTGATGTCAGTCAATGACTGAGGAAATTTCCCTGGTCACAGCAACAACAACAACAAAAAAGTCTTGAAAATTGGCGAATTATTTTCACATTATTTGAGATTGTAACTCATGAAATTGAAGAAAAAAAAAACTAACAACACTAGAAACAAATCCAACACTCAGTGGTCTCCAGAAGTGAGGAAGGCACATGGGGGGATGTTTAAACATGGTAAAATGTCAAATGTTGAGGATTTTGTGTTTTGATGCTGTAATTTTGTACAATGGTATCATAATCTAGGGTTAAAATAAATGTACATATAACATTTTATGTAAATTAAATTTATACTGAAATGTAGAAATAGATCTAATTATACTTTTGATGAATAATCAAATCACAACAAAAAACATACATCTAAGTGGGCTTTAAATATCAAAGCAAACTAACAACAATACTTGAAAAAATATAACCAATAGAAATGTTCAATTATCAACTAAGACGATGGCGCTGGATAGTACACAAACACACTGTGGAAGCCAACTGAGAGTATCTACAACAATTTTTTTTAATCCCCATGAGAGGAGACAAAAAGGAAGACCAAAATATTCTAGTAGAAGACAGGTGGAAGCAGAGATGTAGAGAATAGTGAAGACATGGAATAATCTTAAAAGAATGGCAAGAAACGGAACTGCTTGAAAAATGTTTGTTGAAGACCTATGCTTCACAGGGAGCTGAAAGGAAGAAGTGAAGAATAAAAATGTAGTTTTGGCTACAAATTTTTAATGACATTTGCTATCTAGTATAGCCTGGAAAACATTTTTTTAAATAGGTAAAGGTTCCCCTCCCTGCTTTCTCAATCAGGGAATATGGTGTTAATGACTATATTTTTACATGACCATGGCACATCTTTTGGCTGATGTCATCAGCATCGTCCCAGGCCTCCTTAACTTCCAAGAAAAATTTCTAGTATCCATTTTTAGGGGCTGGGTTAACCACGGATCCTTGTCAGTCAAAAAAAAAAAATCCACCACTACTGAGATTAAAGACCTAGACTCCTTCTGATTAGGAAGCAAACACACTAGTCGATCTACCACCGAGGCTCCCTGGAAGACATAGAGATTAAAATAATTGTGCTTTAACAAAAAGAAGGCAAGAAACCTAAGATCACCCAGCCACAGTACACCTGGAATTGGGGAAGGGAGGAGAAGCTTCTAAATAGCTTGATGTGGAGGTACTTTCCTGCTGGCCAGTGTTCCTCCTGCATCTGTCTGAACTTGTTGCAGTCCTGTATTATGATTTGCTGTCTGTGTTGCCTGTCTGCATGTGCACATGGGTCACTGGACTAGTTTCAGCTTGTGCAAGTGGTTGATTAGTCTGTTGTGTTCCATTCTGAGGGGGAGTAGGATCACTTATTTTGCTTGTTCAAGGAAATGATAGTTGTTCTTTTTTTAGTCGATCTTCTTCATAGCTTTGGTGAAAGTTTTCTTTCTTTGAAATGTGATGGTTTGTTCTGTCTGTCCTTGTATTGCACTTTCTTTTACCAGTTTATCCACTCTCTCATTTTTTGGTATACCACAGTGTGATGATGTGATGGTATCCTTAGAGAACTACTTTTTTTTTGGTGTTCATTTCGTAGCGGGCTTTTCTGATCTCTGGTATTTGTCTCAACTATCTATCTATCCTTCGTTCACCTAAAGCATTGTCTATATCTGCAATGTCATTTCCTTATAAATTTTCTGTCATTTGTAATTCTTGCAATGGCCCATATAGTTTTGTTGTCTCCACAAAGTCTTGCAGGATTGAAATTGTATCAGTAAGGAATACCATCAGTTGGAACAGACTTTTGGATTAGTTTATTACCCAAATGGCATGTCTTAGGGCTGGTGCTTCAGCAGTATATCTAGAGCAGAAAGTGCCTGTTGGAAGGCAGGATGTTTGATTTTCTTACCCTGGGTATATCACAAAGACTCCAGCACCTCCATTTTTTTTTTGCTGGAGTTGCTCATCCATCAGTACATACTTCTCTGGGGTATCTGTCTGCAAATGTGCAGCAGCTTCTGTTTTGTTAATGGGATGGGGGTTGGTTACTTTTCTCACAGAACAGGAAGTGGTATTAATGTTCAGCATTGACTCCCATGGGGATTAAAGAAGTGTTATTACTTCCTTAGTGATATCTGGTAGTTTGTATGTTCTAAGAAGTTTTTTGACCTGATGTACAGCATTTTAGATAAGTGTAAGTCTCATATTCACTGAGCTATTATTGAATCATCTGGTATAAGTAAATCAACTTTAATTCTATTTGCAATAAAGACGAGGAGAGCCCCTGTGCTCAAAATTTTCAGTGACTCATATCAGACTCTATGTATTGGGTTAAGCACCAATAGAGGATCAAAATCCTACTCATTAAACCTTGGTGGATCTGGTAACAGGCTAACCAGTATGGCTAAGCAAGTAGGAATCCATATGTAAGGAATCCAGGACTCAAAAAAGGCCTTGCTGAAGTTGGATGTGTAAGGCCTACAGGTGCATTTATTGCAGCAACACATCACACCTATATCACGTTTGTAAGAAAACTTGACAAAGAGTAGTTATCATGTGATCATGGAAGAAAAAGAGGTAGACAGTATCATTTGTTGAAATGGAAAATGTCACTTCCTCAATTATTTTGATTTCTTTTCAGATCTTGACAAATATGCCAAAGAATGAAATGTCAGCAGCAATTTCTAACAATTGTAGCAGTGGGTTTGTAAACACTGGCAGTGTGAAAATCCAAGAGACTATAAAGTGTGGAAATGCATCAGTCCATCAGTTGTCCAACAAAATGAATCACTGTGAATATGCATGTTTGTATACTTCAAACTCTGCACTTTCATGTCAAGAACCTCACAAAAGTCAGTCTAGCTCCTGTTTTATGGCCTACTGCTGCTCTAGTGAAACTGTTTCTCCTGATGCATGTGCTCAAATGTCTTCTCATACAGAACATTCTCAAGTCAGTCAAGAAAATAGTCATGCAACCAGGTTAGGACTGTGTGAACTGAAAGATGCTGGCCGCAACATGAGATATTGTGAGGATGATGATGATTTTGTTAGTGAAAGCAGCTTACCATTGTCTCATTTTATAGAGTCTGCTACTTTTGAGTCATTGAAAGACTATTGGCTTGCAGACAGAGAATTAAAATTGTTTATAGTCTTGGACGTTGTGTTCCCAGCTTTAAAAAAGTCCACATGTTTTACAAAACGGTATGTTATCTTTATAATATCACATTCTGCTATTTTTATTTGTGTACCCTATAAATTTTAGAAGATTCATTGTTATTTATTTTTAATATAACACTAGAGGTTTCAGAATGAGCAATACAGTATGTTGCTTATGATAATCTGTTTTATTTTGTGTCATATTCAGCTATTTTTTTAGCCCCCCTTTTTTAAAGAAAACTTGCAACTACTTTTACAGATACATTATTATTTATATTGTTTTAAAATAAAATTCTTTGGGGCAGCTTTACAGACATATAACAGAACAAAACAACGACATGCTTCAGCTATATGGCCTTCATTAGGAAGCTTAATAACAGGCACACAAGATTATATGGACACAAATTATAAAGAACTATAATTTATCTCCATATACGGGAGCAAATCCAAACAGAAAATCTAGAGGGAGGGACCCTGAGCAGCCGGTGGTGTATTATCTATCTTTTGGCATCCCTTGCAACTTAACTTTGGTTCCGAACATAAGGACCTTGTCCCTCCTTCAGAATGCTTTGAAGAGAAGACGAGAAGGGGTTAGTGTGTTTTGGTCAAAGCACTTTCTCCATATTAATGGACCAGGCAAAGCAAGCAAACAGAAATGTCAGTTCCATCCTCGTTAGGACACAGCAGAAGGGAAACACCATCTCTCATACTTGGCAGATGGAACGTTAGGACCTTGTATCCTGGATTAAATAACACCAACCTCATGAATGTAGAAAACATAAGGAAAACAGCCCTCATCGACATGGAGCTGCAGAGACTATATGTTGTTATTGCAGCCCTTCAGGAAATAAGGCTTGCAGATTGTGGTTCAGTCAGGGAAAACAAATTATACCTTTTTCTGGCAGGGGCTAAAACCTGAGCCTTGCCTACATGGAGTGGGTTTTGTTGTTCATAATAAGTTCATGCTTTCTATAAACACCCCAAATGATACATCAGATTGCATAATTTGTAAAAGGCTCACAGTGTATCCGCGTGCTGCAGAGCGATTTCCTGGAGTTAGCCAATCTGTATCATGGAAACGGGTTCTAGACTGAGTGAGTGCACACGAGTCTAGACCATCAGACGAGTCTGGCATCAACTTCAGCGACAAAATCAACTATGATGACGGTAAGTATTCAGATGCAGCCCAAACGACAACATCGAAGGAGGAAAACAAGACAAGGTAAGAGAGGTGGCGTTAAACTGTCGAAGTGTGATAGGCTCGGCCTAAAGTATGTGCGCGTTACATATTGGAATTGTGGGTCCATAGATCAACAACGGCCCATTCTTGATAAGCTACTGTGCAGTGCTGATATAATGATTTTGCAAGAAACACTTCTTGTGATAGGATGGTAAGTACTCCTGGATTTCATTGTTTCTACAATAGACGACACCTTGGGCAGGCCATCCTTGTGCGGAACAACATGGTGGCAGCTGAGGTTGATATGTCTGCGTGGGACAATTTAGAATTGCAGGTACATGCGGTTAGGGTGCAGACCCCAGTTCATTTCATAATTGTAAATGTGTATGCCTGCAATGGGAAGGTGGACACACAATAATGACAGAATCTCTTCGAGTTTGATGAAGAGAATGCCATTTTCTGCGGATACTTTAATGCTAGAGGCAACCGGTGCGGTAACGTTATAACCAACAAGCAGGGAGAAGACCTAGAGAACGCACTAGTGTCAGTCGATTTAGTGTGCTTCAATGATGGAAGGGCAACAAGAATGGCCACTCGAACAGGGGACTCTGATAGTGACATGGACCTGGTACTGGTGTCTTCAAGTGTATAAAAAAAAATGATGCACTTTAAACTATCTGCTAAACAGGCAAAGGATGCCAAATGGGATGACTTCTGTAAAAAAGTGTGCTCAGAAAAATCGCTAGCCACATTCTGGTGCCTTCACCAGAGCATGAATGGCACAACATGACACAGAGACATACCAGACTTTCAGAGCACAGGCCGGTTATGGCACAAATCTGATGAGAGCAAAGGGAAGGCCCTGTTTGCCCGCTACATTGAGCAGATGGACCATTGTGGTTGTAAGAATGAAGATACGGATGTCGCTGTCAAAATTGTGTAAGGATGTAGTGCTGTGAGATGATCTCACAATCACAACCGATACCATTCACACGACACTTAAAAGATCACACAACACTGCTCCTGGTCCAGATGGTGTTCGGTATGACGACATTGGCGATTTAGCTGACAACGACTTAACAAAGCTGGCCAATGAGTTTAATGCCAGCATTCAGAGTGGCCAGATTAAGGATGAGTGGCTTCACATCTACTAACCACCGCTACCGAAGCCAAACAAGGACCATTCTCAGATCAGTGCCTACAGAATCATCACGATGTAGAACACTGCGGGCAAGCTGCTAGAGAAAATAGTTGCCTTGTCCTTGCCTGTCACCTTGAACAGAAATATGCATTCCCACCCACACTCGGAGGTTATAGATATAACAAAGAGACATGGCTCAATGCGGCAGTCTTTGCCTAAGACGTCTTTGAAGGCTTCCACAGACGAGAGGAGACATGTGCTGCTGCTATAGATCTGGAGGATGCATACAACAGAGTACCATTTGAATACCTCATGCACATGCTCCTCAAACTGGTGGTGCACCCCTTCCTCATTAGATGGATTGCCGCGGCACTTTTTCAGAGGAAGGTGATACTCAGATGTGGAAGTTAGTCTTCCAAGCCAACATCCATTTGTCCAGGGCTGCCACAAGGCTCACCATTGTCACCAGTTCTATTTAACGTGTACACAATAACAATCACGGAACAACAACTGGATGGGAGGGGAAGAACTATGACTTTTGCTGGTGATATTCTGGTATATCGACAGGGAAGAGACAGAAGGGAAATCGCCTCCACAATGCAAGATGAACTCGATCACATTTCTTCCTGGTGTGGGGTTTCAAGTGCCTTGGTTAATCCTAATAAAGCGTCATGGGACGCACCAAAATGGCAGCTTATTTACATTCGAGCTATGGACTAAGCAATGTTTAATTTGAATACCACGATATATATTATTGCGGCGAGTTGGCAGATTTTTGAAAATGTATTCAGGGGTTTGAACATAAATGTTTGTTCACAGTTCGTTAACCTTCGCTGTAGATAAAGTCGTTAAATTGATAGCTTAGTTTGTGACCTTGGTTGCTAAGGACCTAACTTGTGCAAACGGACGACATTGGCAAGGATCATTTTGAATCTATGAAGTGGGCTCATTTTGTGTTTAACTCAAAAGCATATGTGCTTTTTAACCAAAGACTTTTTTTTTGGGCTCAATGAAGATATCCCCGATGGAAGAATAAATTGTACTATTAATCCCATTAATGATTCGCTTCCAGTGGTTTATGATGTAAACAAAGCAGTTTTGTCATTGCAAGTGAATAATGTCCATTGTCCACACCTATAATTGGTCAGGATTGGATAGCAGCAGCAGCTTTATAGCGAACACAGAAAACATCACAGGATTGTGCTGTTCTGAAACAGCTATGCCATGCTACCCTAGAATTGCCTTTAATGGGATTACTGTGACCACAGACCACGCTCCATGTGTGTGCCACATATTTACACCACAGAAAGAAATTCTGAATATAACAACATCATGTGCCTTCTGTGATATTAATGACCACAGACCAGGAGCCTCAAGTATGATTGATACAACTGTTGCACCAAGCACTTCATCTGCAAAGCCATATCTATGGAATGTTCATCTGACATTGTTCTTGAATGGTGTCCAAGATAATGAGACATCATAATTGTGTGGCGGCAGCTACAAGAAGGGAGCGGAGAACATCATCAATTGTGTTTTTACTAACTACAGGTCATGTGGCTTCTGTTGGATTGGAAATGATAACTTACCACCCTTGTGTGTCTATATGTTTGGAATTGGAGTCATCAATGATGGCCTAACATCATCAGGTGCTACGACGATCATCGTTTTCGGGAGGACGTAAACTCCCATGGTGTATGGTGGATAGGCGGCTGGAACCATTGAGGGCTATGTCTGAAAAGTGTTCCTTCTTGCAGTTTCCTCATATTCCAAGTCCGGCTTGTTGCAGGAGCTACTGAGTTAAGTGCTCTGTGCACACCGTGAGCTGTGTGTATCATCCGTTTTGATCCTGCTTCGATATCCCACTTGTTTGCGATGAATGATGATATCGTATGACGGGGAACAGTTGGCTGTGTTCACTTTCTGCGCGGTTTCGCCTTATGTCTTTTGGCGTGTGCTGAGACTGCTGCGATGGGGACTACAGTTACCTTTCTTTGTTTGGGAGATGAGTTGGTAATTCGGATGATTCCACTGGCACGGGCGGTTGAGCAATTATGGATTTTAATTCGTTTGCTGTGAGACCGAGGCCTTCCATAGCCAATAACAATAACAATCCTAATAAAGCATCAGTTTCATGGTTCTCCCTTAACAATCATATCGTTAATACAACCACACCGGTAGTACGAATGGGAACTGATGAGGTGACCAGGGACAAGTTGATGACATACCTCGGAGTTAAGTTTGATCGCAGCCTGTGTTTTCGGGACCACTTTGACCATGTGATAACAAAATCCTACAAAGGATTAGCCGTCTTGAAGGTCATGGCAGCTGCCAACATCGAGCAGAGGCTACTTACTCTTCTGTTACAGGGATTAGTTCTTGCACCAATTGAGTATGACCTGACAATTCTTACTGTCAATATGACTCAAATTGATAGGCTAGATAAAATACAGAGGCAAATCATGGGTGGGCCGAGCAGAAGATGTCATCAAACAGGTCTGTGGGCTTACCAATATCATTGTTGGTGAGGAGTGGATACTGGTGCCTACATCATTCAAGGGAACATTCTCATGTATTGTCACACTCGACAGGAAAAGTAGAGAACAGAACTCAGTCATGGTTAATGCGGATGTCAACGGTCTCATCTGCAATAACACCGATGTGAAAGATGCAGTCATCTATACAGATGGATCTGTAATACAACACCAAAGAAGTGCATGGGCATTTACAGCACACTCGGCAGGCAGAATAGTCAAAGAAGACAGTGGTGCATTCATCATGACCACGAGTAGCATGACAATGGAGGTGATGGTAGTGACCAAGGCATTCAACTGGTTAGAGAAACAAGACTACACTCACGCCTGTATACTGAGTGATTTGATGAGCATGATAAAAAAAGTGGAGGTGGGCTCTATATGCATGCAATGGGTAGAGTCGTTGCAGATATCCAAAATACGTAAGGTCACCTTTGTCTATGTTCCTGGACATGCGGGAGTACGGGGAAATGAAAGAGCGGACAGGTTGGCTAGCTGTGCTGTCGTTGAGGACGGGCAACCAATGGATCGGGTGGACATCATCAATGCCCTCCGAGATATGGTAAGAGCACGTCACTTCTTCGGATGATAGAGATGGGAGTTAAGATGGGCACAAATGAGAAACTTAGTGGCCGTATAAGAAGACTTATCAACCAACACAGAGCTGGAGTCGTCAGTCGCTGGACACTGTGGGACTTGCTGAGGAGGGGATCTAAGCACCTATGGACATATTCGAGGTGCAATGATGATGACCCACAAATAACTCAATACACTAAAAACACTAAAAATCCATTCAAAAGCTGCACCAATCAACATCATCAGCACCTATGCATCAACAATGGCAGCAAGCACAGAAGATAAAGATAAATTTTACGAGATAATCCAAGTTACCTTGGATTCAATCCCCAAAGAGGAACAACTTTACATGCTGAGCGATCTAAATGCACATATTGGATCTGACCATCATGCCTAGGTCATCATGGTATTCATAGAACCAGCTAAAATTGCACATCTTTGACTGTGCAATCTCTTCTTTTGGTAAAGGATAAATACTCCATCAAGGATTGGGTTTCAAGAAAACTATGAAATCCACGCCACTTGTAGAGAAGAAGAACAGGTCTTTCCTAAACTTAAAGAATTATCCATGTCAGAACACAAAAGACAAATTCTTTTGTGTAACAAGCAAGAGCAGAAGTACAATGGGAATCAAGGAGATGTGCGAACGAATACTGGTCAAATTCTCTGCTCTACAATCCAGAAAGCTGCTGAGCTGGTCAATTCACGAACTGTGTATAACAATATTAAGATTGCTCTAGGCCCAAACATCTAAAAAATTGCTCCCTTAAAAAATGCAAATAGTGAGCCTATCAGTGACAAAACCAAACTGCTGGAAAGATGGGTCAAATATTACTCAAGTCCCTATTCTGAAAACAAACCAGAAAGCCCACTCCTGGACCAGCTAGTTCCAAAATACTCAGTGCTAACTGAACTGGACAATGAACCTTCAGTGAAGGAACTTCATGGTGTCATCCACAACCTCTCAAGTGGAAAAACTTCTGGTAACGACACCATCCCAGCCGAAAATTCAAGAAAAATCTTGAAACACTCCTGCCCCACATCTACAATCTCTTTGTTTGGGCCAACACCAAATTAACACTCAGGACTAAGATTCAAATCTACCAAAGTTGTGTGCTTAGTACACTACTATACGGATTAGAAACTTGGACTCCAATCCATCATTGCAACACTTAGGAGTCGTAGACTAAGGTGGCTGGGCCATGTAAGAAGAATGGCAAACGTTCGTATTTCCAAACAAATATTGTATAGTGAACTTAAGAATGGAAAGAGACCAAAGGGCAGGCCAGTTCTGAGATTTAAGGATGTTTCCAGGGCTTCCCATTGAGGGAATTCTCTATCAGTGACAGAAACTCAGAAAATCTGGCTGCAGAGAACAAAAATAAAAAATGGCACAGCAACTTTCGAGACAGTGATGATATCAAATTCAGAAGACAATAGACGCAGGAGAATGGAGACAAGGCTAGGCACCACAAATACATCTTGTTCGTTCTATAGATGGATCTTTCTTCCAATATTGGCAGATTCAGCCACGAGCGAAGCTGTACAGCAAAGCAGCATCCAGTATAAGACACCAATATGTTTACAAAACTACTGGCTTATCATGATTACTTGCTAACAACCGTCTGTCAAGACACCAAAGGCCATATTATTGAAGAATTTCACCTCAAGTTGTAGGCTTAAAAGGCCGTAATTTCTTGTGTGTCTATTTGATGTCCCTGTCACCAGATGAAGACCTTAGCTGAAACACTTTGTTGTTCTGCTCTGTCACATTTCCATAAAGATACAACACACAATCTTGTGTTATCTTTTACCCTTACTATGAACAGCTTTACTTGCAGCCCTGCATGGCTCTATTTGTATATATTCATGCCCTTTCATAATAATTGTTATAGCTTATTTTGTGAGCTGGTAATTTGCTCCATATATCGTATTTATTTTTATTCTGCAATTCAAGTACAATTATTTGACTTCTTTAAACAACCTATTGTAGACATGGATGTCAACCTGAGTTTTTGCTTTTATTTTAGGTTGTAAATTTTCTTATGGTCTATTATAAGGTGGCTTTCTGTATTCTTGTAATTATTTATTTTTACCTCATATGCAGTAGACTATGATCATAAATAACTTTAATATAGCATCTAATTTTTAATTTGACTCTACATGTGACTCTACATTTACCAATGGAAGTGATAATGCTCATTTTTTTTCCATTTGTGTAAATCTTAATAATTTATGACCATTCCTTGATTATTTTCTTGTCAGTAATATAAAATCTTTCTTTGTTACAACTGGTATGAGGCTGGAGTATTATTATTGTCTTGTACTTTTATCCCCTATTCACTAAGTAGAATAAATTTACCTTTACAGTTACCATTGATGACTATATATGTTAAAGGATTTTTCCATTTTCATATGCTGAAGTAAGAAAAGACTCAGAGCTTGCAGAAGTAGCAACAACCAGTTTTTATAAGTAAGCATCTTATAGGAGACTACAAAGGCTATCAATAATGTATAGTACTGGCTATTTTTAGTTTCCATAGCTTGACTGTTAGAAGAGACTTAAGCGTTTGAATTGCTTTCCAGATATGGCCATTATGTTGATGGAGCTGGTTCTGTAGTTCAGATGTCTTCAGATATTGAGGTAATATTTTTTTAATTAATCACATATCATTTTACCTAAATAGAGAGTTTTTGTTAATCTATTCCTATATTACGATATCATAGTAAAAATTACTGCATCAAAACACAAATTCTTCAAAATTTGACATTTTGTACTGTTCAAACATTTCCTTCTTCTGTGTACCTTCCTAATTACCACCACTTCTGGAGATCCCTGAATATTGGATTTGTTTTCATTGATGTTGTTTTTTTTTGTTTGGTGTGTGCACGTGCGTGGGTGTGCTGTGATCAGGGAAATATCCTCAGTCATTGACTGACATCAAATCAAACAATCCTTTGTAACTCTGAAACTCAGCGAATAACACTTTGAGGTAGCTGAACATACATATGAATTTACGGCATCTGTCTGAATAGACAAAATAACACTAACAGTCCAAGCAGTCAATTTTGGGTCATAAATCAATCTGAGACAGGAAATCAGAGTTCCCTCTGCATGTAATTAGTACACACACAGTTGTGTGTCAAAATTTCAAAGAAAATACTATTTTTAGTGCTTCTAATGTTACCATTAAGTGGTATTATATTGTCTACGGAATGTAATGAAGCACACCACAGGTAGGTATCGTAATTAAGGTTAAAAAAAATTAGTTTGTGCTATTTAAGTACATAGTTATCTCAGCTTATGGTTCCATATTTTCAAGTTCCATACCAAAACATTATGACAGGAGCAAGAATTAATACGGATTATGTTGATCAAAATTATTCACCCATCCCAACATTTATGTGGCTCAGCTTTGAGTGTTTAAATGGCTAGTTTACAATGTCAGAGATGGTTTACAAATTAGGGAATATTGAGTTTGCTTCAAGGTCAAAGGTTCTGTTTAACATGTGGAGAGTTTTCGCTGTAACCCCCTGATCTCAGGTAAGGTTAGATGCAGTGTCTAAGTCCTATATGATGAAACAGGTCTTGTGCTAAGTATGTAACAGAGCCTTAGAAATAGATCTTGTGTTAAACATGTAATAGAACCTTAGGCATTTGAGAATAGAAAGAACAGGCTTTATGCTGCTACTCGGGCAAACCTTCTGCATTCACTTCTTTTCATTAACCACCATTGAAAGGGTGTTAAGCGAGCATATATGTGTTCTGGTTTACAGCAAACTGTGATATTTGTGCCTTTCAGCCCAACTCATCTGCCTTCAACATAGCATTTTTGGGTATCAGGTTGCCTTTTCTACTCGCCAAAGTTGGCTAGTCTGTGTCCAGGGACACCGCAAGGAGATGTAGTAGAATCTTGATCATACTGGAGAGTGTTAACAAAGATTTGTAAAATTCTTACCATCAGCGTGATTGACTTGTCTCAAGAACCCTCCTGGTTAAAGAAAGAAAAATAAGTTTAATGATTTCATTCAATATTTGCAGAATGCCATTTATCAAAGATGCAAATGTGTTGTAATCGCTAGAATTTGAAAGTGTTTGTCTAAAATAATTTCTGAAATAAGACTATTTTTTGGTAATCACAATGAAAGATAGTCAAGTGATGGGGAAAAAATGGCTGCGATCTCTTCTTTGCTTACTTATTAACGCCCTGCATTTCACAGTATTTAACATTTTATTGTCTAGTGCTCTATCTTCAGTATGCATTTGGACTACTTCTTTAGCCAGCAGCTTTGTGCATATTTATTATGAAAGGAGAAAAAAAGTCCCTTTGACACTGAAGTTTTATCAAGGTAAATGGAATATGATGGCAAAGAGGAACACAGAGTGAGTCTGACAGATAAAATCAATAAGTGAGAAGATTGTGATCTGTTGTGTTGCAACACATTGTCAGAGTAGAATAGCTATGTTCTAACATATATATATATATATATATATATATATATATATATATATATATATATATATATATATATATATATATATATATATATAGACTAAGATATTACTAAGAATCATCATGCGAAGAGTGCAAAACAAAATCAGTCCAGAAACATAGATTATACCAAAGTATTTGACAAAGTAAAGAACCAAGAAATAATCAAAATTTTAGAAAGCATAAACATAGACTGCAAAGGTCTAAGAATAATAAAGAACATGTACTGGCAACAAACAGCGGCCATAAGAACTGGAAACCAATTTGGAATGTTTCAACAAATAAAACAGGGTGTTAGGCAAGGTTGTGTGCTGTCACCAGATTTGTTTAATATTTATAGTGAGATTATTTTAAGATCCATAAGGGGCATGCCTGGAATAACAATCGAAGGTCATAATATAAATAATCTAAGGTATGCTGATGATACAGTCTTAATCGCTAATAGTGAAAATGAGTTACAAGAAATGTTAGACAATATAATGAAAGAAAGCAAAAATAAAGGACTCAGCCTTAATAGCAAAAAGACAGAAGTAATGGTAAAAACAAAGAAAAAGACATCACCTCAATGCAAAATAAAGAGTGGAACAATATTAAAACAGGTAAATGAATTTAAATATTTGGGAACTTTGTTAACCTCAGACGGAAGATGTACAACAGAGGTGAGATGCAGAATGGCTCAGACAAAAGCAGCTTTCCAAAAAATTAGGAAGATACTATGCAATCCATTTTTGACAATCGAAACAAGAAAAAGAGTTCTTAAATGTTATGTAGAGCCAGTCTTAACATATGGTTGTGAATCATGGACAATAGGACAACAGACAAGAAAATTACTGGATGCTGTAGAAATGTGGTTTTACAGAAGAATGTTGAGAACACCATGGACGGCTAAGAAGAATAATGAAAACGTTCTGAAAGAGGCCAAAGCAAAAAGAGAGCTAATTTCCAATATTAGGAAGAAACAATCATCATTTTTTGGCCATGTAAGAGGAAGAGAACAGCTGGAATATATTGTAAGAACTGGGAAAATTTAGGGATGAAAAGATAGAGGGAAGAAAAGAGAAAAGATAACAGACAGCTTAAGAGAATGGCTTGGCAGAAGGTTAATAACAGAAATGATAAATAATTGTCGACCGAGATCGAAAGTTGTGGAGAGACAGATTGGCGGGGGTAGGAATGTGGCTCTCAAACAGAACGCAAACCAGACCGACACATTTAATGCTTGATATACAGTGGACGGGTGTGGACCAGAGGCCGCAGTTAATGGTAAAACAAAGACCAATCTTTATGACAATGACTGCACACACACACAATTGAGAAGTGGAACCAATTCTGTTTACTGGTATCTGAACTTTGACACGTCCAGAAGACTCACACCATTCGAATTTATCATTGAGCTAGCACTATGATTCGGGTAAAGAATGACACTCCAAAGGCTTTCTCTGACAGTGGCGGTGTAGTGTTCCAGTATAATGATATATCATACCCAAATATTTCTGTGAACACTATTGTAGTCACCATACAAGCGACAATGGCACACAGTAAGTTCTCACCGACCTTTTCGCAGGATGAGAGTGCACTGACGGTGTGTGAGGTGCAAACATTTACAGACACCTATTGTCTGAACGGGCATTCTTGGTCGTTTTGTACAGTGTGTGGTGGGAGTAGCCTAAAGGCTGCACCGTCATCATCGGTACGTGTCACGGCAACTGTTCACATTGGATCTATGGACACGACTGCTCCGGGTCTTGTCTTAGTGTCAGTTCTTTATGTGAGGAAAATCCGGAAAATGCAAACATTGCAAACATCCTGGCTATACCTGTGATGACACTTGTCCTGATGGTAATTTTGGGCTACAGTGCGAACAGACGTGTTCTGATGGCTGTGACATCATATGTGACACAGAAAGAGCAGACTGTACGCGCAAGGAAGCGTACTACGGGCCAGACTGCACTCTCAAATGTCCTGACCACTGTTTCAACGACACCTGTGAACAGTCAACCGGGATCTGTTCATGCAAGGGACCCGTTCTACGGGTCAGACTGCACTCTCAAATCTCCGTACAACTGTTTGGACGATATCTGTTAACAGTTCATGGGGGCCGGCGTCTCGTATGTCGATGATTCCCATGTTAAGAAGAGTCTGCTGACTACAACAACAAACCCAAGCATATGGATACCTTAATGTGTACTGGATATTTTCTTTCTGTGCAATTCATTTCTTGGTGTGTTTCATTGCTAGCCAAGGCTCATATCTTGGCTTGTGTGTGTGTGTGTGTGTGTGCTGGCCATGGCTCATATCTTGGTGTGTGTCATGTTAGTCATATCTCATATCTTGGAGTGTCCGTGTTAATCATGTCTCATATCTTTAAGTGTGTATGTGTTTAGTCATATCTCATATCTTAGTGTGTAACTGTGTTAGCCATGTGTAATATCTTTGTGTGTGCATGTTTGGGCTAGTGATATCTCTGTGTGTATGTTTATGTTAGTCATATCTCATATCTTTGTGTGTGCATGTCTGTGTATGTCACATCTCATATCCTTGTGTTTGCATGGCTATGCTAGTCACATCTCATATCATTGTGTGTGCCTATCTATGTTGGTCATATCTCATATCTTTGTGTGCATGTCCATGTTAGACATGTGTCATATATCTTGATGTATGTCAGTGTTAGTCATGCCTCGTATCGCTATGTGCATGTCTGTGTTTGTCACATCTCATATCTTTGTGTGTGCATGTCTGTGTTAGTCACCTCTAGTGACTCGGGCAGATGGTGCTCGTAAACCTGGGAGGGCCAACCATCTAAGGGCAGAATCCCCCTACAGAAAAGATCACCTGCTGCCTTGCAGGAAGATTGGGGACAATCAAAGGCTAGGGAAAGCAAACCTGAATAAAATCGCAGAACACAGTGCAACGTTTTTAACGGGTGTTCAATCAGAGTGGATCTGGCAGACTCTAATTGTGATGTTCTGTTTGTAACACACCTAACCTGACAGCTGAGTTCATGTGAGGAGCTGGAATCCTACTCTGATTTGGTCCTGATCGCAGAGAGAGAGAGACCTACGCCAGCAGGCCTGGTACTTGATGATGATTATATATTTATATATATAGTATACAGTAGGGTATCAAGATTAAACTATTCTGTATGGTTTGTGTGTAGTTTACTTCTGTGTATGTTCATACAAAGATTAAAGACTCTTCTGGCATTACAACAGTTCCATAATATGAGATCTTTGTTCACTCTCTTGTAAGAACAAATTGTTCACATTTTCATATTATTGTTCTATTGCAGGACATTCGTGCAGCCAGCAAGCTTAAGTCTTGTGCAGTAGAGCTGAAGAATCGATTACAATGGGGGGATGAGGAGCTGGACATAATTAAGAAACTAAAATTGCGATACTTCACACCACGAGAAGTAGCCAACTTGTTATACTTTCCTTTAGAGTTTGGTAAGTTCACCTTCTTGTTTAAGAAATGCTCTGTGGATGACATGCCCATTGGTGGCAACATAAATTGGTTCCTTGCAAGAAGGTGCTGTAACTTTGAGTCTTTGCATCCTCTGTTGAATGCATTGCATTTCTTATGATAGCACCTTGATATCTTCTGAGTACATGACTTATGCAGCTCCAAATGTTACTTGTTACCACTGTACATTTCTTCTTGGCATTATGATTTTGTTTGACCAAAAATTTGCATGAAAGTCTCAGGCTGTATGAAATGGTGACAGATGTGATGTTTTCTTTTGAGTTGTTTTACAATGCATTAAGTTGCACATTAAACCAAACTCTGAAAATTGTGTGCTCTCATATATCTCAGTTTAGCTGTGTTGTACTAGGAAAATGTCTGCATGCTGTTTAAATTGGATAAAGCAGTCCTCGCTTTGTTATTCTTTTGTTAATATTATATTATTAGATCCTCCCATATTTTTATATTTTTCACAAGTATGTAAAAATATTTGTTACAAATACCAGCTTATAGTTCTTTATTTTAACTGGTGTATTTCTTAAATTAGTGTAATGTAATATTTCTTTTAGGCTTATGTTTAATTCAGCTTGTTGACTGTATTTGTGCAAACTATTTTTTTATGAAATGTGTTAGTACTTACTGTGTCACCTGCTTATTTTCATCAATATCATTGAGTGCCGTCTCTGCATCAAAGGTTGACTACCATTGAGCACCATTCCTCTCTGTCTCTTGCATTGATAGTGCAGATTGTCAAAGGCTGACGTGTTCATCTTTTGATGTTACTCGTTCATGTTAGTCTTGTTCTGCCTCTTTTACCTTGTATTTTCTCTTCCAAGATTACTTTTAGCAGGCTGCTGTGTCTTTTAACATGCCCCAAAAATCTCATTTGTCATGTTTAAATTGTATTTAGTTCTTTTTTAATTTTTAGTTGTTTTAAGACTTCATCGTTTGTTTTCTTTTCTTTCCATCAAATTCTTCCTATTCCTCTATAAATCCATATTTCAAAGGCTTTAATATTCTGTTCTGTTTTCATGTCTAATGTCCATGTTTCTGCACCATACAGTAATGTTCAGAAGATTTAACATTCTGCTATTCTTAGTTTGCTCCCGTGTGTTACCGGGGCCTCATTATGTGGGAAGTAAAGAATAGTGACACTGTGACCTTCCAGGCATGTCATAAGAGGCGACTAAGGAGGTTGATCGATGGCTTGACAAGCTGTCATTATAAAAAGCATTGTTACAGAAACAGAACCATAGATTTTAGAAGCAGTGATCTCTGCAATATGTGCCATTTTGACACGGAAGGTTTCTGTTTTTGAGATTGTAGTTCTGCCCTATGTGCTGTCTTCGGCTCGAAAATACAATAGATAGATAGATTCTTAGTTTTAGCCCAGTTGTTATTTGTTTTGATGTCAGTATATTTTTCATGGCATTAAAATTACTTTTTGCCATTCCTATTCTTTTGTTTTATTCAATTTTACATTTTCCTTCACTGGTATGTGTGTGTGTCCTAGGTAGTTGTAGCTCTGAACTGTATCCAGGTCTATTCCTTCAATTTTGATATCCACTTGTAGGTTTTGCATATTATTAAAGTTTAGACCTGGCATCTCTCTGATGTTTTTAAAGATTTGCTCAGTATATAGATTGAACAAGCTTGGGCTTTCTTGTCGCTGTTACAGAACCTATCTTTTATCATTATATAGTTTATTTGGGCTAAGATCAATCATAAAAAGACTTTAAAGACTAAAAAGACAGAATATACTTGGAAAATAAACCAATGGAATAGATTGATCAATTTATCTATCTTGAAAGTCACATTGATCGGGAAGGGGATACAAGTAAAGAAATTAGAATCAGAATAGCTAAAGCAGCAATGTCTTTCAGAAGCCTTGAAAAGTTGTGGAAATCAAAACTAATCAGCACAAACACAAAACTTAGGCTATTCAAACCTAATGTACTATCAACCCTTGCATGTGCATGTGAGAGCTGGAAAACAACAAGAGACATAGAAACAAAGTTGGACGCATTCAATAAATGTCTAAGGAAAATATTTGGTATAGCATGGAACGAAATCAAAACAAACAAGGAAATTAGAGAAATCGCCAATCAACCACTAATATCTTCAGTAATCAAGAAAAGACGATGGTGATATGTTGGACATGTGATGACGAGAGATAATAACAAAGCAAGCCCTCATGTGGGAAACAACAGGTAAGAGGAAAAGAGGCCGATCCAGAGAGACACTGAAAAGAACATTGATCAGAGAGGCAAGAGCAGCAAGAATCGGCTCCCTCAATGAGATAGAGTTGCTTGCACAGAAAAGAGACAAATGGTGAGATTTGATCAAAAATCTTTACAAAAATTGAAAACTGCTGGAATAAAAATGTAGATAAAAGAACGAGTATCTGGGTCTTTGCCCTATGGGCCGGCTACAGCTCAAAAGGTCAATAGATAGATAGTTTATTTGATTCATCTTCTTATCTCCAGAGCTCTTTTTTCATTAGTATTCCTACACCTCATTTTTGTATTTAACCTAATTTCTTTGGATTTCCATGTTTCCCAGTGCAATGAAAGCTCCTCTTGCTTTTGATATCCTTATTTTAGTATCCTTTTCTGTTCCTCCCTCTTTAAGATATTAATAATAATAGATATTAATAGTAATAAGATATTACTGCCCAGATATATGTAAGATCAGGTAGAGCTATTTCTCCTAGTTTTATTTGGTTATTGCCAACTGCATTAATTCTCATAATGTTGGTCTTATCTCTATTAATCTTTAGTCCTAGCTGTTGTGATTTCTCATCTAATATACTCATTTTATCCTGCATCTGTTGATGGCTGTGTGATAGGAGAGCTATGTTATCAGCAAAGTCTAAATCATCAAGTTGTTTGGTCAGTGACCACTGGATCCCATTTCTGTTGTTTTGAGTTATTTTCATAATCCAATCTATGGCCAGTAGAAAGAGAAATGGGGACAGAAGTCATCCTTGCCTTACTCCTGTTCTTATTTCAAATGCTTCTGTAAGCTGTCCTTCATGCACCACACTACATTTTGTTCCTTCATACATTGTTTTTATCAGGTTAATAAACTTTATGGGGATTCCGTAATGACTCAGCAACTTCCAAAGCATTCTTCTGTCTAAACTATCAAATGCCTTTTCGTAATCTATGAATCCAATATAAAGTGGCGATTTAGTTCTAAAATTTGTTCAACTATTATACGCAGAGTAGTTATTTGATCAGCACATGATCTGTTCTTCCTAAAACCTGCTTGTTCATCTCTCAAGTGTTTCTCTATAGCCTCTTTTAGTCTCTCCAGAATGATTCTGCCTAATATTTTTCTTGGCACTGATAGTAGCATAATTCCCCTATAATTTGTGCACTCCTGTAAACTTCCTTTCTTTGGTAGTTTGATCATATAACCTTTTCTCCAGTCTTTAGGTATTTCTTCCCTCTCCCAAATTTTATCTAATAGATTATGTAACATCTTGGTAGAGGTGTTAATATCTGCTTTGATGGCTTCCAAGAATTTCATCTGGTCCTGTGGCTTTACCATCTTTTAATAGTTTGATGGCTTTAATTATTTCTTCTTTGCTTGGTTTTCCGCAGTTAACGTGTAACTCTTCTTCTGCTGGTAGTATATCTGGAGGATTATTTGAGCCGGGTCTGTTCAAAAGTTCTTCAAAGTGTTCTTTCCATCTCTCCATTTGTTCCCTTATATTACTAAGCAGATTTCCTTTCTTATCTTTAATAAAGGCATTGGTTGTTTGTATTTTCCACTTAATTTCTTTGTGCTGTTGTACAGTTCTTTCATATTCCCTTTATTTGCTGCTTCTTCTGCCTCTTTAGCTAGTTCATCTATATATTTCCTCTTATCCCTTTTAATGCATCTTCTCACTTTGTTCACCTCTGTGTAAGCTTCCTGTGTTTTAGCTTTATTACTTCTCGTTTTGCTTTTATTTATGTCTGCTTTCTTGTTCTTTCTTTCTTTAATTTTATCCAGGGTCTCTGCTGTCGTCCATGCCTTATTCTGGCACTCTCTTTTCCCCAGTGTTTCTTCGCATGTCTCTTTCCATATATCTTTTACCTGTTTCCAATGATCTTCTATATTTATTGTATTTTCTAGTTGTTGGAGGACTTGGTGTTTGTTTGATATTGTGACTGCAGATTTATCTTTAATTCCTTGTTCTTTAAGAAACCCTACCTTGAAATACTTTCTACCCTTATTCGTTGTAGTACACCTTTTTAGTTTAATTTTAAGTTTGGCTATCTGAAGATGATGATCAGAAACTACATCTTTTCTTCTTCTACCTTTTAGCTCCCAGTGGAGCATAGGTCTTCAGCAAACACTTTCCAAGTCGTTCTGTTTTTTGCAATTCTTTTAAGATCATTCCATGTCTTCCCCATCATCTTCATCTCTGCTTCGCTCTGTCTTCTCCAAGAATTCCTTGGTCTTCCTCTTTGTCTTTTCCCCTGGGGATTCCAAAAAAGGGCCTGTTGTGTAATACTCTCAGTTGGCTTCCGTAGTGTGTGTCCTATCCATCGCCATCGTCTTCGCTGTATCTCTTTATCCACTGGTATTTGACCGGTACATTTCCATAATTCCACATTAGTGACTTTGTCCTGCCATTTCCATCCCTTTATTCTGCGCAAGCATCCATTAATGAAAGTCTGTACCTTTGTGATTGTCAATTTTGTTATTCTCCATGTTTCACAGCCATATAATAGGACCGACTTAACATTTGAGTTGAAAATTTTTATTTTTGTATTTAGCCTAATTTCTTTGGATTTCCATATGTTTCCCAGTGCAATGAAAGCTCCTCTTGCTTTTGATATCCTTATTTGGTATCATTTTTCTGTTCCTCCCTCTTTATCTATATTACTGCCCAGATATATGTAAGATTGTACATCTAGTAGAGGTATTTCTCTTAGTTTTTTGGTTATTGCCAACTGCATTAATTCTCATAATGTTGGTCTTATCTCTATTAATCTTTAGTCCTAGCTGTTGTGATCTCTCATCTAATATACTAATTTTATCCTGCATCTGTTGATAGCTGTGTGATAGGAGAGCTATGTCATCAGCAAAGTCTAAATCATCAAGTTGTTTGGTCAGTGACCACTGGATCCCATTTCTGTTGTTTTGATTTATTTTCATAATCCAATCTATGGCCAGTAGAAAGAGAAATGGGGACAGAAGGCATCCTTGCCTTACTCCTGTTCTTATTTCAAATGCTTCTGTAAGCTGTCCTTCATGCACCAAACTACATTTTGTTCCTTCATACATTGTTTTTATCAGGTTATAAACTTTATGGGGATTCCGTAATGACTCAGCAACTTCCAAAGCATTCTTCTGTCTAAACTATCAAATGCCTTTTCGTAATCTATGAATCCAATATAAAGTGGGGATTTTAGTTCTAAACTTTGTTCAACTATTATACGCAGAGTAGTTATTTGATCACCACATGATTTGTTCTTCCTAAAACCTGCTTGTTCATCTCTCAAGTGTTTCTCTATAGCCTCCTTTAGTCTCTCCAGAATGATTCTGCCTAATATTTTTCCTGGCACTGATAGTAACATAATTCCCCTATTATAAGTTTGTGCACTCCTGTAAACTTCCTTTCTTTGGTAGTTTGATCATATAACCTTCTCTCCAGTCTTTAGGTATTTCTTCCCTCTCCCAAATTTTATCCAATAGATCGTGTAACATCTTGATAGATGTGTTAATATCTGCTTTGATGGCTTCCGAAGGAATTTCATCCGGTCCTGTGGCTTTACCATCTTTTAATAGTTTGATGGCTTTAATTATTTCTTCTTTGCTTGGTTTCCACAGTTAACGTGTAACTCTTCTTCTGCTGGTACTTTTGTCGCCAGTGGCTCGGCATAAACAAAATAAAATGTACGCATTTATCTGCGACACTTCCAACAGCCAGAAGAAAATTTTTTTCCACCATTTAACAGTTTTGCGTTTAAAGACACAGTAATATGCCACCTTCTGGTCTAGTTTGTCGCACCCATTCATATTTCTGTTGTAGAAATAAATCATTTCTGGCTTGTTTACATCTTTTACTGCTTTTGTTTGCACTCTGGCATCAGAGGATACCATCACAACATTTTTTTTTGCCTTCTTATCTCTGAATGCAACACGAGCTTGGTTTTATCATTATGCATGTACTATTTCATTGCTCTGTGCTCCAGAGATAATGTTTTGGTTTCCTGCGGAAAGCCAGCACGACGAACATTGACAGTCCCAGTATAGTACTGCTTTTTCAAAAGAAGGTGATCAATCAATTTTCGTGTGGTGTAATAGCGATCAGTAAAGATTTTATGTCCTGTGCCAACATGCTCCAATAAAGTGTTGAAAACTTGTACAGCATGTCCACCATCTGCATCAGCCTCAGGATTGTAGGAAGTGTTTCTTCCAAAATAGGTTAGAATGTTGACAACATAACCCATGGCAGCGTCGCATAGACCAAAGGTCTTGATGTGGTACTTGCTTGGCTTCGAGGCATTGAACTGCTTGAACTGCCATCTACCCTTATAGACTATGACCATCTCGTCAATGCTAAGTTCCTGAAAGGGATAGAAGGCTTTTCAGAACTTGCAAAGGAGCAGATTCATGAATGGTTCTATCTTTTCTTTGCCTTCTGCTGCCTCATCACCACAGTGCAACATTGTGTGGTATATGTCCTGGAATCTATCTCGATTGAAAGCATGGTGGATCCAAGGAATATACAATTCTGCTGATAGTGACCAATAGTCAGCAATAGAGGAAGCTTTGAACAAACCCATATATATCAGCACTGCCAAGAACTTGTCAAGTTCAGGTCTTGTGATGTCTTGCCACCTTGCAAACACAGAGCGCTTGCGTGCAGGAGTGTTGATATCAGTTCTTTTCTTTGCATAAGAATTGATGCTAGATAACAAAGTTTCACAAACTTCATCATCAAAACAATGACCCAAAAAAATCCAATGCAGAGGAAGAATCTGTGAGGTGCTCAAGACTAACTCCTGGCTTTCGCAGTGGATGAAAGCGAAAGTTATTTTCAGTGCTGCCAGTTGTAATTTCTGACCACTCAGACTCAGCTGGGATGATAGGTCTAGATGAGCTAGGCCTGGCAGTTGGGTTAGATGTGGCTTTCTTGGTATTTTATCACTTCCTCTGCCCCTACCTCTACCTGCAGCTGCTTTTGGTTTTTTTGGTTCTGAAGGAATGTATTCCTCATCACTGTCAATATTCACAACATGAGACTTTCATTTTCCTCTACTGAAAAATTGATAATATCTGGATCACTGTCATCACCATTGTTGTTATCAACACTTAGCTGAACTATCATCGGAATCATCAAGAAAATTTAATTGACAAGCTTCATCAGCCGTCATCAACTGACTTTTAGCATTACAATCACTGCTACCAGAAGCCATTTCGATCAGCTGATTTTTGTTTACAATTTTTTTTACGATAAACACTAATTCCAAATGAAAAAATCACACGTTAGACTACGACTTTCCACTTGAACCTCGTGGGGAAGAAGGAAGGAACTCTCCAGTGAAGAAATCTATATAAAATAGTCAATCTAAATATAGGAATACAGTTTGTTGACGGTTTTACACTATACAAATTATGTTTGGCGCACTATACGGCTGATCGTTCGCAATTGAAATGGATTTGGCGCACCATACGGCGGATCATACGGAAAGAGTTAATAATCAAAACCTATTCCATCTAAGAATGCTATTTAATAAAATTTTAGCTGAAGAAAAAGTTCCTACAAACTTGAAGAAAGGAATCATTAATTACCTAAAAAAGGTAATCTTAAAGATTACAATAACTGGAGAGGAATTAAGCTTTTATCGGTTGCCTCCAAAGTTTTCTGTGGAGTCATGCTGAACAGAATAAAGATGTTGTAGATAGTATAATGCACAAAGAACAAGCAGGATTCAGAAAGCTGTCTTGACCAAATATTCGCTCTAAGGATTCTACTAGAAGAAATACAGAAAAACAACAACCACTAATCTGCGATTTCATTGATTTTTAAAAAAAGCGTTTGACAGCATACATAGATTATCCTTGTGGAATATCTTGAAACATTATGGAATACCACAAATATTACTAACATTATAAAAGACATATATGATGGCTATGCTTGCACAGTTCACACATAGGAGGAAATGAATGATTGGTTTTGAATTGTAATGGAAGTCAAACAGGGATGTATACTATCACCATTGCTATTTCGAACTACCATTAACTACATAATGAGTAAATGTTGCAATGGCATAATGGCATTAAATGGTATGACAAGAATTACTTGGAAGATCTAGATTTTGCAGATGATATAGTGCTCCTAAGTGACAATATCAACAAGATGCAAAATATCAGATGCCTTATCATCCATGGCGGATCAAATAGGACTTGAAATCAACAGGGATAAAACAAAAATAATGAAAAATAACAATACTCCATGAAATGGTCATGAGTAAAGTGTGAATTTCTAAGTTTGACTGGGCTACTTTCTGTATCAAAGACTGTAGGTTTGGGCATTAGACATCTGATGATACAAGGATAGGAGCCGTCAAGAAGAGGCCTTAATGGGCGATGTAGAGAGAGAGAGTATTGAGAGGATGTTTTCCAACAGGTTCTGAAGTTACTATCATCAAGTGGAGGACGATGAGAAGTAGTTGTGTGGTTAGATTATACTTAGAACTATGTATGATATAGATGAAATGTCTTAAACCCATTTAGCCACAGATGCAAGATTCTGGAAATAGTTTATAGTCATGTTAAAATATGATGTGGACTTTAATTGGACACAGCAGTAAGAACCATGTTAAGACTATTAACCATGAGACAAGACAGTAGTTAATGAAATATTGAGTAGACTGTTCTACTAGATTCTGATGATTGGATATGAGGCATTATAGTAACTATGAGATGAGAGCTGAGAACTTGTGTGGATAGCTTCTAGGAACATTAGATTGTGAAGAAACTTGCTATTGTAGAGAGCATATGGGCATACAGTTTCAAAGTATATTATGTGTAGTTGTTACAAGTGATTGTATTATTTTGAACTGAGACGTCTCGCCTGTTGTAATTTAGTAAGATAGATGTGATGTAAAAGGTTGGAAATGTAGACAGTTATAGTATATAGGAATCTCTTCCATCAGCAAGTTATATCCCTCCATCGATAGAAAAGTAAATGATCTCAGTTACATATTATTATTTATATTTATTCTATCTATCTATCTATTGTCCTTTCGAGCCGAAGACGGCACATAGGGCAGAACCACAATCTCAAAAACAGAAACCTTGCGTGCCAAAGTGGCACATATTGCAGAGATCACTGCTCTAAAATATATGGTGCTGTTTCCATAACAGTAATTTTTACAATGACAGCTTGTCAAACCATCGATCAACCTCCTTAGTCGCCTCTTGCGACATGCCTGGAAGGTCACAGTGTCACTATTCTTTACTTCCCTCATAATGAGACCCCGGTAACACATGGGAAATATTTATTACTGAGAACTTTTAAATCCATTACATTGATGTTGAACCTGACACCGGCAGTCAGCTATGTGTCACTGACCACTTTCAGGCCAGGTCATATTGGACATTTGAACCCCTTTTCTTCCTTACAATTGTACGATTGCTCATTTGTTCTATTTTAGTGGTGAGGCAAACAAATAGTAGACTATATATGTTGCTAAACTTTGAAGAATACCCTAGAATAATGTCACACAAATTACAGTTATTTTAAAGTAATAAAAATACTGTCACCAAACAAAATACTAAAAAAAGAAATAATGTTCACTTGACAGACACACTACAAGACATCATTCTAGTGTGCCTCTTTTTTCTTTATGGAAAGAAAAATGAATTGGTGTATTATTTAATTTGGCATATCAGTAGTTGTTACCTCTGCAGTTCATTTATTCATCTGGTTAGAGTCACAAGATTACACCCAAGCCTGCATACTAAGTGATTAAATGAGCATGATAAGAAAAGTGGAGGCAGGCTCTGTACGCAGGCAATGGGTAGAGTCATTGCAGAAGTGAAAAATACGTAGGGTCCTATACATATATATATACATCCTGGGCATGCAGGAGTACGGGGAAATGAAAGAGCGGACAGGTTGGCTAGCTGCGGTTGTCGTTGAAGACGGTCAATCAATGGATCGGGCAGACGTCATCAATGCCCTCAGAGATGTGGGAAGGGCACAAGACTTAAGACAACCATGAGTCCATGTAACTCCTTTGGATGAAGAGATGATCTAAGATGGGTGTAACCAGAAATGAGAAACTTAGTGGGTGTATAAGAAGACTTATCAACCACACAGAATTGGAGTCGTCAGTGTTGGACACTGCGGGACTTACTGAGGAGGGAATCTAAGCACCTTCGGACATGTTTGGAGTGCAATGATGATGACCTGCAAATAACTCAAGTCATGTGTTCTCTAAGATTATCATGAACAGATTCAGGGACGTGGTTGGTACTGTTTTGCAAGCAAAACAAGATTCAGAATAAAAGCTGCTTTGATCACATTTTTAGTCTAAGAATCTTACTGTGGAAAATGTTGAGAAACAAAAACTAATAGTTCTAACTCCATTTTCTTCAGAAAGGCATTCAATAGTATATACAAGTACAAAGTATATAAAACTCACCATAGAATATTTTCAAGCTATGTGAAATACCACCATAAATCATTGACATTAACATATGAGAGATTTATGCAACTCACGCAGAAGAACTGAATAAATGGTTCCAAATGGTGATCAAACACAAGACAATGAGCCTTCAATAAGCATTGCGAGAACACCAGACCCAAGGATCAACTACAATAAAGATGGATCGATGGAATATTAGAAGCACTATGAAACATAACAGCAGCAGAAGAGCAAAAGACTGCAAATTATATCTCCCCTCAATGCTGAAAGGCAAATGAGGAAGGAAAGAATAAGTAATATGTAAACCAGTCTTCCATTCAATAGCATAAACTGTCTTATAATAAATATAATAAGCAATCAATTATAACAATTTAAGCATCAAATAAAAGCACCGTACACCTTTACACATGAATTTGCTGACAACATAGTTATTAGCCAATGTGAACACAAATCAAGAAAAAAAAACTGACACCCAATTTTCAACAGCTAGCAGAATAGGACTTTGAGATCAAGCAAAAAATAGAGGAGCAAAAATCTACTTACTCAAGAATAAAAAGTATATTTGGAAGGTAAAGCTGTAGAATAATCAGAGATCACAAAGCAAGCCATCAAATGGGAAACAAGAAGACAAAGAGAGAGAGGCTAACTTTGAAAGAATGAAAAGAACACTGACAACTAGGAGCAAAGATAGCAAGCCATGAGTTGAGAATCCTGCCCAGAGTAGTTCCTTATGAGAGGTAAACTATGCACTCTGTGTGGTGTCTGATAAAAGTGGAAACATGTAGGAAGCTAGAAGATAAAGAAATTTGAAATGTAATGTATGCCACGTTTGAAAGCAAACAAAAAGGAGGGTGACATGCTGTGCATTCAAGAGTAATGTTAAGAGATGAATTATTTAGCCTGCCAGAATGTGCTAACAATGCATGTTTGAACTCAGCAGCATCAGACCTCTGTATGGAGACATAACTTAGCACTTGCTACCACAACCTCAATTGTTTGCCAATATACTTTAATATTATGTAGAGTAATGGTTATGTTGCTAATCATATTTCTTTCTCTTTCCCCCCCCCCCCCCCCCCCAAATTGTTTGCCAATATACTTTAATATTATGTAGAGTAATGGTAGCTGTCATTGTAAAAAGTATTGTTATGGAAACATCGCCATATATTTTAGAGCAGTGATCTGTGCAATATGTGCCACTTTGGCGCGCAAGGTTTCTGTTTTTGAGATTGTGGTTCTGCCCTATGTGCCGTCTTCGCTCGAAAGGACAATAGATAGAGTAATGGTTATGTTGCTAATCATATTTCTTTCTCCCCCCCCCCCCCTCAAATTGTTTGCCAATATACTTTAAAATTATGTAGAGTAATGGTTATGTTGCTAATCATATTTCATTCTCTCCCCCCCCCCCCCCCCCCCTCAAATTGTTTGCCAATATACTTTAATATTATGTAGAGTAATGGTTATGTTTGGTTTCCGGTTGTTTCCAAAATGGAGGAATTATTTTTCTCCGGCTTGGTATAGAACCGTTGATCAGAGGTTTAACAAGCCGCTATCGTAAAAACGATGTTGTTAATGAAACGTAGACCTGATACAGAATGTGTAAATTAGCAGTAGATAGTAGTGATAGTTTTTTTCGGCCCTAAAACAACAACAAAAATAGGATTCTGGAATGTGCGAACAATGGCCGCTCCGACGAAACATGCACAGGTCGCGAGCGAGATGGACAGATACGATCTAGATATTTTAGGATTAAGCGAAATGCGCTGGCCTGGAACAGGTAGGAGATCTATTGATAATAAAATAGTAGTTTTTTCTGGAAGGGAAGATGGAAAACACCGTGAAGGAGTAGGCATAATGATGACAGACAAAGCTGCAAGAAGTTTATTAGAATGGGAACCGGTAAATAGCCGTCTGATACGAACACGATACAAAACAAAACATGGAAGACTTTCAATTATTCAATGTTATGCGCCTACTAACGAAGCTGATGATGAAGTTAAGGATGATTTTTATAACCAACTGCAACAACTTATAAACAAAATACCAAAACACGATCTTTTAATTGTAATGGGAGACTTCAACGCCAAAGTAGGACAAGATAACGCAGGAGTGGAACATGTGATGGGGAGAGAAGGCTGTAATACAACAAGTCAGAATGGAGAAAGATTAATAGAATTATGTTTAATAGAAAATTTAGTTATAGGTGGGACATTATTTCCACATAAAAATATCCACAAAACAACATGGATATCTCCTGATGATAGAACATCAAATCAAATTGACCACCTATGTATTAAACAACAATTCAGATCATCATTAATAGATGTAAGAGCATACAGAGGTGCTGATGTTAATAGTGACCACAACCTGTGCATTGGGAAAATAAGATTAAAATTTAGAAACCAACAGAAGAGGTCAATTACACATAAATTGATAGTCATAAACTGAAAGATGAAGCAATAAAGGAAAAGTTTAACATAGAGCTAAGTAATTGTTATTCAGCACTTGGTGAAATAGACTTAGATATCAATGAAATGTGGGACTCACAGAGCAAAATACTAATGACAGCAGCAGAAGCAAGTGCTGGACTGAAGAAAATGGAAAAACGAGCTTGGATCTCAGACACCACATGGAAATACATCAAAGAAAGAAGAGAAGCGAAGAGAGCCATGACTAATGTAAAGACAGATCTTGGAAAGGTTCTGGCAAAAGCAACATACAAAGAATTAGACAACAAAGTGAAAAGTTCGGCAAGAAGAGATACAAGAGCTTATATAGACAACTTGGCAGAGAAAGCAGAGACAGCTGCAATTACAGGAGACAGCAGAACTCTTTATACTGTACAAAAGATGCTAACAAACACCTATACATCCAGTGGAACACCAATTCTAGACAAATCTGGATTAATGCTAACAACAAGCGCAGACATAAAAGCCCGTTGGGCGGAACACTTCAAAGAAATTCTTAACCGTCCACTACCTCACAGTTTAATAGATTTTGAAGCTGAAACACCAGCAGCAGAATTAGATGTAAATTTAGATGACTTCACCTTGAGTGAAATAGAAACCACCTTAAAGCTAATGACCAATAACAAGGCTGCTGGAGAGGATAAGTTAACAGCTGAGATCCTCAAGGCAATTGATAGCCATAATTTAATACATCTCCAAAAATGTTCAACATCATTTGGAAAACAGAGAAGACGCCTCATAAATGGAAAAAAGGAATCATTGTTAAGATCCCAAAAAGGGCAATCTTAGAGATTGTAACAATTGGAGAGGCGTGACACTTTTGTCAGTTGCCTCAAAATTATTCTGTAAAATCATCCTAAATAGAATAAAGGATTCAATAGATACAGTAATGCGTGAAGAACAGGCTGGGTTTAGAAAAGGGAGAAGCTGTCTTGACCACATTTTCACTCTACGACTTATATTGGAGGAACACATTGAAAAGCAAAAACCTTTTGTACTTAACTTCATCGACTTCAAAAAAGCATTTGATAGTATTCATAGAGATTCTTTGTGGAAAATTCTGAAGCAATATGGCTTACCATCAAAAATCATAAATATTATCAAAGACATGTATGATGGTTACACATGTGCAGTTCGAACAGAGGAAGGACTGAGCGAATGTTTCCCAATAGAAACTGGGGTTAAACAAGGATGTATTTTATCGCCCTTGTTATTTGGAATTGTTATGGACTTCATAATGAAGAAATGCTGCACTGGTAATAAAGGCATCGAATGGATACAAGGAGACCATTTGGAGGACCTGGACTTTGCTGATGACATAGTTCTCATCAGCAATCAGATAAAAACGATGCAGGAAAACACAAATGAACTATCATCAATAGCCAGCAAAATTGGGCTTGAGGTCAATCATGAAAAGACTAAAGTCATGAAAAGTTTAATTCCAACAAGTGACAAAATATACATGGAAAACAAACCAGTAGAAGAGATCGATCACTTCATCTATCTTGGAAGTCACATTGATCGAGAAGGGGATACGAGCAAAGAAATTAGAATCAGACTGGCTAAAGCAGCAATGTCTTTCAGAAGCCTTGAAAAGTTGTGGAAATCAAAACTCATTAGCACAAACACAAAACTTAGGCTATTCAAATCAAATGTACTATCAACCCTTACGTATGCGTGTGAAAGCTGGAAAACACAAGAGATATAGAAACAAAGTTGAACGCATTCGAAAATAAATGTCTAAGGAAAATACTTGGTATAGAATGGAACGAATTCAAAACAAACGAGGAAATTAGAGAAATCGCCAATCAACCACTAATATCTTCAGTAATAAAGAAAAGACGATGGTCATACGTTGGACATGTGATGAGAAGAGATAATAATCGAATAGCAAAGCAAGCCCTCATATGGGAAACAACAGGTAAAAGAAAAAGAGGAAGACCCAGGGAGACACTGAGAAGAACATTGATGAGAGAGGCAAGAGCAGCAGGAATCGGCTCCCTCAATGAGATAGAACTGCTTGCACAGAACAGAGACAGATGGCGAGATTTGATAAAATATCTTTAAAAGAAAACTGCTAGAACAAAAATTCATATAGGAGAAGGTGTATCTTGGTCTACGCCCTATGGGCCGGTTACGGCTCGAAAGGCCATAGAGATGAATGGTTATGTTGCTAATCATATTTCTTTCTCCCCCCCCCCCCCCTCAAATTGTTTGCCAATATACTTTAATATTATGTAGAGTAATGGTTATGTTGCTAATCATATTTCTTTCTCTCTCCCCCCACCCCCTCAAATTGTTTGCCAATATACTTTAATATTATGTAGAGTAATGGTAGCTGTCATTGTAAAAAGTATTGTTATGGAAACATCGCCATATATTTTAGAGCAGTGATCTGTGCAATATGTGCCACTTTGGCGCGCAAGGTTTCTGTTTTTGAGATTGTGGTTCTGCCCTATGTGCCGTCTTCGGCTCGAAAGGACAATAGATAGAGTAATGGTTATGTTGCTAATCATATTTCTTTCTCCCCCCCCCCCCCTCAAATTGTTTGCCAATATACTTTAATATTATGTAGAGTAATGGTTATGTTGCTAATCATATTTCTTTCTCCCCCCCCCCCTCAAATTGTTTGCCAATATACTTTAAAATTATGTAGAGTAATGGTTATGTTGCTAATCATATTTCATTCTCTCCCCCCCCCCTCAAATTGTTTGCCAATATACTTTAATATTATGTAGAGTAATGGTTATGTTGCTAATCATATTTCTTTCTCCCCCCCCCCTCAAATTGTTTGCCAATATACTTTAATATTATGTAGAGTAATGGTTATGTTGCTAATCATATTTCTTTCTCCCCCCCCCCCCTCAAATTGTTTGCCAATATACTTTAATATTATGTAGAGTAATGGTTATGTTGCTAATCATATTTCTTTCTCTCCCCCCCCCTCAAATAGTTTGCCAATATACTTTAATATTATGTAGAGTAATGGTTATGTTGCTAATCATATTTCTTTCTCTTCCCCCCCCCCCCTCTCAAATTTTAGATTTTCCATCTGGAATATCTATAATACAGAAATACAGAGTTTTAGGAAACAGCCTCAATGTACATGTTGTATCTGAGCTGATCAAATTGATGACTCAAAAAATTGAAACATGATAGAAGCATGCATTACAAGTAGGAGTTCCTGTTTGTAATAATGAACAGAAATGGTCATTTTATTTTTTAAAATCATATGAGAAAAAAATTCAGATACCATGTCTATTTTTGTTGTTGTTGACATGCAAAATTAGAATCAATGGACTTGAAATAAACCAGTTGTGAAATGTTAAAGATATTTTATTGTTCTTTTTCATGTGCAGAAATACATATTGCATGCCTGCTTTGTTGTGAACTCTCAAATAGTTTAACATGAAATAATTAAAAATGACACAATGACAATGTAACAGATATCATGGTTATTTAGATAACTCTGTATCTTTTATCTTATGCTGTTGCATAAATATCAAATGTATATAATGAGAACAAGCAAAAGCTAAAAATGTCATTTAAGGCTTACTTCATATAATGTGCCAGTGTGAGAATTCTTGCTGTGCGACTTGTGTTTGTGTGTTTATAGGTCGATACCTCAACCTATGCTTAATCTTCTCCAGAGCATGTGAGAAAAGTTAGACCTAACTTTCTTTAGCACATTAAATCTCCTGCCCCCCATCAAGGCCAGCTCCTTGTCGTGGGAATGGGGCTTAATAGTCACCAGGGACTGAAAACCAATTTTGGCCAGGCCTTCCTACACCTGAGCAAGACCACAGTCTGCTCTAGCAAGTTTAAGTGCTGAAGTCGGAGGCAACCAGCCAAAAGGCGAACTACAACAATCAGAACAGGATACCATGCACTCACGCCAATGGGAAGCATGTCTGTAACTGCAAATCGATATGGCACTCGCCCTGTGATTGACACTCAGGCAGGTGCAGCGCCGGGCCCTTAGCCTCAAAAGGGCCCAACCACTATTACTGGATGTCCTTCTCAATTGCTCTGTGGAGTCAGGGGGTGAGAGAATAGAGCTACTTGCCAATCCAAACTAAGACCACTCAAAATAATGCATTGGAATGCTGAAGGCATCGGCATCAAAAGGGATGGGTACAGTAAAAAGATAAGAGTTAGAAAATATCCTGCATGAAGGACAAGTAAGCAAATGCTGTTTGCAGGAAACCCATCTAAACAACGACATAGCCTTGAAGATTAGGGGATACCAATGCTACCGATATGACAGAAAAAACAGACAAACAGGTGGAATATTGACACTTGAAAAGAACACCATGAATGCATGTCAGCTTGAAGTGTATATGGATGGGGCGGAATATCAAATACTGCACCTCAGGACAGAAAGTACAGACTTTCATCTACTTAACTACTACTGTCCGAGTGACCGCCCACTAGCACTAGACATAATTCCATTAAAAGAAAGAATAATTGTATGTGGAGACTTTAGCAGCCATTCACAGAGCTGGGGCTATGAACATATGGACAAAAGAGGTGAACAACTTGAAAATTGGCAGGAGGACAATGGGCTTATACTATTAAACTAGACAACAGATCCACCAACATTCTATTCCAGATCATGATTGGAATATCACACATACTGTTGGGAAACAACTTGAAGGCAGCGACCACCGACCAGTCTTTTTAGTAGTGCAAAATGAGGCCATCAGTGAGAGCAGCGCTCTCTCCAGATGGAATTACAAAAAGGCAGACTGGAAAATGTATCGACGTTACACCAGTGTACTGACTAAAGATCTAAATACAGACAGAGACATAAAAAAAATAGTTGATGAATTCAGTAGACTAATAATACAAGCTCCCAGTGAAACGATACCTAGAGGGGCACGGAAACACTACAAACCATACTGGAGTAGTGAACTAGAGCAACTTCACAATGACATGGAAATATCTCGCACAATATAACACATGAAAAGAGGCAACGCTCCAGGTCCCGACAATTGAGTTATTTGCGGGTCATCATCATTGCACTCCGAACATGCCCATAGGTGCTCAGATCCCCTCCTCAGCAGTGTCCAGCGACTGACGACTCCAGTTCTATGTTGGTTGATAAGTCTTCTTATACGGCCACTAAGTTTCTCATTTGTGCCCATCTTAACTCCCATCTCTATCATCCGAAGAAGTGACGTGCTCTTACCATATCTCGGAGGGCATTGATGATGTCCACCCGATCCATTGGTTGCCCGTCCTCAACGACAGCACAGCTAGCCAACCTGTCCGCTCTTTCATTTCCCCGTACTCCCGCATGTCCAGGAACATAGACAAAGGTGACCTTACGTATTTTGGATATCTGCAACGACTCTACCCATTGCATGCATATAGAGCCCGCCTCCACTTTTTTTATCATGCTCATCGAATCACTCAGTATACATGCGTGAGTGTAGTCTTGTTTCTCTAACCAGTTGAATGCCTTGGTCACTACCATCACCTCCATTGTCATGCTACTCGTGGTCATGATGAATGCACCACTGTCTTCTTTGACTATTCTGCCTGCCGAGTGTGCTGTAAATGCCCATGCACTTCTTTGGTGTTGTATTACAGATCCGTCTGTATAGATGACTGCATCTTTCACATCGGTGTTATTGCAGATGAGACCGTTGACCTCAGCATTAACCACGACCGGGTTCTGTTCCCTACTTTTCCTGTCGAGTGTGACAATACACGAGAAAGTTTTCTTGAACGACGTAGGCACCGGTATCCACTCCTCACCAACGCTGATATTGGTAAGTCCACAGACCTGTTTGATGACATCTTCTGCTCGGCCCACCCATGATTTGCCTGAAAATATTGCTAAGAATCATCGTGAGATGTGTAAGGAACAAAATAAAACCAGAAATAAGTGAGGAATAATGTGGATTTGTGGAAGGAAAGGGCACCTATAATGCAATATACATCTTAAGAACATTGATAGAAAGATCTATAGAGGTAAAGAAAGATCTATATATGTGCTTTATAGACTACACAAAAGCATTTGACAAAGTGAAGCATGCGGAAATAATCAATATGTAGGAGAAATTAAACACTGATGGCAAGGATCTGCGAATCATAAAAAACATGTACTGGCAACAAACAGCAGCTATACGAATTAGCAACCAAACAGGACAATTCCAATATATAAAACAATGAGTGGGCTGTTATTAAATATAATTGTATGGCAAATGGGTATTTGGAATAAAGATATGTCCATTTTATTTTTTTTACCCCCAAAAAATGATGCCTAAATTTTCCAGAGATGTATAATATTGTAGAATTTCCAAGGAGTAAAGCGTGTGTTAAGAAAATAGTTTCTGTTATGAGCAGCATGTCATCAAAGGTTTTCTCTATATGAAGAGTTCAGGTAGTGAGAGCTGTGATATTATAATACATATATATTAGATACATATTATAAGACATTTTCTCATGACGTGTTACAAGTTTTATGAGAACAAGATGGAAGATCAAAATTTGCTGCATAAGATAACTTCATCAGTCTTTAACCCCATGGACAGGACAAAGAAGAGTACTAGACTTTGCTGGCACAATGAATAAAAAATACATCTCCCTGTCATAATCAGCAGGTAGAGAACACAGGTCTACATATTAGGTCACATATCACACAGTACTTTAAAAGATGGAAGTTGAGTCTGACATTGTAAACAATTGGAAAGTTGGATTTAGGAGTGAAGATGCTCATATCATACAAGTGGACTGGCCATTATTTCAAGAACAAAACAGCAAAACCTCAGGAGCCCAGATTAATTAGGAAAGCCGACAATTTATATTTGCTAATTTTATGACCGATAACTTTTTATTAGTATGTTCATGCAAATGTTATCATTTTCTACATTATGTCCATAATAATTTATTGGATTATTTTTAATCCCACTGCAACACATGTAAAAGTCTCCAATAATTTGTCTAGTCCAAGGTGATGTTCTGTAGATTGGCAGATTTCTATCTATCTTTCGTTCGCCTGAAGTATTGTCTATACCTGCAATGTCATTTCCTGTATAAATGTTACTATCTTTTGTAAATTCTTGCAGTGGCCCATATAGTTTTGTCTGTAGTGTTGTTTATATGGGTCAATGGATTTTCCTCAGTCTCCTATATTCAGTGCAGTCTTGAAGTATGTGTTCAGCAGCCTGTCCACATGTACAAGTAGTTGAGGTGCCGATCTTGAATTTTGTATACATGTGACTATGGAGTCGATTGTGTCCTGTTCTGAGGCGTATAATGATAACTTGTTCATATCTATTCATATTATGAAAGGCGTCCTGATTTGGGGCTTGTGGTCCTCTGATTTATTTGATTATCTGTTTCTTATGACGGTATGTAACCAGTGTATCTAGTTGTGTGCCTGTTGAACATTCCTTTGCCAACTGATCTGCTTTCTCATTTCCTGGTATTCCACAGTGAGATGGGATCCACTGCCGGGCAACCCTAATGTGCTTGCAGAGTTCAGTCAATATGGTCTGCAGATATGGTAATTTTCTGGATTGTAGTGCCTGGAGTACTGATCTTCTATCTATTGACATTTCGAGCCGTAGCCGGCCAATAGGGCGTAGACCAAGATACTCATTCTCTTATCTGAATTTTTGTTCTAGCAGTTTTCAATTCTTTTAAAGATATTTTATAAAATCTCGCCATTTGTCTCTGTTCAGTGCAAAAGCTCTATCTCATTGAGGGAGCCGATTCCTGCTGCTCTTGCCTCTCTCATCAATGTCCTTCTCAGTGTCTCTTTTGGTGGTCTTCTTTTCCTCTTACCTGTTGTTTCCCACATGAGGGCTTGCTTTGCTATTCGGTTATTATCTCTTCTCATCACATGTCCAACATATGGCCATCATCTTTTCTTTATTACTGAAGATATTAGTGGTTGATTGGCGATTTCTCTAATTTCCTAATTTAAAAAAAAAAAAACTAATCTTGCATCTGTCAAAAACACTACAGGTTGTGGGCTAAGATTACTGTTCAGCAGTTTTTCTATTGCCAACTTGATTGCTTGGATTTCTGCATCATAATTGTGACAATATTTCCCTGTTGCTATTTTATTCATATCCCTAGTGTGGGGGACTGGTTAGTCTCAAGGCAATACGCCAGCCTCGAGACAGAGAGATTGTGTGTTCAAATCCCGGCTGCACCGGTTGGGATTTTTATTTATGATTTCTCTCTGCGGCAACCCCTGGTCTCAGCAGCGAGGCCCGGCTTGAAACGTCAATTACTCACTGACGGAAAAAAATATGAGTACCTCTGAAGACGGAGTTATCTGCCTGTGCGGTGAGGGACCCCTGTGCACACGGCTGCCAGGGAAAAATGGATTAACATGCAAAACTCAGTTCCTAGTCTCTAGGGGCTTTGTCAGAGGTAAAAGCTGGCGAACGAAAAAAAAAAATATCCCCAGTGTTATTTGGGTACTCGATATATGCATCTGCTCCCCCATTCTTTACTGCATTCTGTGCTGATCCATCTGTGTACACACGAATCCATAGGTCTTGTGGGTATTCTTCATCCAGGAAACTGGGAGTTATTGTTTTATGCCGTAGAATATTCTGTTCCTCTTTGTCAACTATTCTTTTCACTTCTGTCTGTATTTGTATTGATAATCCTGACTCATCTGTCCAGTGAGTCTGTTCTGGTATGGGTAGTAGGGGGTTAACAACTCTTGGCATGTCTGGTGTTTGTCTACAAATACGCATGGCTTGGTGGATAAAACTGCTTCTCTTAAATTGTCCCAATGCAAGATTTTGGAATTGGTCCTTCATTGGATGTCTCGGCATGCATGCAAATTTGTCTGCCTGTATCAGCACCTTTGTGTCCCTCTGTTCTCTCAGTGCTGGTATCCTCCACTATTTCTCCATCTTCAATATTGATGTTGATTTCATTGCTCCTGTGATGACCCTTAGTGCCTGGTTTTGTACTTTATCCAGTTCTTGCAATGTGGTGTTTGATGCTGAACACCATGTGCATGATCCATATTCTAGATGTGGGCGTATACTCTGTTGATAAACTTTACTGAGTTTTTTTTAAAGATTTGCTCAGTGTATAGATTGAGCAAGTTTGGTGATAGGATGCATCCCTAGTAGTAGGTGTGGCTGTTTATGACCCCCCAAAAGTACATGTGCATGCAACGAAAGACAATAGATTTGGCACCGATACTGCACGAAACTTGCACCAAATCCGTGCCAAAAAAAAAAAAAAAAAATTTTTTTTTTAATTCGCTATTTTTTCGAAATTGATTATTTTTTTGGGAGAAAATTTTTTTTTGGTTCGTCAGTTTGTCGAAACGGTCTACTGTGTCTGAGAGATTAACGCAGGTAAATTCGAAAGATCGTGTCTCGCTGGTAATCGGCTTATCGCTCCGTGCGGGTCCGGTGATCGCCTCTCGCGGTGTGATATTTGTGAAAGAGTATTTTAAAAGAGTATATTTGTGAAAGTAAAAATTCAGAATTATTTAAAAAATATGTATTTGTGAAAGTAAAAAAAAAAAACTCAGAATTATTAAAAATAAAAAAAAATAAAAAATAGTCTCCCACCAGGATTCGAACACGGGACTGCGTGACAGGCCAGGCACTTACCACACGGTCCACTTCGTCACTTTGTCGAACGGTCTACTGTGTCTGAGAGATTAACTCAGGTAAATTCAAAAGATCGTTTCTCGCTGCTAATCGGCTTATCATGCGGTTCGTTTATTGTAGTATCGCTAACATCATGTGCCAGGATAGCGGTTCTTGGGGAAAGATTATTGGTCGTGTGTGTTATCGCTACCAACATCATCATGTGTCGTGTAGTAAGGTGTGCTAATATTAAATAGTGACGCTCGCTCTTTCTCATTCAATGTAAAGCAAAACAAAATTCTATATTTCACAACTTTATTAATACATCATATATATTACTGTCCGGTTGCTGATAATTTTAACCGTCTGGGTTTCCTACACAACCGCCCTCCATTTTGACAAAACCTTGATCAAAGCTGGAATAGGTAATCGGTGACTCTGCTGAAACATCCTGGGCATCCATATTGGCTGCCGGATCTGTCGTCTGATTAACAAGAGTGAGGTCCCCTTGGTTAACAAAAAGGGGCGTGTAGTTGATCTGGTTAACAACAGGCGGCGTGTAGTTGAGGTTAGCATAAGCGTTTTCGAGACTGCCTTAACGCCATCTTTAGACAATGGAACTACCCCCTCTGCCTTCATGTCCTATCATCATCATGTGCCACCCTCAACAACATCATCAACCCTTCATGGCCTATCATCATCATCATGTGCCACCCTCAACACCATCATCAACCCTTCATGTCTTATCATCATGTGCCACCCTCAACAACATCATCAACCATTCATGGCCTATCATCATCATCATGTGCCACCCTCAACACCATAATCATCCCATCATGTCCTATCATCATCATGTGCCACCCTCAACACCATCAGCATCTCTTCATGTCCTATCATCATGTGCCACCCTCAACACCATCAGCATCCCTTCATGTCCTATCATCAGCATCATGTGCCACCCTCAACACCATCATCAACCCATCATGTCCTATCATCATCACGTCTACCCTGTCACCTAGCCAAACTATTTTATCTGTTGTTTCCTTATATATTCTATGATGGGAGCTATTCCTAGCTTTCTTCTCAGTTCTTCATTTCTGAGCTTATCTCTCAGACTGTTTCCTGTCATTCGTCTAACACATTTCATCTCTGAGATCACAAAAATTTAGGCACATACTCAAAAAGTCGACCTCAAAACCATAAAAATCTACTCCCACGCTCATCTTATAGTTACACCAAAACCGCACGAGATTTGCACCGTGCAAAAACATGCACAAGTTTGACACGCGCACCAGTTTGGCACAATGCACCTTCGTAAGGGGCGTAACAATCAGCATTCGTAAGGGGCGTAACAATCATAAAAGTGATTATCAAAGTAAATTTTTGGTATGGGGATGTCTATTGGTGCATTGTGCCAAACTGGTGCATGTTTTTGTACGGTGCAAATCTCGTGCGGTTTTGGTGTAACTTTAAGATGAGTGTGGGAGTAGATTTTTATGGTTTTGAGGTCGACTTTTTGAGTATGTGCCTAAATTTTTGTGATCTCAGAGATGAAGTGTGTTAGACGAATGACAGGAAACAGTCTGAGAGATAAGCTCAGAAATGAAGAACTGAAAAGAAAGCTAGGAATAGCCCCCATCATAGAATATATAAGGAAACAACAGATAAAATAGTTTGGCTAGGTGACAGGGCAGACAGATGAAAAACACAACGAGCCTTCAGCAAAATGTTGTGAGAACACCAGACCCAACTGTCGACCACGAAAAAGGATGGGTCGATGTACAATTAGAAGCACTAGGAAACATACCAGCAGCAGAGGCGAACAGAAGAGCAAGAGACCGCAAATTATATCTCTCCTCGACTCTGCCTTTGTTAAGTCCATGGTTCGTGGGGTCGTGGTTCGTGAGTTGATGGTTCGTTAAGTCCATGGTTCGTGGGGTCGTGGTTCGTGAGTTGATGGTTCGTTAAGCCCATGGTTCGTGGGGTCGTGGTTCGTGGGTTCGTGGTTCGTTGTTCGTGAGTTGATGGTTCGTTAAGTCCATGGTTCGTGGAGTCGTGGTTCGTGGTTCGTGAGTTGATGGTTCGTTAAGTCCATGGTTCGTGGGGTCGTGGTTCGTTGTTTGCGAGCTGATGGTTCGTTAAGTCCATGGTTCGTGGAGTCGTGGTTCGTGAGGTCGTGGTTCGTTGTTCGTGAGTTGATGGTTCGTTAAGTCCATTGTTCGTGGTTCGTGAGTTGATGGTTCGTTAAGTCCATGGTTCGTGGGGTCGTGGTTCGTGGGGTCGTGGTTCGTTGTTCGTGAGTTGATGGTTCGTTAAATCCATGGTTCGTATGGTCGTGGTTCGTTGTTTGCGAGTTCGTGGTTTGTTAAGTATGTTGTTCGTGAGTTCGTGGTTCGCGAGTTCGTGGTTTGTTAAGTATGTGGTTCGTGAGTTCGTGAATACGTGGTTTTTAAAGTTCGTGGTTCGTGAGTTCGTTGTTAGTTAAGTTTTTGTTTCGTGAGTTCGTGGTTTGTTACGTTTGTGGTTCGTGAGTTCGTGGTTTGTTAAGTTCGTTGTTCGTGAGTTTGTGGTTTATTAAGTTATAGTTTGTTAAGTGCGTGGTTCGAGAGGTCGTGGGTGTGTTATGGTGGTAAAATCTTAGTGATTTGGTCCAACATTTTGGACCTTGAATATAACTTCCTGCTCGTTGTGTCTAACTAGTATGACTATGTGAGTAGATTTTTATGGTTTTGATGTCGACTTTTTGAATATGAGCCTAAATGTGTGTGTTATGGTGGTAAAATATTTGCGAATTGGCCAAGCTTTTTTGGCTTTAGAAATAACGATCGGTTCGTTGTGTCTAACTAGTATGAGTATGGGAGTAGATTTTTATGGTTTTGATGTCGACTTTTTTAATATGAGCCTAAATTTGTGTGTTATGGTGGTAAAATATTTGCGAATTGGCCAAACTTTTTTGGCTTTAGAAATAACGATCGGTTCGTTGTGTCTAACTAGTATGAGTATGGGAGTAGATTTTTATGGTTTTGAGGTCGACTTTTTTAATATGAGTCTATATTTATTTTGTTCTGTGGGTAAATTGTTAGTGATTTGGCCAAACTTTTTGGACCTAGAATATAACTTTCTACTCGCTGTGTCTAACTATTACGACTATGTGAGTAGCTTTTTGGATTTTTAGGTCGACTTTTTGAATATGAACCTATATTTTTGTGTTCTGTGGGTAAAATATTTGCGATTTGGCCAAACTTTTTTTTGGCTTTAAAAATAACGATCGGTTCGATGTGTCTAACTAGTATGAGTATGTGAGTAGCTTTTTGAAATTTTTAGGTCGACTTTTTTAATATGAGCCTACATTTTTGTGTTCTGTGGGTAAAATATTTGCGAATTGGCCAAACTTTTTTGGCTTTAGAAATAACGATCGGTTCGCTGTGTCTAACTATTACGACTATGGGAGTAGATTTGTAGAGTTTTAAGATCGACTTTTTGAATATGAGCCTAAATTTGTGTGTTATGGTGGTAAAATCTTAGTGATTTGGTCCAACATTTTGGACCTTGAATATAACTTCCTGCTCGTTGTGTCTAACTAGTATGACTATGTGAGTAGATTTTTATGGTTTTGAGGTCGACTTTTTGAGTATGAGCCTATTTTGTTTTGGTTTAACATGAATGTGAGAGAGACAGAGAGAGAGAGAGAGAATTTCGCTGGTTGATACTTTGTGTGGCTTGATGATAGGACCTGAAGGGATGATGATGGTGTTGAGGGAGGCACATGATGATGTGTCACTAATAATCGGTTTGATACTTTGTGTGGCTTGATGATGATGATGCTGATGATGATGATGATAGGACATGAAGGGATGATGATGGTGTTGAGGGTGGCACATGATGATGATAGGCCATGAAGGGATGATGCTGTTGTTGAGGGTGGCACATGATGATGATAGGACATGAAGGGTTGATGATGGTGTTGAGGGTGGCACATGATGCTGATGATAGGACATGAAGGGATGCTGATGGTGTTGAGGGTGGCACATGATGATGATAGGACATGAAGAGATGCTGATGGTGTTGAGGGTGGCACATGATGATGATAGGACATGATGGTGTTGAGGGTGGCACATGATGATGATGATAGGCCATGAATGGTTGATGATGTTGTTGAGGGTGGCACATGATGATAGGACATGAAGGGTTGATGATGGTGTTGAGGGTGGCACATGATGATGATGATAGGCCATGAAGGGTTGATGATGTTGTTGAGGGTGGCACATGATGATGATAGGACATGAAGGCAGAGGGGGTAGTTCCATTGTCTAAAGATGGCGTTAAGGCAGTCTCGAAAACGCTTATGCTAACCTCAACTACACGCCGCCTGTTGTTAACCAGATCAACTACACGCCCCTTTTTGTTAACCAAGGGGACCTCACTCTTGTTAATCAGACGACAGATACGGCAGCCAATATGGATGCCCAGGATGTTTCAGCAGTCACCGATTACCTATTCCAGCTTTGATCAAGGTTTTGTCAAAATGGAGGGCGGTTGTGTAGGAAACCCAGACGGTTAAAATTATCAGCAACCGGACAGTAATATATATGATGTATTAATAAAGTTGTGAAATATAGAATTTTGTTTTGCTTTACATTGAATGAGAAAGAGCGAGCGTCACTATTTAATATTAGCACACCTTACTACACGACACATGATGATGTTGGTAGCGATAACACACACGACCAATAATCTTTCCCCAAGAACCGCTATCCTGGCACATGATGTTAGCGATACTACAATAAACGAACCGCACGATAAGCCGATTAGCAGCGAGAAACGATCTTTTGAATTTACCTGAGTTAATCTCTCAGACACAGTAGACCGTTCGACAAAGTGACGAAGTGGACCGTGTGGTAAGTGCCTGGCCTGTCACGCAGTCCCGTGTTCGAATCCTGGTGGGAGACTATTTTTTATTTTTTTTTATTTTTAATAATTCTGAGTTTTTTTTTTACTTTCACAAATACATATTTTTTAAATAATTCTGAATTTTTACTTTCACAAATATACTCTTTTAAAATACTCTTTCACAAATATCACACCGCGAGAGGCGATCACCGGACCCGCACGGAGCGATAAGCCGATTACCAGCGAGACACGATCTTTTGAATTTACCTGCGTTAATCTCTCAGACACAGTAGACCGTTTCGACAAACTGACGAACCAAAAAAAAAATCCCCCCCCCCCCAAAAAAAAAAAAAAATAATCAATTTCGAAAAAATAGCGAATTCAAAAAAAAAATTTTTTTTTTTTTTTTGCACGGATTTGGTGCAAGTTTCGTGCAGTATCGGTGCCAAATCTATTGTCTTTCGGTGCATGCACATGCACTTTTGGGGGTCATAAACAGCCACACCTACTACTATCCCTGTCTTACTCCTCTTTTTATATCAATGGGTGTAGAGTTCTCCTTGTTATATTTTATTATTGCTGTTTTCTCCCAGTATAGATTAAATAAGGACACGATGTTTAAGATCAAAGGAAGGAGAAATGTTGATTGAACAAGAAAGCATAAGGGAACGATGGACAGAATACATTAAAGATCTTTACAATGATGAGCGAACAGAAATAAATATTAAGGATAATTTAGAAGAACCAGAAACACTAAAAACAAGTGGAAGACGCCTTGTGCAATATGAAAGCAGGAAAAGCTCCTTTTAGGAGGTTTTATTTTTTTTTTATAAAGAAGAGATTGTAGCCATGGTTGATTTTGGAAAAGAAATAATAACAAAAATACTGAATATATACAACAACAGATATATAACAGACGACCTGCTAAAATCAATATTCATAGCCCTACCAAAGAAATCTGGTGCGATTGAATGCGATGATCTTCGCACAATAAGCCTTATGAGCCACATGACTAAGATATTACTAAGAATCATCATGCTAAGAGTGCGAAACAAAATCAATCAAGAAATTAGTGAAGAATAGTGTTGTTTTGTTAGAGGTAAAGGAACGAGCAATGCTATATACATCAAAAGATCTTTGGTAGAAAGAGCCATAGAGGTGAAAACAGGTCAATACCTATGTTTCACAGATTATACCGAAGCATCGACAAAGTCAAAGTTCAAAGAAAGCACCAAGAAATAATCAAAGTTTTAGAAGGCATTGAGTTATTTGCGGGTCATCATCAGTGCACTCCAAACATGTCCATAGGTGCTCAGATCGCCTCCTCAGCAAGTCCCGCAGTGTCCAGCGACCGACGACTCCAGTTCTATGTTGGTTGATAAGTCTTCTTACACGGCCACCAAGTTTCTCATTTCTGGCTGTGCCCATCTTAACTCCCATTTCCATCATCCGAAGTAGTGACGTGGATCTGTGTTTGTCGAAGTCCTGTGCTCTTCCCACATCTCGGAGGGCATTGATGATGTCCACCCGATCCATTGGTTGCCCGTCTTCAACGACAGCGTAGCCAGCCAACCTGTCCGCTCTTTCATTTCCCCGTACTCCCGCATGTCCAGGGACATAGACAAAGGTGACCTTGCGTATTTTGGACTTCTGCAATGACTCTACCCATTGCATGTCTACTGAGTCTGCCTCCACTTTTTTATCATGCTCATCGAATCACTCAGTATACATGCGTGGGTGTAGTCTTGCTACTCTAACCATTTGAATGCCTTGGTCACTGCCATCGCCTCCATTGTCATGCTACTCGTGGTCACGACGTATGCACCACTGTCTTCTTTGACTATTCTGCCTGCCGAACGTGCTGTAAGTGCCTATGCACTTCTTTGGTGTCGTCTTACAGATCCGTCAGCATAGATGACTGCATCTTTCTCATCGGTGTTATCACAGATGAGACCTTTGACCTCAGCATTAACCACGACCGGGTTCTGTTCCCTACTTTTCCTATCGAGTGTGACAATACACGAGAAACTCCCCTTGAAAGACGTAGGCACCGGTATCCACTCCTCACCAACGCTGATATTGATAAGCCCACAGACCTGTTTGATGATATCTTCTGCTCGGCCCACCCATGATTTGCCTCTTTTTAGCCTGTCACCTTTCTCTGTGTTGAGCACGTGGTGCAATGGATGCTCTTTATCTGTACTAATCTTCAGGTATGCTCGTGCTCTCCAGATCTTGATTCTATCATCCATGGTTGGAAAGTCAAGAAGATATCTCATTGCTACACAGGAAGTGTCCCTCGTACATCCCAAGATAATGCGCATGGCTTCATTTTGTATTTTCTCCAGCCTATCAATTTGAGTCGCACTGACAGTAAGAATTGCCAGGGCATATTCGATAGGTGCGAGGACTAATCCCTGGAGCAGAAGAGTAAGAGAAATTGTGTCCTTCTCTATACATTGTTGATATATGCACACATATGTGGGGATATGCCTTTGAATCACCAGTCACCGTGACATTGTAATGTGCCTTTTTTTTTCTCAGTTCTTCATTTCTGATCTTATATCCCAGGGAGTTTCCTTTTATCCATCTAACACATTTCATCTCGGTATGATGCATTATACTGTAAAATCTAATGTTTCTTGAACACTATTTGTTTTTGTATCCTATTTTTTTTCGCCACCCATCACTAATTCTTGGTGAGATTTTTTATTTTACCTAATTAGTATATGCCTGCCATTATAAGTGTTCTTTTTCAGCTTCACTTTAGGTGTCACTCTTTTTCTGTACAATTATGCTTTCCATAGAAGAGCATCTTTTGAAGTTCTCTTGTTGTCTCTTCTCAACACATGTCTAACATATGTCCATCTTCTCTTCCTTATGACCATCTTATCATCATCATGTGCCTTACCGGTTGGCGTAGGTGATCATGTCCCTCCACAATCTTCTATCCACAGTGCATCGTATCAGTTCTGTTGTTGACTGTTTTCCATGCCATGACACCAAGCTATCCAGTATTTTCTCTCTTTGTCGTCCGCGATCTCTTTTTCCTTTTATTTTGCCAGTTGTAACCAAGTATTCCAACTTTCCTCTTCTCATGATGTGCCCGAAAAATGTTGATTGCTTCTTTCTGATGTTTTTTAAGAGCTCAATTTTTGTATTTGCCTCTTTGAGAACGTCCTCATTGATCTTTTTATCTGTCCAGGGAACTTTCAACATTCTTCTGAGAAATCCCATCTCTGTGGCCTCCAATCGTCTTTTCATTTGTTTGTCTACTGTCCATGATTCGCTTCCATAGGTCAGAATTGGTTCTATATAGCACCGATGAACTCTCTTTCTCGTTTTTATTGACATAGATTTGTTGCACAAGATATTTTTCATTTTCTGAAATGCTATTTTGGCCTGAGCCAAAATGAGCCTGGCCATCTTTATAGGGAACAGTAAAATGAAGAAATGGAAAACAGCTAGCAAAAGGAAAAAGAGACTGTCCTCTAGAATTGATAAGAAGAATGCTGAAATGAGAAGCAGTGATAGTGAGCATAAGCTCCCTTGTTGAGACCAAAAGTCTCGCCCAGAAAAGAGACGTGTGGTGAGACTCACTGTTAGTCCTGTGCAAAATCTGATGATACTGAAAAGATAACAGAATTACCAGCAAAGAATTGTCAGAAGTGCATTTTTTTGCTCTCCCTATGTGTAGATTTCAGCTCAAAAGGACAAGAGAAATAAAGACAAGCAGAAGTCAAAGAGGTAGCTGTAATAAGAGATATGAACTCATGATTTCATCACCTTAGGAGTTCTCAGGGGATCTAGGGGGTCAGAAATATATGGTTTTAGCAGCTAGGTTACAGGATACATATTGTGTATCCTGCAAGACTGTCTCCTGTATACAGACCTAAGAAAAATGTGGCCTACCGTTGTCCTTGAAGAGAAATTGCATGACAGAAATTAAATTTGATTCAGATGGCAGATTTAATAAGAAAATGCTAAATTCTAGTCTGAATAAGTCATGAATTCATAGGAAAATGCTAAATTCTAGTCTGAATAAGTCATGAATTCATAAGAAAATGCTAAATTCTATCCTGAATTCACAAGAAAATGCTAAATTCTAGTCTGAATAAGTCATGAATTCATAAGAAAATGCTAAATTCTATCCTGAATAAGTCATGAATTCACAAGAAAATGCTAAATTCTAGTCTGAATAAGTCATGAATTCACAAGAAAATGCTAAATTCTATCCTGAATAAGTCAAGAATTCATAAGCAAATGCTAAATTCTATCCTGAATAAGTCATGAATTCATAAGCAAATGCTAAATTCTATCCTGAATAAGTCATGAATTCATAAGCAAATGCTAAATTCTATCCTGAATAAGTCATGAATCCACAAGAAAATGCTAAATTCTTTGGTTATGGAAGGCCCCGGTATCACCGCAAGCAAATTAAAATAAATTCTATTTATATATATAGATATATATAGATATATATATATATATAATTTCTATCAATATATTCTATAAATGCTAAATTCTATCCTGAATAAGTCATGAATTCATAAGGAAAAAAGAGAGGATAGCATAATAATATATGAAGAATTCAATGCAAAGTAAGTAATGAAAGCCAAATAAACTACCACTGTGTGTTTGATACCTCAGTGCTAATATTACAACTGCCTTTCACTTACAGCATTCATTACCCCATCTTTAAGGGCCTGCTTTATTAACTAAATGGCTGGGACTAAAGACTGCATGTGCAGTGCAGTCACCCGGAAGGTTAAGGTTTATTAATTTCACACCCAATATTTTTTTTTTTTAACTCTTGACCTGGCCAAGATTTGAACCAACATTCATCTGATTGTTCAACAACTGGTCTAGTCCATCTTAGTTATTTCCCCCTTTATATTTAACTGACCACTATGAAAGAAGAAATCCTTTGACCACGTCCTAATGGAAGTATGAATAATTAAAATTAAAGTGAGTTTTTATATGAATTCAAAATTTAAATAAAATTATTCTAACCCCATGGACCATCCTCATTATAATATAAACCTGAAGGGTCCAGTACTTCGCTGCTGTATCCCTCATGGTTGGGAATGACGTAGTCAGAATTACCAGCGTAAAGAGGCTGCGTAGAAGACGGTATGTTAGATAATGTCACTGTAATGTGATCCTCATCGTCTTCATCATCAGTATAGCTTGCCTTGAAATGTTCCTCACCAACTGTTAATAAATCCTCACTTAAGCTGCGCTCATAAACTGGTTTCTGATTCTGAGGCGGCAAGGTTTCTTCAGTGGCGGTGCTGTTCTCCTCAAAGACATGAGAACCTTTGTCTAGCTCTTGTGGTGATACGGGGCTGTAAGTTGGTGATACGGGGGTGTAGACCGGTTATACAGGGGCGTATGTTGGTGAAACGGGGGTGCAAGTTGGTGATACAGGGGTGTAGACTGGTGATAGGGGGTCGTAGCCTGATGATGTGGAGGTATAGACTGGTGTTCTTGAGCTAAAGAATGATGGTAGCACCTTGTCTGACTTTTCGGTACTGCTTGCGTCTAGCAAAGACTTCCCATTTCTTGAGCCCAATGTAATAGATAAATCATCATCCACCTCTGAGCTCTGATTAGACTCTATTCTGATGATTTTTGGAGTCATTTGGTTCCAGCGAACAATCAACGTCTTCTTCTTGAACTTTCCACCATGCGACACTGCCAGTTCAGCAGACGGCCTCGATGCGAAAGTCAGAAATATGCTGGGGACCTCTTCTACAATATCAACTTTGTCTATTTCACCGAACCTCTGAAAGTGCACCTTTATCTCCTCCAGTTCAGGGAGGTCGAATCCTTTCACCTCGATTGTTTTTGGTCGGTTGTCAAGATGGGTTCTGCTGAGAAATGGTGCTGCATGGTGGCCTCTGCCACGGTCGCCCCAACCTGAAGAACGAGCCCCTGACCAGCCTCGTCCTCTACCGTATGTGACTGTTTGCGATTCATGGCTGCCAACATACTTGAACTGATCTATTTGGAATGTTGTAGTTTGAGGTCTCTTGGCACCTGTGCTGTACTTTACTTTGTCTATGGCATCAGATATTGTTCTTAGAGCCTTCCATAAGTCCTTCTTGTCTTCTTCACTCATGGTTGCTTTCCTCTTTTCAAGAGTGTCCAGAAGTATCTTCTGTTGCTGAATCTGTTTAGCCAACAGTTCTTGTCTCTTCTGCTCCAGTTCTGTCTGTTTCACAACAGCCAACTTTCTCTCTTCCTCTGCTCTGCTAATAGCTTCCATTCTGGACACATTATCAACTGTCTTGACAGCTGTAGCGCTGACAAATGGAGCAGCATTTTTTGCTTTAGCTAAAGCTGCAGCAGCTGCTGCTGATGGGTTCTATGTGACGTCTAATGTCATGGGAAGGATCAAGATAAGATGGTCTAGGCCAGACCTATAGATCTTATGACATGCCCTGTCAAACATAACTTTTTTCCTTACAGCTGTAAGAAGTTAGATCTTATGACATGCCCTGTCAAACATAACTTTTTTTCTTACAGCTGTTAGAAGTTAGATCTTATGACATGCCCTGTCAAACATAACTTTTTTCCTTACAGCTGTAAGAAGTTAGATCTTATGACATGCCCTGGCAAACATAACTTTTTTTCTTACAGCTGTTAGAAGTTAGATCTTATGACATGCCCTGTCAAACATAACTTTTTTCCTTACAGCTGTTAGAAGTTAGATCTTATGACATGCCCTGTCAAACATAACTTTTTTTCTTACAGCTGTTAGAAGTTAGATCTTATGACATGCCCTGTCAAACATAACTTTTTTCCTTACAGCTGTTAGAAGTTCTTCATGTGGTTCTGTGTTGTTGCTGTTTACTAACTCATATTTGTGATGTGGTCTCTGTATAGTTTGAATTTCCATAGGTAGTATTGTTCTTTCTAGCACTATCTATCTATTGACCTTTCGAGCCGTAGCCAAACCATAGGACGTAGACCAAGATACTCCTTCTCTTATCTAAATTTTTTCCATACAGCTGTAAGAAGTTAGATCTTATGACATGCCCTGTCAAACATAACTTTTTTTTCTTACAGCTGTTAGAAGTTCTTCATGTGGTTCTGTGTTAGTCACCCCTAGTGACTCGGGCAGATGGTGCTCGTAAACCTGGGAGGGCAGACCATCTAAGGGCAGAATCCCCCTACAGAAAAGATCATCTGCTGACTTGCAGGAAGATTGGGGACAATCAAAGGCTAAGGAATGCAAACCTGAATAAAATGCTGGCTGAAATCGGATGCACTGGACCACTGGCGCAGAACACAGTGCAACGTTTGTTAAAACGGGAGTTCAATCAGAGTGGATCTGGCAGACTCTAATTGTGATGTTCTGTCTGTGGGGGCGATCAACACACTTAACCTGACAGCTGACTTCATGTGAGAGTCCTACTCTGATTGAGTCCTGATCGCAGAGAGAGAGAGAGAGAGAGAGAGAGAGAGAGAGAGAGTATCCTATTTGTTTTTGTATCCTATTTATATAAGAAATGCTTATCGTCTTCATCATTAGTACCAGGCCTGCTGGCATAGGTGATCATGTCTCTCCACAACTTTTGATCTTGACATTTATCATTTCTGCTGTTGACCTTGTGCCAAGCCATTATTCTTAAGCTGTCTAGTATCCTTACTCTTTGCTTCCCTCTATCTCTTCGTCCCTCAATTTTCCCAGTTGTCACAACTTTTCAGCTGTTCCCTTCTCATTACATGGCCAAAGAGTGATTATAGTTTCTTCCTAATTTTGGAAATTAGCTCTCTTTCTACTTTTGCCTCTTTCAGAACATTTTCATTACTCTTCTTAGCTGTTCAAGGTATTCTCAACATTCTTCTGTAAAACCACATTTCTACAGCCTCCAGTGGTTTTCTTGTCTGTTGTCCTATTGTCCATGATTCATATCCATATGTTAAGACTGGCTCTA